>JAUIMM010001696.1:0-388026 GCA_031769625.1 Taudactylus pleione
ATATAAGCACCTCCCCGATATTATCTGTGTGATATAAGCACCTCCCGGATATTATGTGTGTGATATAAGCACCTCCCGGATATTATGTGTGTGACATAAGCACCTCCCGAATATTATCTGTGTGACATAAGCACCTCCCGGATATATTCTGTGTGATATAAGCACCTCCCGGATATTATCTGTGTGATATAAGCACCTGTCGGGTATTATCTGTATGATATAAGCACCTCCCGGATATTATCTGCATGATATAATCACCTCCCGGATATTATCTGTATGATATAAGCACCTCCAGGATATTATCTGTATGATATAATCCCCTCCCGGATATTATATGTGTGATATAAGCCCCTCCCAGATATTATCTGTGTGATATAAGCCCCTCCCGGATATTATCTGTGTGATATGAGCCCCTCCCGGATATTATCTGTGTGATATGAGCACCTCCCGGATATTATCTGTGTGAAATGAGCACCTCCCGGATATTATCTGTGTGATATGAGCACCTCCCGGATATTATCTGTGTGATATAAGCACCTCCCGGATATTATCTGTGTGATATAAGCACCTCCCGGTTATATTCTGTGTGATATAATCACCTCCCGGATATTATCTGTGTGATATAAGCACCTCCCGGATATTATCTGTATGATATAAGCACCTCCCGGATATATTCTGTATGATATAAGCACCTCCCGGATATTATCTGTATGATATAAGCACCTGTCAGATATTATCTGTATGATATAAGCACCTCCCGGATATTATCTGTATGATATAATCACTTCCCGTATATTATTTGTATGATATAAGCACCTCCAGGATATTATCTATATGATATAAGCACCTCCCGGATATTATATGTGTGATATAAGCCCCTCCCGGATATTATCTGTGTGATATAAGCCCCTCCCGGATATTATCTGTGTGATATGAGCACCTCCCGGATATTATCTGTATGATATAAGCACCTGTCGGATATTATCTGTGTGATATAAGCACCTCCCGGATATTATCTGTGTGATATAAGCACCTCCCGGTTATATTCTGTGTGATATAAGCACCTCCAGGATATTATCTGTGTGATATAATCACCTCCCGGATATTATCTGTGTGATATAAGCACCTCCCGGATATATTCTGTATGATATAAGCACCTCCCGGATATTATCTGTATGATATAAGCACCTGTCGGATATTATCTGTATGATATAAGCACCTCCCGGATTTTATCTGTATGATATAATCACCTCCCGGTTATATTCTGTGTGATATAAGCACCTCCCGGATATTATCTGTGTGATATAAGCACCTCCCGGATATTATCTGTGTGATATAAGCACCTCCCGGATATATTCTGTGTGATATAAGCACCTCCCGGATATTATCTGTATGATATAAGAACCTCCCGGATATTATCTGTATGATATAAGAACCTCCCGGATATTATCTGTATGATATAAGGACCTCCCGGATATTATCTATATGATATAAGCACCTCCCGGATATTGTCTGTGTGATATAAGCACCTCCCGGATATTATCTGTATGATATAAGCACCTCCTGGATATATTCTGTATGATATAAGCACCTCCCGGAAATTATCTGTATGATATAAGCACCTCCCGATATATATTCTGTATGATATAAGCACCTCCCGGATATTATCTGTATGATACAAGCACCTGTCGGATATTATCTGTATGATATAAGCACCTCCCGGATATTATCTGCGTGATATAAGCCCCTCCCGGATATTATCTGTATGATATAAGCACCTCCCCGATATTATCTGTGTGATATAAGCACCTCCCGGATATTATCTGTGTGATATAAGCACCTCCCGGATATTATCTGTGTGATATAAGCACCTCCCGGATATTATCTGTATGATATAAGCACCTGTCGGATATTATCTGTATGATATAAGTACCTCCCGGACATTATCTGTATGATATAATCACCTCCCGGATATTATCTGTATGATATAAGCACCTCCAGGATATTATCTGTATGATATAAGCACCTCCCGGATATTATATGTGTGATATAAGCCCCTCCCGGATATTATCTGTGTGATATAAGCCCCTCCCGGATATTATCTGTGTGATATGAGCACCTCCCGGATATTGGCCCTCATTTAGAGCCGTTCGCTATTTGCAGTCGTTCGTTTAAAAACAAGGGGTGGCTATTCAAATGATCCGTACGCACATTGCAGTCTGTTCACACCTCTAAGTCTGAACGAACGAGCAAAACATACGCTCGTTTATTTGTTAAAAACGCCCCCTGGCCGCACGCATCCTACGTCATGTCCGCTATTTATTAGATTAATCGAGTACATCGACCAGCGTATGAACTGCTCGCTATTCTTGTGGTTGGTGTTTGCTACCACAAATTTGCGTGCAGTTCTGGCTATAAAATAACCCAGTGACGTGGTCAATGACGCTGCTGTTTTAAATATACACACCCATAAAACGCCCGTTTTGACCTTTAAGAACGCCTGCGTTCGGATCTCCACTCCCCATTTTCAAGCACCTTCCCCTGTTACCACCCACATACGCCTCATTCTGTCACTCAAAATAGCAGGCACTCGCTATATAGCGTACAAACGATTTTCGGCCGCACTGACTGGTTCGCGCATGCGTACTAAAAACCGTACGCATGCGCAGATGTGCAAACATCGCTCGGAACGAGCGTACTGCCGCTAACGAGCGGCTCTGAATGAGGGCCATTATCTTTGTGAAATGAGCACCTCCCGGATATTATCTGTGTGATATGAGCACCTCCCGGATATTATCTGTGTGATATGAGCACCTCCTGGATATTATCTGTGTGATATAAGCCCCTCCCGGATATTATCTGTGTGATATAAGCACCTCCCTCCCGGATATTATCTGTATGATATAAGAACCTCCCGGATATTATCTGTGTGATATAAGCACCTCCCGGATATTATCTGTGTGATATAAGCACCTCCCGGATATTATCTGTGTGATATAAGCATCTGCCAGATATTATCTGTGTGATATAAGCACCTCCCGGTTATATTCTTTGTGATATAAGCACCTCCCGGATATTATCTGTGTGATATAAGCACCTCCCGGATATTATCTGTATGATATAAGCACCTGTCTGATATTATCTGTGTGATATAAGCACCTCCCGGATATTGTCTGTGTGATATAAGCACCTCCCGGTTATATTCTGTGTGATATAAGCACCTCCCGGATATTATCTGTGTGATATAAGCACCTCCCGGATATTATCTGTGTGATATAATCACCTCCCGGATATTATCTGTATGATATAAGCACCTCCCGGATATATTCTGTATGATATAAGCACCTCCCGGATATTATCTGTATGATATAAGCACCTGTCGGATATTATCTGTATGATATAAGCACCTCCCGGATTTTATCTGTATGATATAATCACCTCCCGGATATTGGGCCTGATTCAGAGCCGGTCGCTATTTGCGCTTGCTCGTCCTGAAAATAGGGGTGGCTATTCAAATGAACCGTTCGCTGTTTGCGGTCTGTTCACGCCTCTTGGTCTGAACGAGCGAACAAAACTTGCGGTCGTTTTTTGGGAAACTACGCCCCCTGGCCGCTCGCATCCTACGTCATGTCCGCTATTTATTAGATTAATCGAGTACATCGAACAGGGTATGAGCTGCTCGCTATTCTTGTGGTTGGTTTTTGCTACCACAAATTTGCGACCAGTTCTGGCTTAAAAAAAACCAGTGACGTGGTCAATGACGCTGCTGTTTTAATTATGCACACCCATAAAATGCCCGTTTTGACCTTTAAGCACGCCTGCGATCGGATCTCCACTCCCCGTCTTCAAGCACCTTCCCCTGTTACCACCCACATACCCCTCATCCTGTCACTCAAATTATCAGGCATTCGCTATTTTGCGAGCACAAGAATTTCGGCCGCACTGACTGGTTCGCGCATGCGTATAACGATCCGTGCGCATGCGCAGTTGGGCAAACATCGCTCGGAGCGAACGAGCTGCCGCTTACGAGTGGCTCTGAATCAGGCCCATTATCTGTATGATATAAGCACCTCCCGGATATTATCTGTCAGATATAAGCACCTCCTGGATATATATTCTGTATGATATAAGCACCTCCCGGATATTATCTGTATGATATAAGCACCTCCCGGATATTATCTGTGTGATATAAGCCCCTCCCGGATATTATCTGTATGATATAAGCACCTCCCCGATATTATCTGTGTGATATAAGCAGCTCCCGAATATTATCTGTGTGATATAAGCACCTCCCGGATATTATCTGTGTGATATAAGCACCTCCCGAATATTATCTGTGTGATATAAGCACCTCCCGGATATATTCTGTATGATATAAGCACCTCCCGGATATTATCTGTATGATATAAGCACCTGTCGGATATTATCTGTATGATATAAGTACCTCCCGGATATTATCTGTATGATATAATCACCTCCCGGATATTATCTGTATGATATAAGCACCTCCAGGATATTATCTGTATGATATAAGCCCCTCCCGGATATTATATGTGTGATATAAGCCCCTCCCGGATATTATCTGTGTGATATGAGCACCTCCCGGATATTATCTGTGTGATATGAGCACCTCCCGGATATTATCTGTGTGATATGAGCACCTCCCGGATATTATCTGTGTGATATGAGCACCTCCCGGATATTATCTGTGTGATATGAGCACCTCCCGGATATTATCTGTGTGATATGAGCACCTCCCGGATATTATCTGTGTGATATGAGCACCTCCCGGATATTATCTGTGTGATATGAGCACCTCCCGGATATTATCTGTGTGATATGAGCACCTCCCGGATATTATCTGTGTGATATGAGCACCTCCCGGTTATATTCTGTGTGATATAAGCACCTCCCGGATATTATCTGTGTGATATAAGCACCTGTCGGATATTATCTGTATGATATAAGCACCTCCCGGATATTATCTGTATGATATAATCACCTCCTGGATATTATCTGTATGATATAAGCACCTCCAGGATATTATCTATATGATATAAGCACCTCCCAGATATTATATGTGTGATATAAGCCCCTCCCGGATATTATCTGTGTGATATAAGCCCCTCCCGGATATTATCTGTGTGATATAAGCACCTCCCGGATATTATCTGTGTGATATGAGCACTTCCCGGATATTATCTGTGTGATATGACCACCTCCCGGATATTATCTGTGTGATATGAGCACCTCCTGGATATTATCTGTGTGATATAAGCCCCTCCCGGATATTATCTGTGTGATATAAGCACCTCCCTCCCGGAAATTATCTGTATGATATAAGAACCTCCCGGATATTATCTGTGTGATATAAGCACCTCCCGGATATTATCTGTGTGATATAAGCACCTCCCGGATATTATCTGTGTGATATAAGCACCTCCTGGTTATATTCTGTGTGATATAAGCACCTCCCGGATATTATCTGTGTGATATAAGCTCCTCCCGGATATTATCTGTGTGATATAAGCACCTCCCGGATATTATCTGTGTGATATAAGCACCTCCCGGTTATATTCTGTGTGATATAAGCACCTCCCGGATATTATCTGTGTGATATAAGCACCTCCCGGATATTATCTGTGTGATATAAGCACCTCCCGGATATTATCTGTGTGATATAAGCACCTCCTGGTTATATTCTGTGTGATATAAGCACCTCCCGGATATTATCTGTGTGATATAAGCACCTCCCGGATATTATCTGTGTGATATAAGCACCTCCCGGATATTATCTGTGTGATATAAGCACCTCCCGGTTATATTCTGTGTGATATAAGCACCTCCCGGATATTATCTGTGTGATATAAGCACCTCCTGGATATATTCTGTGTGATATAAGCACCGCCCGGATATTATCTGTATGATATAAGCACCTCCCGGATATATATTCTGTATGATATAAGAACCTCCCGGATATTTTCTGTATGATATAAGCACCTGTCGGATATTATCTGTATGATATAAGCACCTCCCGGATATTATCTGTGTGATATAAGCCCCTCCCGGATATTATCTGTATGATATAAGAAGCACCTCCCCGATATTATCTGTGTGATATAAGCACCTCCCGGATATTATGTGTGTGATATAAGCACCTCCCGGATATTATGTGTGTGACATAAGCACCTCCCGGATATTATCTGTGTGACATAAGCACCTCCCGGATATATTCTGTGTGATATAAGCACCTCCCGGATATTATCTGTGTGATATAAGCACCTGTCGGGTATTATCTGTATGATATAAGCACCTCCCGGATATTATCTGCATGATATAATCACCTCCCGGATATTATCTGTATGATATAAGCACCTCCAGGATATTATCTGTATGATATAATCCCCTCCCGGATATTATATGTGTGATATAAGCCCCTCCCAGATATTATCTGTGTGATATAAGCCCCTCCCGGATATTATCTGTGTGATGTGAGCCCCTCCCGGATATTATCTGTGTGATATGAGCACCTCCCGGATATTATCTGTGTGAAATGAGCACCTCCCGGATATTATCTGTGTGATATGAGCACCTCCCGGATATTATCTGTGTGATATAAGCACCTCCCGGAAATTATCTGTGTGATATAAGCACCTCCCGGTTATATTCTGTGTGATATAAGCACCTCCCGGATATTATCTGTGTGATATAAGCACCTCCCGGATATTATCTGTATGATATAAGCACCTCCCGGATATATTCTGTATGATATAAGCACCTCCCGGATATTATCTGTATGATATAAGCACCTGTCAGATATTATCTGTATGATATAAGCACCTCCCGGATATTATCTGTATGATATAATCACTTCCCGTATATTATTTGTATGATATAAGCACCTCCAGGATATTATCTATATGATATAAGCACCTCCCGGATATTATATGTGTGATATAAGCCCCTCCCGGATATTATCTGTGTGATATAAGCCCCTCCCGGATATTATCTGTGTGATATGAGCACCTCCCGGATATTATCTGTATGATATAAGCACCTGTCGGATATTATCTGTGTGATATAAGCACCTCCCGGATATTATCTGTGTGATATAAGCACCTCCCGGTTATATTCTGTGTGATATAAGCACCTTCAGGATATTATCTGTGTGATATAATCACCTCCCGGATATTATCTGTGTGATATAAGCACCTCCCGGATATATTCTGTATGATATAAGCACCTCCCGGATATTATCTGTATGATATAAGCACCTGTCGGATATTATCTGTATGATATAAGCACCTCCCGGATTTTATCTGTATGATATAATCACCTCCCGGATATTGGGCCTGATTCAGAGCCGGTCGCTATTTGCGCTCGCTCGTCCAGAAAATAGGGGTGGCTATTCAAATGAACCGTTCGCTGTTTGCGGTCTGTTCACGCCTCTAGGTCTGAACGAGCGAACAAAACTTGCGGTCGTTTTTTGGGAAACTACGCCCCCTGGCCGCTCGCATCCTACGTCATGTCCGCTATTTATTAGATTAATCGAGTACATCGAACAGGGTATGAGCTGCTCGCTATTCTTGTGGTTGGTTTTTGCTACCACAATTTTGCGACCAGTTCTGGCTTAAAAAAAAACAGTGACGTGGTCAATGACGCTGCTGTTTTAATTATGCACACCCATAAAACGCCCGTTTTGACCTTTAAGCACGCCTGCGATCGGATCTCCACTCCCCGTCTTCAAGCACCTTCCCCTGTTACCACCCACATACGCCTCATCCTGTCACTCAAATTATCAGGCATTTGCTATTTTGCGAACACAAGAATTTCGGCCGCACTGACTGGTTCGCGCATGCGTATAACGATCCGTGCGCATGCGCAGTTGGGCAAACATCGCTCGGAGCGAACGAGCTGCCGCTTACGAGTGGCACTGAATCAGGCCCATTATCTGTATGATATAAGCACCTCTTGGATATTATCTGTCTGATATAAGCACCTCCCGGATATATTCTGTATGATATAAGCACCTCCCGGATATTATCTGTATGATATAAGAACCTCCCGGATATTATCTGTATGATATAAGAACCTCCCGGATATTATCTGTATGATATAAGGACCTCCCGGATATTATCTATATGATATAAGCACCTCCCGGATATTGTCTGTGTGATATAAGCACCTCCCGGATATTATTTATATGATATAAGCACCTCACGGATATTGTCTGTGTGATATAAGCACCTCCCGGATATTGTCTGTGTGATATAAGCACCTCCCGGATATTATCTGTATGATATAAGCACCTCCTGGATATATTCTGTATGATATAAGCACCTCCCGGAAATTATCTGTATGATATAAGCACCTCCCGATATATATTCTGTATGATATAAGCACCTCCCGGATATTATCTGTATGATATAAGCACCTGTCGGATATTATCTGTATGATATAAGCACCTCCCGGATATTATCTGGGTGATATAAGCCCCTCCCGGATATTATCTGTATGATATAAGCACCTCCCCGATATTATCTGTGTGATATAAGCACCTCCCGGATATTATCTGTGTGATATAAGCACCTCCAGGATAGTATCTGTGCGATATAAGCACCTCCCGGATATTATCTGTATGATATAAGCACCTCCCGGATATATTCTGTATGATATAAGCACCTCCCGGATATTATCTGTATGATATAAGCACCTGTCGGATATTATCTGTATGATATAAGTACCTCCCGGATATTATCTGTATGATATAATCACCTCCCGAATATTATCTGTATGATATAAGCACCTCCAGGATATTATCTGTATGATATAAGCACCTCCCGGATATTATATGTGTGATATAAGCCCCTCCCGGATATTATCTGTGTGATATGAGCACCTCCCGGATATTATCTGTGTGATATGAGCACCTCCCGGATATTATCTGTGTGATATGAGCACCTCCCGGATATTATCTGTGTGATATGAGCACCTCCCGGATATTATCTGTGTGATATGAGCACCTCCCGGATATTATCTGTGTGATATGAGCACCTCCCGGATATTATCTGTGTGATATAAGCACCTCCCGGATATTATCTGTGTGATATAAGCACCTCCCGGATATATTCTGTGTGATATAAGCACCTCCCGGATATTATCTGTATGATATAAGCACCTGTCGGATATTATCTGTATGATATAAGCACCTCCCGGATTTTATCTGTATGATATAATCACCTCCCGGATATTGGGCCTGATTCAGAGCCGGTCGCTATTTGCGCTCGCTCGTCCAGAAAATAGGGGTGGCTATTCAAATGAACCGTTCGCTGTTTGCGGTCTGTTCACGCCTCTAGGTCTGAACGAGCGAACAAAACTTGCGGTCGTTTTTTGGGAAACTACGCCCCCTGGCCGCTCTCATCCTACGTCATGTCCGCTATTTATTAGATTAATCGAGTACATCGAACAGGGTATGAGCTGCTCGCTATTCTTGTGGTTGGTTTTTGCTACCACAATTTTGCGACCAGTTCTGGCTTAAAAAAACCCAGTGACGTGGTCAATGACGCTGCTGTTTTAATTATGCACACCCATAAAACGCCCGTTTTGACCTTTAAGCACGCCTGCGATCGGATCTCCACTCCCCGTCTTCAAGCACCTTCCCCTGTTACCACCCACATACGCCTCATCCTGTCACTCAAATTATCAGGCATTCGCTATTTTGCGAGCACAAGAATTTCGGCCGCACTGACTGGTTCGCGCATGCATATAACGATCCGTGCGCATGCGCAGTTGGGCAAACATCGCTCGGAGCGAACGAGCTGCCGCTTACGAGAGGCACTGAATCAGGCCCATTATCTGTATGATATAAGCACCTCTTGGATATTATCTGTCTGATATAAGCACCTCCCGGATATATTCTGTATGATATAAGCACCTCCCGGATATTATCTGTATGATATAAGAACCTCCCGGATATTATCTGTATGATATAAGAACCTCCCGGATATTATCTGTATGATATAAGGACCTCCCGGATATTATCTATATGATATAAGCACCTCCCGGATATTGTCTGTGTGATATAAGCACCTCCCGGATATTATTTATATGATATAAGCACCTCACGGATATTGTCTGTGTGATATAAGCACCTCCCGGATATTATCTGTATGATATAAGCACCTCCTGGATATATTCTGTATGATATAAGCACCTCCCGGAAATTATCTGTATGATATAAACACCTCCCGATATATATTCTGTATGATATAAGCACCTCCCGGATATTATCTGTATGATATAAGCACCTGTCGGATATTATCTGTATGATATAAGCACCTCCCGGATATTATCTGGGTGATATAAGCCCCTCCCGGATATTATCTGTATGATATAAGCACCTCCCCGATATTATCTGTGTGATATAAGCACCTCCCGGATATTATCTGTGTGATATAAGCACCTCCAGGATAGTATCTGTGTGATATAAGCACCTCCCGGATATTATCTGTATGATATAAGCACCTCCCGGATATATTCTGTATGATATAAGCACCTCCCGGATATTATCTGTATGATATAATCACCTCCCGAATATTATCTGTATGATATAAGCACCTCCAGGATATTATCTGTATGATATAAGCACCTCCCGGATATTATATGTGTGAAATAAGCCCCTCCCGGATATTATCTGTGTGATATGAGCACCTCCCGGATATTATCTGTGTGATATGAGCACCTCCCGGATATTATCTGTGTGATATGAGCACCTCCCGGATATTATCTGTGTGATATGAGCACCTCCCGGATATTATCTGTGTGATATGAGCACCTCCCGGATATTATCTTTGTGATATGAGCACCTCCCGGATATTATCTGTGTGATATGAGCACCTCCCGGATATTATCTGTGTGATATATGCACCTCCCGGATATTATCTGTGTGATATAAGCACCTCCCGGTTATATTATGTGTGATATAAGCACCTCCCGGATATTATCTGTGTGATATAAGCACCTCCCGGATATTATCTGTGTGATATAAGCACCTCCCGGATATATTCTGTGTGATATAAGCACCTCCCGGATATTATCTGTATGATATATGAACCTCCCGGATATTATCTGTATGATATAAGAACCTCCCGGATATTATCTGTATGATATAAGGACCTCCCGGATATTATCTATATGATATAAGCACCTCCCGGATATTGTCTGTGTGATATAAGCACCTCCCGGATATTATTTATATGATATAAGCACCTCACGGATATTGTCTGTGTGATATAAGCACCTCCCGGATATTGTCTGTGTGATATAAGCACCTCCCGAATATTATCTGTATGATATAAGCACCTCCTGGATATATTCTGTATGATATAAGCACCTCCCGGAAATTATCTGTATGATATAAGCACCTCCCGATATATATTCTGTATAATATAAGCACCTCCCGGATATTATCTGTCTGATATAAGCACCTCCTGGATATATTCTGTATGATATAAGCACCTCCCGGATATTATCTGTATGATATAAGAACCTCCCGGATATTATCTGTATGATATAAGAACCTCCCGGATATTATCTGTAAGATATAAGGACCTCCCGGATATTATCTATATGATATAAGCACCTCCCGGATATTGTCTGTGTGATATAAGCCCCTCCCGGATATTATTTATATGATATAAGCACCTCACGGATATTGTCTGTGTGATATAAGCACCTCCCAGATATTGTCTGTGTGATATAAGCACCTCCCGGATATTATCTGTATGATATAAGCACCTCCTGGATATATTCTGTATGATATAAGCACCTCCCGGAAATTATCTGTATGATATAAGCACCTCCCTATATATATTCTGTATGATATAAGCACCTCCCGGATATTATCTGTATGATATAAGCACCTGTCGGATATTATCTGTATGATATAAGCACCTCCCGGATATTATCTGTGTGATATAAGCCCCTCCCGGATATTATCTGTGTGATATAAGCACCTCCCCGATATTATCTGTGTGATATAAGCACCTCCCGGATATTATCTGTGTGATATAAGCACCTCCAGGATAGTATCTGTGTGATATAAGCACCTCCCGGATATTATCTGTATGATATAAGCACCTCCCAGATATATTCTGTATGATATAAGCACCTCCCGGATATTATCTGTATGATATAAGCACCTGTCGGATATTATCTGTATGATATAAGTACCTCCCGGATATTATCTGTATGATATAATCACCTCCCGAATATTATCTGTATGTTATAAGCACCTCCAGGATATTATCTGTATGATATAAGCACCTCCCGGATATTATCTGTGTGATATAAGCCCCTCCCAGATATTATCTGTGTGATATGAGCACCTCCCGGATATTATCTGTGTGATATGAGCACCTCCCGGATATTATCTGTGTGATATGAGCACCTCCCGGATATTATCTGTGTGATATGAGCACCTCCCGGATATTATCTGTGTGATATGAGCACCTCCCGGATATTATCTGTGTGATATGAGCACCTCCCGGATATTATCTGTGTGATATGAGCACCTCCCGGATATTATCTGTGTGATATAAGCACCTCCCGGATATTATCTGTGTGATATAAGCACCTCCCGGTTATATTCTGTGTTATATAAACACCTCCCGGATATTATCTGTGTGATATAAGCACCTCCCGGATATTATCTGTGTGATATAAGCACCTCCCGGATATATTCTGTGTGATATAAGCACCTCCCGGATATTATCTATATGATATAAGCACCTCCCGGATATTGTCTGTGTGATATAAGCACCTCCCGGATATTATTTATATGATATAAGCACCTCCCGGATATTGTCTGTGTGATATAAGCACCTCCCGGATATTATCTGTATGATATAAGCACCTCCTGGATATATTCTGTATGATATAAGCACCTCCCGGAAATTATCTGTATGATATAAGCACCTCCCGATATATATTCTGTATGATATAAGCACCTCCCGGATATTATCTGTATGATATAAGCACCTGTCGGATATTATCTGTATGATATAAGCACCTCCCGGATATTATCTGCGTGATATAAGCCCCTCCCGGATATTATCTGTGTGATATAAGCACCTCCCCGATATTATCTGTGTGATATAAGCACCTCCCGGATATTATCTGTGTGATATAAGCACCTCCCGGATATTATCTGTGTGATATAAGCACCTCCCGGATATTATCTGTGTGATATAAGCACCTGTCGGATATTATCTGTATGATATAAGTACCTCCCGGATATTATCTGTATGATATAATCACCTCCCGGATATTATCTGTATGATATAAGCACCTCCAGGATATTATCTGTATGATATAAGCACCTCCCGGATATTATATGTGTGATATAAGCTCCTCCCGGATATTATCTGTGTGATATGAGCACCTCCCGGATATTATCTGTGTGATATGAGCACCTCCCGGATATTATCTGTGTGATATGAGCACCTCCCGGATATTATCTGTGTGATATGAGCACCTCCCGGATATTATCTGTGTGATATGAGCACCTCCCGGATATTATCTGTGTGATATAAGCACCTCCCGGTTATATTATGTGTGATATAAGCACCTCCCGGATATTATCTGTGTGATATAAGCACCTCCCGGATATTATCTGTGTGATATAAGCACCTCCAGGATAGTATCTGTGCGATATAAGCACCTCCCGGATATTATCTGTATGATATAAGCACCTCCCGGATATATTCTGTATGATATAAGCACCTCCCGGATATTATCTGTATGATATAAGCACCTGTCGGATATTATCTGTATGATATAAGTACCTCCCGGATATTATCTGTATGATATAATCACCTCCCGAATATTATCTGTATGATATAAGCACCTCCAGGATATTATCTGTATGATATAAGCACCTCCCGGATATTATATGTGTGATATAAGCCCCTCCCGGATATTATCTGTGTGATATGAGCACCTCCCGGATATTATCTGTGTGATATGAGCACCTCCCGGATATTATCTGTGTGATATGAGCACCTCCCGGATATTATCTGTGTGATATGAGCACCTCCCGGATATTATCTGTGTGATATGAGCACCTCCCGGATATTATCTGTGTGATATGAGCACCTCCCGGATATTATCTGTGTGATATGAGCACCTCCCGGATATTATCTGTGTGATATAAGCACCTCCCGGATATATTCTGTGTGATATAAGCACCTCCCGGATATTATCTGTATGATATAAGCACCTGTCGGATATTATCTGTATGATATAAGCACCTCCCGGATTTTATCTGTATGATATAATCACCTCCCGGATATTGGGCCTGATTCAGAGCCGGTCGCTATTTGCGCTCGCTCGTCCAGAAAATAGGGGTGGCTATTCAAATGAACCGTTCGCTGTTTGCGGTCTGTTCACGCCTCTAGGTCTGAACGAGCGAACAAAACTTGCGGTCGTTTTTTGGGAAACTACGCCCCCTGGCCGCTCTCATCCTACGTCATGTCCGCTATTTATTAGATTAATCGAGTACATCGAACAGGGTATGAGCTGCTCGCTATTCTTGTGGTTGGTTTTTGCTACCACAATTTTGCGACCAGTTCTGGCTTAAAAAAACCCAGTGACGTGGTCAATGACGCTGCTGTTTTAATTATGCACACCCATAAAACGCCCGTTTTGACCTTTAAGCACGCCTGCGATCGGATCTCCACTCCCCGTCTTCAAGCACCTTCCCCTGTTACCACGCACATACGCCTCATCCTGTCACTCAAATTATCAGGCATTCGCTATTTTGCGAGCACAAGAATTTCGGCCGCACTGACTGGTTCGCGCATGCATATAACGATCCGTGCGCATGCGCAGTTGGGCAAACATCGCTCGGAGCGAACGAGCTGCCGCTTACGAGAGGCACTGAATCAGGCCCATTATCTGTATGATATAAGCACCTCTTGGATATTATCTGTCTGATATAAGCACCTCCCGGATATATTCTGTATGATATAAGCACCTCCCGGATATTATCTGTATGATATAAGAACCTCCCGGATATTATCTGTATGATATAAGAACCTCCCGGATATTATCTGTATGATATAAGGACCTCCCGGATATTATCTATATGATATAAGCACCTCCCGGATATTGTCTGTGTGATATAAGCACCTCCCGGATATTATTTATTTGATATAAGCACCTCACGGATATTGTCTGTGTGATATAAGCACCTCCCGGATATTATCTGTATGATATAAGCACCTCCTGGATATATTCTGTATGATATAAGCACCTCCCGGAAATTATCTGTATGATATAAACACCTCCCGATATATATTCTGTATGATATAAGCACCTCCCGGATATTATCTGTATGATATAAGCACCTGTCGGATATTGTCTGTATGATATAAGCACCTCCCGGATATTATCTGGGTGATATAAGCCCCTCCCGGATATTATCTGTATGATATAAGCACCTCCCCGATATTATCTGTGTGATATAAGCACCTCCCGGATATTATCTGTGTGATATAAGCACCTCCAGGATAGTATCTGTGTGATATAAGCACCTCCCGGATATTATCTGTATGATATAAGCACCTCCCGGATATATTCTGTATGATATAAGCACCTCCCGGATATTATCTGTATGATATAATCACCTCCCGAATAATATCTGTATGATATAAGCACCTCCAGGATATTATCTGTATGATATAAGCACCTCCCGGATATTATATGTGTGAAATAAGCCCCTCCCGGATATTATCTGTGTGATATGAGCACCTCCCGGATATTATCTGTGTGATATGAGCACCTCCCGGATATTATCTGTGTGATATGAGCACCTCCCGGATATTATCTGTGTGATATGAGCACCTCCCGGATATTATCTGTGTGATATGAGCACCTCCCGGATATTATCTGTGTGATATGAGCACCTCCCGGATATTATCTGTGTGATATGAGCACCTCCCGGATATTATCTTTGTGATATAAGCACCTCCCGGATATTATCTGTGTGATATAAGCACCTCCCGGTTATATTATGTGTGATATAAGCACCTCCCGGATATTATCTGTGTGATATAAGCACCTCCCGGATATTATCTGTGTGATATAAGCACCTCCCGGATATATTCTGTGTGATATAAGCACCTCCCGGATATTATCTGTATGATATATGAACCTCCCGGATATTATCTGTATGATATAAGAACCTCCCGGATATTATCTGTATGATATAAGGACCTCCCGGATATTATCTATATGATATAAGCACCTCCCGGATATTGTCTGTGTGATATAAGCACCTCCCGGATATTATTTATATGATATAAGCACCTCACGGATATTGTCTGTGTGATATAAGCACCTCCCGGATATTGTCTGTGTGATATAAGCACCTCCCGGATATTATCTGTATGATATAAGCACCTCCTGGATATATTCTGTATGATATAAGCACCTCCCGGAAATTATCTGTATGATATAAGCACCTCCCGATATATATTCTGTATAATATAAGCACCTCCCGGATATTATCTGTCTGATATAAGCACCTCCTGGATATATTCTGTATGATATAAGCACCTCCCGGATATTATCTGTATGATATAAGAACCTCCCGGATATTATCTGTATGATATAAGAACCTCCCGGATATTATCTGTAAGATATAAGGACCTCCCGGATATTATCTATATGATATAAGCACCTCCCGGATATTGTCTGTGTGATATAAGCCCCTCCCGGATATTATTTATATGATATAAGCACCTCACGGATATTGTCTGTGTGATATAAGCACCTCCCAGATATTGTCTGTGTGATATAAGCACCTCCCGGATATTATCTGTATGATATAAGCACCTCCTGGATATATTCTGTATGATATAAGCACCTCCCGGAAATTATCTGTATGATATAAGCACCTCCCTATATATATTCTGTATGATATAAGCACCTCCCCGATATTATCTGTATGATATAAGCACCTGTCGGATATTATCTGTATGATATAAGCACCTCCCGGATATTATCTGTGTGATATAAGCCCCTCCCGGATATTATCTGTGTGATATAAGCACCTCCCCGATATTATCTGTGTGATATAAGCACCTCCCGGATATTATCTGTGTGATATAAGCACCTCCAGGATAGTATCTGTGTGATATAAGCACCTCCCGGATATTATCTGTATGATATAAGCACCTCCCGGATATATTCTGTATGATATAAGCACCTCCCGGATATTATCTGTATGATATAAGCACCTGTCGGATATTATCTGTATGATATAAGTACCTCCCGGATATTATCTGTATGATATAATCACCTCCCGAATATTATCTGTATGTTATAAGCACCTCCAGGATATTATCTGTATGATATAAGCACCTCCCGGATATTATCTGTGTGATATAAGCCCCTCCCGGATATTATCTGTGTGATATGAGCACCTCCCGGATATTATCTGTGTGATATGAGCACCTCCCGGATATTATCTGTGTGATATGAGCACCTCCCGGATATTATCTGTGTGATATGAGCACCTCCCGGATATTATCTGTGTGATATGAGCACCTCCCGGATATTATCTGTGTGATATGAGCACCTCCCGGATATTATCTGTGTGATATGAGCACCTCCCGGATATTATCTGTGTGATATAAGCACCTCCCGGATATTATCTGTGTGATATAAGCACCTCCCGGTTATATTCTGTGTGATATAAGCACCTCCCGGATATTATCTGTGTGATATAAGCACCTCCCGGATATTATCTGTGTGATATAAGCACCTCCCGGATATATTCTGTGTGATATAAGCACCTCCCGGATATTATCTATATGATATAAGCACCTCCCGGATATTGTCTGTGTGATATAAGCACCTCCCGGATATTATTTATATGATATAAGCACCTCCCGGATATTGTCTGTGTGATATAAGCACCTCCCGGATATTATCTGTATGATATAAGCACCTCCTGGATATATTCTGTATGATATAAGCACCTCCCGGAAATTATCTGTATGATATAAGCACCTCCCGATATATATATTCTGTATGATATAAGCACCTCCCGGATATTATCTGTATGATATAAGCACCTGTCGGATATTATCTGTATGATATAAGCACCTCCCGGATATTTTCTGCGTGATATAAGCCCCTCCCGGATATTATCTGTGTGATATAAGCACCTCCCCGATATTATCTGTGTGATATAAGCACCTCCCGGATATTATCTGTGTGATATAAGCACCTCCCGGATATTATCTGTGTGATATAAGCACCTCCCGGATATTATCTGTGTGATATAAGCACCTGTCGGATATTATCTGTATGATATAAGTACCTCCCGGATATTATCTGTATGATATAATCACCTCCCGGATATTATCTGTATGATATAAGCACCTCCAGGATATTATCTGTATGATATAAGCACCTCCCGGATATTATATGTGTGATATAAGCTCCTCCCGGATATTATCTGTGTGATATGAGCACCTCCCGGATATTATCTGTGTGATATGAGCACCTCCCGGATATTATCTGTGTGATATGAGCACCTCCCGGATATTATCTGTGTGATATAAGCACCTCCCGGTTATATTATGTGTGATATAAGCACCTCCCGGATATTATCTGTGTGATATAAGCACCTCCCGGATATTATCTGTGTGATATAAGCACCTCCCGGATATATTCTGTGTGATATAAGCACCTCCCGGATATTATCTGTATGATATATGAACCTCCCGGATATTATCTGTATGATATAAGAACCTCCCGGATATTATCTGTATGATATAAGGACCTGCCGGATATTATCTGTATGATATAAGCACCTGTCGGATATTATCTGTATGATATAAGTACCTCCCGGATATTATCTGTATGATATAATCACCTCCCGAATATTATCTGTATGATATAAGCACCTCCAGGATATTATCTGTATGATATAAGCACCTCCCGGATATTATATGTGTGATATAAGCCCCTCCCGGATATTATCTGTGTGATATGAGCACCTCCCGGATATTATCTGTGTGATATGAGCACCTCCCGGATATTATCTGTGTGATATGAGCACCTCCCGGATATTATCTGTGTGATATGAGCACCTCCCGGATATTATCTGTGTGATATGAGCACCTCCCGGATATTATCTGTGTGATATGAGCACCTCCCGGATATTATCTGTGTGATATAAGCACCTCCCGGATATTATCTGTGTGATATAAGCACCTCCCGGATATATTCTGTGTGATATAAGCACCTCCCGAATATTATCTGTATGATATAAGCACCTGTCGGATATTATCTGTATGATATAAGCACCTCCCGGATTTTATCTGTATGATATAATCACCTCCCGGATATTGGGCCTGATTCAGAGCCGGTCGCTATTTGCGCTCGCTCGTCCAGAAAATAGGGGTGGCTATTCAAATGAATCGTTCGCTGTTTGCGGTCTGTTCACGCCTCTAGGTCTGAACGAGCGAACAAAACTTGCGGTCGTTTTTTGGGAAACTACGCCCCCTGGCCGCTCTCATCCTACGTCATGTCCGCTATTTATTAGATTAATCGAGTACATCGAACAGGGTATGAGCTGCTCGCTATTCTTGTGGTTGGTTTTTGCTACCACAATTTTGCGACCAGTTCTGGCTTAAAAAAACCCAGTGACGTGGTCAATGACGCTGCTGTTTTAATTATGCACACCCATAAAACGCCCGTTTTGACCTTTAAGCACGCCTGCGATCGGATCTCCACTCCCCGTCTTCAAGCACCTTCCCCTGTTACCACCCACATACGCCTCATCCTGTCACTCAAATTATCAGGCATTCGCTATTTTGCGAGCACAAGAATTTCGGCCGCACTGACTGGTTCGCGCATGCATATAACGATCCGTGCGCATGCGCAGTTGGGCAAACATCGCTCGGAGCGAACGAGCTGCCGCTTACGAGAGGCACTGAATCAGGCCCATTATCTGTATGATATAAGCACCTCTTGGATATTATCTGTCTGATATAAGCACCTCCCGGATATATTCTGTATGATATAAGCACCTCCCGGATATTATCTGTATGATATAAGAACCTCCCGGATATTATCTGTATGATATAAGAACCTCCCGGATATTATCTGTATGATATAAGGACCTCCCGGATATTATCTATATGATATAAGCACCTCCCGGATATTGTCTGTGTGATATAAGCACCTCCCGGATATTATTTATATGATATAAGCACCTCACGGATATTGTCTGTGTGATATAAGCACCTCCCGGATATTATCTGTATGATATAAGCACCTCCTGGATATATTCTGTATGATATAAGCACCTCCCGGAAATTATCTGTATGATATAAACACCTCCCGATATATATTCTGTATGATATAAGCACCTCCCGGATATTATCTGTATGATATAAGCACCTGTCGGATATTATCTGTATGATATAAGCACCTCCCGGATATTATCTGGGTGATATAAGCCCCTCCCGGATATTATCTGTATGATATAAGCACCTCCCCGATATTATCTGTGTGATATAAGCACCTCCCGGATATTATCTGTGTGATATAAGCACCTCCAGGATAGTATCTGTGTGATATAAGCACCTCCCGGATATTATCTGTATGATATAAGCACCTCCCGGATATATTCTGTATGATATAAGCACCTCCCGGATATTATCTGTATGATATAATCACCTCCCGAATATTATCTGTATGATATAAGCACCTCCAGGATATTATCTGTATGATATAAGCACCTCCCGGATATTATATGTGTGAAATAAACCCCTCCCGGATATTATCTGTGTGATATGAGCACCTCCCGGATATTATCTGTGTGATATGAGCACCTCCCGGATATTATCTGTGTGATATGAGCACCTCCCGGATATTATCTGTGTGATATGAGCACCTCCCGGATATTATCTGTGTGATATGAGCACCTCCCGGATATTATCTGTGTGATATGAGCACCTCCCGGATATTATCTGTGTGATATGAGCACCTCCCGGATATTATCTGTGTGATATAAGCACCTCCCGGATATTATCTGTGTGATATAAGCACCTCCCGGTTATATTATGTGTGATATAAGCACCTCCCGGATATTATCTGTGTGATATAAGCACCTCCCGGATATTATCTGTGTGATATAAGCACCTCCCGGATATATTCTGTGTGATATAAGCACCTCCCGGATATTATCTGTATGATATATGAACCTCCCGGATATTATCTGTATGATATAAGAACCTCCCGGATATTATCTGTATGATATAAGGACCTCCCGGATATTATCTATATGATATAAGCACCTCCCGGATATTGTCTGTGTGATATAAGCACCTCCCGGATATTATTTATATGATATAAGCACCTCACGGATATTGTCTGTGTGATATAAGCACCTCCCGGATATTGTCTGTGTGATATAAGCACCTCCCGGATATTATCTGTATGATATAAGCACCTCCTGGATATATTCTGTATGATATAAGCACCTCCCGGAAATTATCTGTATGATATAAGCACCTCCCGATATATATTCTGTATAATATAAGCACCTCCCGGATATTATCTGTCTGATATAAGCACCTCCCGGATATATTCTGTATGATATAAGCACCTCCCGGATATTATCTGTATGATATAAGAACCTCCCGGATATTATCTGTATGATATAAGAACCTCCCGGATATTATCTGTATGATATAAGGACCTCCCGGATATTATCTATATGATATAAGCACCTCCCGGATATTGTCTGTGTGATATAAGCCCCTCCCGGATATTATTTATATGATATAAGCACCTCACGGATATTGTCTGTGTGATATAAGCACCTCCCAGATATTGTCTGTGTGATATAAGCACCTCCCGGATATTATCTGTATGATATAAGCACCTCCTGGATATATTCTGTATGATATAAGCACCTCCCGGAAATTATCTGTATGATATAAACACCTCCCGATATATATTCTGTATGATATAAGCACCTCCCGGATATTATCTGTATGATATAAGCACCTGTCGGATATTATCTGTATGATATAAGCACCTCCCGGATATTATCTGGGTGATATAAGCCCCTCCCGGATATTATCTGTATGATATAAGCACCTCCCCGATATTATCTGTGTGATATAAGCACCTCCCGGATATTATCTGTGTGATATAAGCACCTCCAGGATAGTATCTGTGTGATATAAGCACCTCCCGGATATTATCTGTATGATATAAGCACCTCCCGGATATATTCTGTATGATATAAGCACCTCCCGGATATTATCTGTATGATATAATCACCTCCCGAATATTATCTGTATGATATAAGCACCTCCAGGATATTATCTGTATGATATAAGCACCTCCCGGATATTATATGTGTGAAATAAGCCCCTCCCGGATATTATCTGTGTGATATGAGCACCTCCCGGATATTATCTGTGTGATATGAGCACCTCCCGGATATTATCTGTGTGATATGAGCACCTCCCGGATATTATCTGTGTGATATGAGCACCTCCCGGATATTATCTG
Source organism: Taudactylus pleione (assembly GCA_031769625.1). Taxonomy (NCBI): domain Eukaryota; kingdom Metazoa; phylum Chordata; class Amphibia; order Anura; family Myobatrachidae; genus Taudactylus; species Taudactylus pleione. The sequence continues at coordinate 22,606 of JAUIMM010001696.1, forward strand.
TGTGATATGAGCACCTCCCGGATATTATCTGTGTGATATGAGCACCTCCCGGATATTATCTGTGTGATATGAGCACCTCCCGGATATTATCTGTGTGATATAAGCACCTCCCGGATATTATCTGTGTGATATAAGCACCTCCCGGTTATATTATGTGTGATATAAGCACCTCCCGGATATTATCTGTGTGATATAAGCACCTCCCGGATATTATCTGTGTGATATAAGCACCTCCCGGATATATTCTGTGTGATATAAGCACCTTCCGGATATTATCTGTATGATATATGAACCTCCCGGATATTATCTGTATGATATAAGAACCTCCCGGATATTATCTGTATGATATAAGGACCTCCCGGATATTATCTATATGATATAAGCACCTCCCGGATATTGTCTGTGTGATATAAGCACCTCCCGGATATTATTTATATGATATAAGCACCTCACGGATATTGTCTGTGTGATATAAGCACCTCCCGGATATTGTCTGTGTGATATAAGCACCTCCCGGATATTATCTGTATGATATAAGCACCTCCTGGATATATTCTGTATGATATAAGCACCTCCCGGAAATTATCTGTATGATATAAGCACCTCCCGATATATATTCTGTATAATATAAGCACCTCCCGGATATTATCTGTCTGATATAAGCACCTCCCGGATATATTCTGTATGATATAAGCACCTCCCGGATATTATCTGTATGATATAAGAACCTCCCGGATATTATCTGTATGATATAAGAACCTCCCGGATATTATCTGTATGATATAAGGACCTCCCGGATATTATCTATATGATATAAGCACCTCCCGGATATTGTCTGTGTGATATAAGCCCCTCCCGGATATTATTTATATGATATAAGCACCTCACGGATATTGTCTGTGTGATATAAGCACCTCCCAGATATTGTCTGTGTGATATAAGCACCTCCCGGATATTATCTGTATGATATAAGCACCTCCTGGATATATTCTGTATGATATAAGCACCTCCCGGAAATTATCTGTATGATATAAGCACCTCCCTATATATATTCTGTATGATATAAGCACCTCCCGGATATTATCTGTATGATATAAGCACCTGTCGGATATTATCTGTATGATATAAGCACCTCCCGGATATTATCTGTGTGATATAAGCCCCTCCCGGATATTATCTGTGTGATATAAGCACCTCCCCGATATTATCTGTGTGATATAAGCACCTCCCGGATATTATCTGTGTGATATAAGCACCTCCCGGATATTATTTATATGATATAAGCACCTCCCGGATATTGTCTGTGTGATATAAGCACCTCCCGGATATTATCTGTATGATATAAGCACCTCCTGGATATATTCTGTATGATATAAGCACCTCCCGGAAATTATCTGTATGATATAAGCACCTCCCGATATATATTCTGTATGATATAAGCACCTCCCGGATATTATCTGTATGATATAAGCACCTGTCGGATATTATCTGTATGATATAAGCACCTCCCGGATATTATCTGCGTGATATAAGCCCCTCCCGGATATTATCTGTGTGATATAAGCACCTCCCCGATATTATCTGTGTGATATAAGCACCTCCCGGATATTATCTGTGTGATATAAGCACCTCCCGGATATTATCTGTGTGATATAAGCACCTCCCGGATATTATCTGTGTGATATAAGCACCTGTCGGATATTATCTGTATGATATAAGTACCTCCCGGATATTATCTGTATGATATAATCACCTCCCGGATATTATCTGTATGATATAAGCACCTCCAGGATATTATCTGTATGATATAAGCACCTCCCGGATATTATATGTGTGATATAAGCTCCTCCCGGATATTATCTGTGTGATATGAGCACCTCCCGGATATTATCTGTGTGATATGAGCACCTCCCGGATATTATCTGTGTGATATGAGCACCTCCCGGATATTATCTGTGTGATATAAGCACCTCCCGGTTATATTATGTGTGATATAAGCACCTCCCGGATATTATCTGTGTGATATAAGCACCTCCCGGATATTATCTGTGTGATATAAGCACCTCCCGGATATATTCTGTGTGATATAAGCACCTCCCGGATATTATCTGTATGATATATGAACCTCCCGGATATTATCTGTATGATATAAGAACCTCCCGGATATTATCTGTATGATATAAGGACCTCCCGGATATTATCTATATGATATAAGCACCTCCCGGATATTGTCTGTGTGATATAAGCACCTCCCGGATATTATTTATATGATATAAGCACCTTACGGATATTGTCTGTGTGATATAAGCACCTCCCGGATATTGTCTGTGTGATATAAGCACCTCCCGGATATTATCTGTATGATATAAGCACCTCCTGGATATATTCTGTATGATATAAGCACCTCCCGGAAATTATCTGTATGATATAAGCACCTCCCGATATATATTCTGTATAATATAAGCACCTCCCGGATATTATCTGTCTGATATAAGCACCTCCCGGATATATTCTGTATGATATAAGCACCTCCCGGATATTATCTGTATGATATAAGAACCTCCCGGATATTATCTGTATGATATAAGAACCTCCCGAATATTATCTGTATGATATAAGGACCTCCCGGATATTATCTATATGATATAAGCACCTCCCGGATATTGTCTGTGTGATATAAGCCCTTCCCGGATATTATTTATATGATATAAGCACCTCCCGGATATTGTCTGTGTGATATAAGCACCTCCCAGATATTGTCTGTGTGATATAAGCACCTCCCGGATATTATCTGTATGATATAAGCACCTCCTGGATATATTCTGTATGATATAAGCACCTCCCGGAAATTATCTGTATGATATAAGCACCTCCCTATATATATTCTGTATGATATAAGCACCTCCCGGATATTATCTGTATGATATAAGCACCTCCCGGATATTATCTGTGTGATATAAGCCCCTCCCGGATATTATCTGTGTGATATAAGCACCTCCCCGATATTATCTGTGTGATATAAGCACCTCCCGGATATTATCTGTGTGATATAAGCACCTCCAGGATAGTATCTGTGTGATATAAGCACCTCCCGGATATTATCTGTATGATATAAGCACCTCCCGGATATATTCTGTATGATATAAGCACCTCCCGGATATTATCTGTATGATATAAGCACCTGTCGGATATTATCTGTATGATATAAGTACCTCCCGGATATTATCTGTATGATATAATCACCTCCCGAATATTATCTGTATGTTATAAGCACCTCCAGGATATTATCTGTATGATATAAGCACCTCCCGGATATTATCTGTGTGATATAAGCCCCTCCCGGATATTATCTGTGTGATATGAGCACCTCCCGGATATTATCTGTGTGATATGAGCACCTCCCGGATATTATCTGTGTGATATGAGCACCTCCCGGATATTATCTGTGTGATATGAGCACCTCCCGGATATTATCTGTGTGATATGAGCACCTCCCGGATATTATCTGTGTGATATGAGCACCTCCCGGATATTATCTGTGTGATATAAGCACCTCCCGGATATTATCTGTGTGATATAAGCACCTCCCGGTTATATTCTGTGTGATATAAGCACCTCCCGGATATTATCTGTGTGATATAAGCACCTCCCGGATATTATCTGTGTGATATAAGCACCTCCCGGATATATTCTGTGTGATATAAGCACCTCCCGGATATTATCTATATGATATAAGCACCTCCCGGATATTGTCTGTGTGATATAAGCACCTCCCGGATATTATTTATATGATATAAGCACCTCCCGGATATTGTCTGTGTGATATAAGCACCTCCCGGATATTATCTGTATGATATAAGCACCTCCTGGATTTATTCTGTATGATATAAGCACCTCCCGGAAATTATCTGTATGATATAAGCACCTCCCGATATATATTCTGTATGATATAAGCACCTCCCGGATATTATCTGTATGATATAAGCACCTGTCGGATATTATCTGTATGATATAAGCACCTCCCGGATATTATCTGCGTGATATAAGCCCCTCCCGGATATTATCTGTGTGATATAAGCACCTCCCCGATATTATCTGTGTGATATAAGCACCTCCCGGATATTATCTGTGTGATATAAGCACCTCCCGGATATTATCTGTGTGATATAAGCACCTCCCGGATATTATCTGTGTGATATAAGCACCTGTCGGATATTATCTGTATGATATAAGTACCTCCCGGATATTATCTGTATGATATAATCACCTCCCGGATATTATCTGTATGATATAAGCACCTCCAGGATATTATCTGTATGATATAAGCACCTCCCGGATATTATATGTGTGATATAAGCTCCTCCCGGATATTATCTGTGTGATATAAGCCCCTCCCGGATATTATCTGTGTGATATGAGCACCTCCCGGATATTATCTTTGTGAAATGAGCACCTCCCGGATATTATCTGTGTGATATGAGCACCTCCCGGATATTATCTGTGTGATATGAGCACCTCCTGGATATTATCTGTGTGATATAAGCCCCTCCCGGATATTATCTGTGTGATATAAGCACCTCCCTCCCGGATATTATCTGTATGATATAAGAACCTCCCGGATATTATCTGTGTGATATAAGCACCTCCCGGATATTATCTGTGTGATATAAGCACCTCCCGGATATTATCTGTGTGATATAAGCATCTGCCAGATATTATCTGTGTGATATAAGCACCTCCCGGTTATATTCTGTGTGATATAAGCACCTCCCGGATATTATCTGTGTGATATAAGCACCTCCCGGATATTATCTGTATGATATAAGCACCTGTCGGATATTATCTGTGTGATATAAGCACCTCCCGGATATTATCTGTGTGATATAAGCACCTCCCGGTTATATTCTGTGTGATATAAGCACCTCCCGGATATTATCTGTGTGATATAAGCACCTCCCGGATATTATCTGTGTGATATAATCACCTCCCGGATATTATCTGTATGATATAAGCACCTCCCGGATATATTCTGTATGATATAAGCACCTCCCGGATATTATCTGTATGATATAAGCACCTGTCGGATATTATCTGTATGATATAAGCACCTCACGGATTTTATCTGTATGATATAATCACCTCCCGGATATTGTGCCTGATTCAGAGCCGGTCGCTATTTGCGCTCGCTCGTCCTGAAAATAGGGGTGGCTATTCAAATGAACCGTTCGCTGTTTGCGGTCTGTTCACGCCTCTTGGTCTGAACGAGCGAACAAAACTTGCGGTCGTTTTTTGGGAAACTACGCCCCCTGGCCGCTCGCATCCTACGTCATGTCCGCTATTTATTAGATTAATCGAGTACATCGAACAGTGTATGAGCTGCTCGCTATTCTTGTGGTTGGTTTTTGCTACCACAATTTTGAGACTAGTTCTGGCTTAAAAAAAAACAGTGACGTGGTCAATGACGCTGCTGTTTTAATTATGCACACCCATAAAACGCCCGTTTTGACCTTTAAGCACGCCTGCGATCGGATCTCCATTCCCCGTCTTCAAGCACCTTCCCCTGTTACCACCCACATACCCCTCATCCTGTCACTCAAATTATCAGCCATTCGCTATTTTGCGAGCACAAGAATTTCGGCCGCACTGACTGGTTCGCGCATGCGTATAACGATCCGTGCGCATGCGCAGTTGGGCAAACATCGCTCGGAGCGAACGAGCTGCCGCTTACGAGTGGCTCTGAATCAGGCCCATTATCTGTATGATATAAGCACCTCCCGGATATTATCTGTCAGATATAAGCACCTCCTGGATATATATTCTGTATGATATAAGCACCTCCCGGATATTATCTGTATGATATAAGCACCTCCCGGATATTATCTGTGTGATATAAGCCCCTCCCGGATATTATCTGTATGATATAAGCACCTCCCCGATATTATCTATATGATATAAGCACCTCCCGGATATTGTCTGTGTGATATAAGCACCTCCCGGATATTATTTATATGATATAAGCACCTCACAGATATTGTCTGTGTGATATAAGCACCTCCCGGATATTGTCTGTGTGATATAAGCACCTCCCGGATATTATCTGTATGATATAAGCACCTCCTGGATATATTCTGTATGATATAAGCACCTCCCGGAAATTATCTGTATGATATAAGCACCTCCCGATATATATTCTGTATAATATAAGCACCTCCCGGATATTATCTGTCTGATATAAGCACCTCCCGGATATATTCTGTATGATATAAGCACCTCCCGGATATTATCTGTATGATATAAGAACCTCCCGGATATTATCTGTATGATATAAGAACCTCCCGGATATTATCTGTATGATATAAGGACCTCCCGGATTTTATCTATATGATATAAGCACCTCCCGGATATTGTCTGTGTGATATAAGCACCTCCCGGATATTATTTATATGATATAAGCACCTCACGGATATTGTCTGTGTGATATAAGCACCTCCCGGATATTGTCTGTGTGATATAAGCACCTCCCGGATATTATCTGTATGATATAAGCACCTCCTGGATATATTCTGTATGATATAAGCACCTCCCGGAAATTATCTGTATGATATAAGCACCTCCCTATATATATTCTGTATGATATAAGCACCTCCCGGATATTATCTGTATGATATAAGCACCTGTCGGATATTATCTGTATGATATAATCACCTCCCGGATATTATCTGTGTGATATAAGCCCCTCCCGGATATTATCTGTATGATATAAGCACCTCCCCGATATTATCTGTGTGATATAAGCACCTCCCGGATATTATCTGTGTGATATAAGCACCTCCAGGATAGTATCTGTGTGATATAAGCACCTCCCGGATATTATCTGTATGATATAAGCACCTCCCAGATATATTCTGTATGATATAAGCACCTCCCGGATATTATCTGTATGATATAAGCACCTGTCGGATATTATCTGTATGATATAAGTACCTCCCGGATATTATCTGTATGATATAATCACCTCCCGAATATTATCTGTATGATATAAGCACCTCCAGGATATTATCTGTATGATATAAGCACCTCCCGGATATTATATGTGTGATATAAGCCCCTCCCGGATATTATCTGTGTGATATGAGCACCTCCCGGATATTATCTGTGTGATATGAGCACCTCCCGGATATTATCTGTGTGATATGAGCACCTCCCGGATATTATCTGTGTGATATGAGCACCTCCCGGATATTATCTGTGTGATATGAGCACCTCCCGGATATTATCTGTGTGATATGAGCACCTCCCGGATATTATCTGTGTGATATGAGCACCTCCCGGGTATTATCTGTGTGATATGAGCACCTCCCGGATATTGTCTGTGTGATATAAGCACCTCCCGGTTATATTCTGTGTGATATAAGCACCTCCCGGATATTGTCTGTGTGATATAAGCACCTCCCGGATATTATCTGTGTGATATAAGCACCTCCCGGATATATTCTGTGTGATATAAGCACCTCCCGGATATTATCTGTATGATATAAGAACCTCCCGGATATTATCTGTATGATATAAGAACCTCCCGGATATTATCTGTATGATATAAGGACCTCCCGGATATTATCTATATGATATAAGCACCTCCCGGATATTGTCTGTGTGATATAAGCACCTCCCGGATATTATTTATATGATATAAGCACCTCCCGGATATTGTCTGTGTGATATAAGCACCTCCCGGATATTATCTGTATGATATAAGCACCTCCTGGATATATTCTGTATGATATAAGCACCTCCCGGAAATTATCTGTATGATATAAGCACCTCCCCATATATATTCTGTATGATATAAGCACCTCCCGGATATTATCTGTATGATATAAGCACCTGTCGGATATTATCTGTATGATATAAGCACCTCCCGGATATTATCTGCGTGATATAAGCCCCTCCCGGATATTATCTGTATGATATAAGCACCTCCCCGATATTATCTGTGTGATATAAGCACCTCCCGGATATTATCTGTGTGATATAAGCACCTCCCGGATATTATCTGTGTGATATAAGCACCTTCCGGATATTATCTGTATGATATAAGCACCTGTCGGATATTATCTGTATGATATAAGTACCTCCCGGATATTATCTGTATGATATAATCACCTCCCGGATATTATCTGTATGATATAAGCACCTCCCGGATATTATATGTGTGATATAAGCCCCTCCCGGATATTATCTGTGTGATATAAGCCCCTCCCGGATATTATCTGTGTGATATGAGCACCTCCCGGATATTATCTTTGTGAAATGAGCACCTCCCGGATATTATCTGTGTGATATGAGCACCTCCCGGATATTATCTGTGTGATATGAGCACCTCCTGGATATTATCTGTGTGATATAAGCCCCTCCCAGATATTATCTGTGTGATATAAGCACCTCCCTCCCGGATATTATCTGTATGATATAAGAACCTCCCGGATATTATCTGTGTGATATAAGCACCTCCCGGATATTATCTGTGTGATATAAGCACCTCCCGGATATTATCTGTGTGATATAAGCATCTGCCAGATATTATCTGTGTGATATAAGCACCTCCCGGTTATATTCTGTGTGATATAAGCACCTCCAGGATATTATCTGTATGATATAAGCACCTCCCGGATATTATATGTGTGATATAAGCCCCTCCCGGATATTATCTGTGTGATATAAGCCCCTCCCGGATATTATCTGTGTGATATAAGCACCTCCCGGTTATATTCTGTGTGATATAAGCACCTCCCGGATATTATCTGTGTGATATAAGCACCTCCCGGATATTATCTGTGTGATATAAGCACCTCCCGGATATATTCTGTGTGATATAAGCACCTCTCGGATATTATCTGTATGATATAAGCACCTGTCGGATATTATCTGTATGATATAAGCACCTCTCTGATATTATCTGTATGATATAATCACCTCCCGGTTATATTCTGTGTGATATAATCACCTCCCGGATATTATCTGTGTGATATAAGCACCTCCCGGATATTATCTGTGTGATATAAGCACCTCCCGGTTATATTCTGTGTGATATAAGCACCTCCCGGATATTATCTGTGATATAAGCACCTCCCGGATATTATCTGTGTGATATAAGCACCTCCCGGATATATTCTGTGTGATATAATCACCTCCCGGATATTATCTGTGTGATATAAGCACCTGTCGGATATTATCTGTGTGATATAAGCACCTCCCGGATATTATCTGTGTGATATAAGCACCTCCCGGTTATATTCTGTGTGATATAAGCACCTCCCGGATATTATCTATGTGATATAAGCACCTCCCGGATATTATCTGTGTGATATAATCTCCTCCCGGATATTATCTGTATGATATAAGCACCTCCCGGATATATTCTGTATGATATAAGCACCTCCCGGATATTATCTGTATGATATAAGCACGTGTCGGATATTATCTGTATGATATAAGCACCTCCCGGATTTTATCTGTGTGATATAAGCACCTCCCGGATATTATCTGTGTGATATAATCACCTCCCGGATATTATTTGTGTGATATAAGCACCTCCCGGATATATTCTGTATGATATAAGCACCTCCCGGATATTATCTGTATGATATATGCACCTGTCGGATATTATCTGTATGATATAAGCACCTCCCGGATTTTATCTGTATGATATAATCACCTCCCGGATATTGGGCCTGATTCAGAGCCGGTCGCTATTTGCGCTCGCTCGTCCAGAAAATAGGGGGGGCTATTCAAATGAACCGTTCGCTGTTTGCGGTCTGTTCACGCCTCTAGGTCTGAACTAGCAAACAAAACTTGCTGTCGTTTTTTGGGAAACTACGCCCCCTGGCCGCTCGCATCCTACGTCATGTCCGCTATTTATTAGATTAATCGAGTACATCAAACAGGGTATGAGCTGCTCACTATTCTTGTGGTTGGTTTTTGCTACCACAATTTTGCGACCAGTTCTGGCTTAAAAAAACCCAGTGACGTGGTCAATGACGCTGCTGTTTTAATTATGCACACCCATAAAACGCCCGTTTTGACCTTTAAGCACGCCTGCGATCGGATCTCCACTCCCCGTCTTCAAGCACCTTCCCCTGTTACCACCCACATACGCCTCATCCTGTCACTCAAATTATCAGGCATTCGCTATTTTGCGAGCACAAGAATTTCGGCCGCACTGACTGGTTCGCGCATGCGTATAACGATCCGTGCGCATGCGCAGTTGGGCAAACATCGCTCGGAGCGAACGAGCTGCCGCTTACGAGTGGCTCTGAATCAGGCCCATTATCTGTATGATATAAGCACCTCCCGGATATTATCTGTCTGATATAAGCACCTTCCGAATATATTCTGTATGATATAAGCACCTCCCGGATATTATCTGTATGATATAAGAACCTCCCGGATATTATCTGTATGATATAAGCACCTCCCGGAAATTATCTGTATGATATAAGCACCTCCCGGATATATATTCTGTATGATATAAGCACCTCCCGGATATTATCTGTATGATATAAGCACCTGTCGGATATTATCTGTGTGATATAAGCACCTCCCGGATATTATCTGTGATATAAGCCCCTCCCGGATATTATCTGTATGATATAAGCACCTCCCCGATATTATCTGTGTGATATAAGCACCTCCCGGATATTATCTGTGTGATATAAGCACCTCCAGGATATTATCTGTATGATATAAGCACCTCCCGGATATTATCTGTATGATATAAGCACCTCCCGGATATATTCTGTATGATATAAGCACCTCCCGGATATTATCTGTATGATATAAGCACCTGTCGGATATTATCTGTGTGATATAAGCACCTCCCGGATATTATCTGTATGATATAAGCACCTCCCGGATATTATATGTGTGATATAAGCCCCTCCCGGATATTATCTGTGTGATATAAGCCCCTCCCGGATATTATCTGTGTGATATTAGCACCTCCCGGATATTATCTGTGTGATATGAGTACCTCCCGGATATTATCTGTGTGAAATGAGCACCTCCCGGATATTATCTGTGTGATATGAGCACCTCCCGGATATTATCTGTGTGATATGAGCACCTCCCTTCCGGATATTATCTGTATGATATAAGCACCTCCCGGATATTATCTGTGTGATATAAGCACCTCCCGGATATTATCTGTGTGATATAAGGACCTCCCGGGTATTATCTGTATGATATAAGCACGTGTCGGATATTATCTGTATGATATAAGCACCTCCCGGATTTTATCTGTGTGATATAAGCACCTCCCGGATATTATCTGTGTGATATAATCACCTCCCGGATATTATTTGTGTGTTATAAGCACCTCCCGGATATTTTCTGTATGATATAAGCACCTCCCGGATATTATCTGTATGATATAAGCACCTGTCGGATATTATCTGTATGATATAAGCACCTCCCGGATTTTATCTGTATGATATAATCACCTCCCGGATATTGGGCCTGATTCAGAGCCGGTCGCTATTTGCGCTCGCTCGTTCTGAAAATAGGGGTGGCTATTCAAATGAACCGTTCGCTGTTTGCGGTCTGTTCACGCCTCTTGGTCTGAACGAGCGAACAAAACTTGCGGTCGTTTTTTGGGAAACTACGCCCCCTGGCCGCTCGCATCCTACGTCATGTCCGCTATTTATTAGATTAATCGAGTACATCGAACAGGGTATGAGCTGCTCGCTATTCTTGTGGTTGGTTTTTGCTACCACAATTTTGAGACCAGTTCTGGCTTAAAAAAAACCAGTGACGTGGTCAATGACGCTGCTGTTTTAATTATGCACACCCATAAAACGCCCGTTTTGACCTTTAAGCACGCCTGCGATCGGATCTCCACTCCCCGTCTTCAAGCACCTTCCCCTGTTACCGCCCACATACCCCTCATCCTGTCACTCAAATTATCAGCCATTCGCTATTTTGCGAGCACAAGAATTTCGGCCGCACTGACTGGTTCGCGCATGCGTATAACGATCCGTGCGCATGCGCAGTTGGGCAAACATCGCTCGGAGCGAACGAGCTGCCGCTTACGAGTGGCTCTGAATCAGGCCCATTATCTGTATGATATAAGCACCTCCCGGATATTATCTGTCAGATATAAGCACCTCCTGGATATATATTCTGTATGATATAAGCACCTCCCGGATATTATCTGTATGATATAAGCACCTCCCGGATATTATCTGTGTGATATAAGCCCCACCCGGATATTATCTGTATGATATAAGCACCTCCCCGATATTATCTATATGATATAAGCACCTCCCGGATATTGTCTGTGTGATATAAGCACCTCCCGGATATTATTTATATGATATAAGCACCTCACGGATATTGTCTGTGTGATATAAGCACCTCCCGGATATTGTCTGTGTGATATAAGCACCTCCCGGATATTATCTGTATGATATAAGCACCTCCTGGATATATTCTGTATGATATAAGCACCTCCCGGAAATTATCTGTATGATATAAGCACCTCCCGATATATATTCTGTATAATATAAGCACCTCCCGGATATTATCTGTCTGATATAAGCACCTCCCGGATATATTCTGTATGATATAAGCACCTCCCGGATATTATCTGTATGATATAAGAACCTCCCGGATATTATCTGTATGATATAAGAACCTCCCGGATATTATCTGTATGATATAAGGACCTCCCGGATTTTATCTATATGATATAAGCACCTCCCGGATATTGTCTGTGTGATATAAGCACCTCCCGGATATTATTTATATGATATAAGCACCTCACGGATATTGTCTGTGTGATATAAGCACCTCCCGGATATTGTCTGTGTGATATAAGCACCTCCCGGATATTATCTGTATGATATAAGCACCTCCTGGATATATTCTGTATGATATAAGCACCTCCCGGAAATTATCTGTATGATATAAGCACCTCCCTATATATATTCTGTATGATATAAGCACCTCCCGGATATTATCTGTATGATATAAGCACCTGTCGGATATTATCTGTATGATATAAGCACCTCCCGGATATTATCTGTGTGATATAAGCCCCTCCCGGATATTATCTGTATGATATAAGCACCTCCCCGATATTATCTGTGTGATATAAGCACCTCCCGGATATTATCTGTGTGATATAAGCACCTCCAGGATAGTGTCTGTGTGATATAAGCACCTCCCGGATATTATCTGTATGATATAAGCACCTCCCGGATATATTCTGTATGATATAAGCACCTCCCGGATATTATCTGTATGATATAAGCACCTGTCGGATATTATCTGTATGATATAAGTACCTCCCGGATATTATCTGTATGATATAATCACCTCCCGAATATTATCTGTATGATATAAGCACCTCCAGGATATTATCTGTATGATATAAGCACCTCCCGGATATTATATGTGTGATATAAGCCCCTCCCGGATATTATCTGTGTGATATGAGCACCTCCCGGATATTATCTGTGTGATATGAGCACCTCCCGGATATTATCTGTGTGATATGAGCACCTCCCGGATATTATCTGTGTGATATGAGCACCTCCCGGATATTATCTGTGTGATATGAGCACCTCCCGGATATTATCTGTGTGATATGAGCACCTCCCGGATATTATCTGTGTGATATGAGCACCTCCCGGGTATTATCTGTGTGATATGAGCACCTCCCGGATATTATCTGTGTGATATAAGCACCTCCCGGTTATATTCTGTGTGATATAAGCACCTCCCGGATATTGTCTGTGTGATATAAGCACCTCCCGGATATTATCTGTGTGATATAAGCACCTCCCGGATATATTCTGTGTGATATAAGCACCTCCCGGATATTATCTGTATGATATAAGAACCTCCCGGATATTATCTGTATGATATAAGAACCTCCCGGATATTATCTGTATGATATAAGGACCTCCCGGATATTATCTATATGATATAAGCACCTCCCGGATATTGTCTGTGTGATATAAGCACCTCCCGGATATTATTTATATGATATAAGCACCTCCCGGATATTGTCTGTGTGATATAAGCACCTCCCGGATATTATCTGTATGATATAAGCACCTCCTGGATATATTCTGTATGATATAAGCACCTCCCGGAAATTATCTGTATGATATAAGCACCTCCCGATATATATTCTGTATGATATAAGCACCTCCCGGATATTATCTGTATGATATAAGCACCTGTCGGATATTATCTGTATGATATAAGCACCTCCCGGATATTATCTGCGTGATATAAGCCCCTCCCGGATATTATCTGTATGATATAAGCACCTCCCCGATATTATCTGTGTGATATAAGCACCTCCCGGATATTATCTGTGTGATATAAGCACCTCCCGGATATTATCTGTGTGATATAAGCACCTCCCGGATATTATCTGTATGATATAAGCACCTGTCGGATATTATCTGTATGATATAAGTACCTCCCGGATATTATCTGTATGATATAATCACCTCCCGGATATTATCTGTATGATATAAGCACCTGTCGGATATTATCTGTATGATATAAGCACCTCCCGGATATTATATGTGTGATATAAGCCCCTCCCGGATATTATCTGTGTGATATAAGCCCCTCCCGGATATTATCTGTGTGATATGAGCACCTCCCGGATATTATCTTTGTGAAATGAGCACCTCCCGGATATTATCTGTGTGATATGAGCACCTCCCGGATATTATCTGTGTGATATGAGCACCTCCTGGATATTATCTGTGTGATATAAGCCCCTCCCGGATATTATCTGTGTGATATAAGCACCTCCCTCCCGGATATTATCTGTATGATATAAGAACCTCCCGGATATTATCTGTGTGATATAAGCACCTCCCGGATATTATCTGTGTGATATAAGCACCTCCCGGATATTATCTGTATGATATAAGCACCTGTCGGATATTATCTGTGTGATATAAGCACCTCCCGGATATTATCTGTATGATATAAGCACCTCCCGGATATTATATGTGTGATATAAGCCCCTCCCGGATATTATCTGTGTGATATAAGCCCCTCCCGGATATTATCTGTGTGATATTAGCACCTCCCGGATATTATCTGTGTGATATGAGTACCTCCCGGATATTATCTGTGTGAAATGAGCACCTCCCGGATATTATCTGTGTGATATGAGCACCTCCCGGATATTATCTGTGTGATATGAGCACCTCCCTTCCGGATATTATCTGTATGATATAAGCACCTCCCGGATATTATCTGTGTGATATAAGCACCTCCCGGATATTATCTGTGTGATATAAGGACCTCCCGGGTATTATCTGTATGATATAAGCACGTGTCGGATATTATCTGTATGATATAAGCACCTCCCGGATTTTATCTGTGTGATATAAGCACCTCCCGGATATTATCTGTGTGATATAATCACCTCCCGGATATTATTTGTGTGTTATAAGCACCTCCCGGATATTTTCTGTATGATATAAGCACCTCCCGGATATTATCTGTATGATATAAGCACCTGTCGGATATTATCTGTATGATATAAGCACCTCCCGGATTTTATCTGTATGATATAATCACCTCCCGGATATTGGGCCTGATTCAGAGCCGGTCGCTATTTGCGCTCGCTCGTTCTGAAAATAGGGGTGGCTATTCAAATGAACCGTTCGCTGTTTGCGGTCTGTTCACGCCTCTTGGTCTGAACGAGCGAACAAAACTTGCGGTCGTTTTTTGGGAAACTACGCCCCCTGGCCGCTCGCATCCTACGTCATGTCCGCTATTTATTAGATTAATCGAGTACATCGAACAGGGTATGAGCTGCTCGCTATTCTTGTGGTTGGTTTTTGCTACCACAATTTTGAGACCAGTTCTGGCTTAAAAAAAACCAGTGACGTGGTCAATGACGCTGCTGTTTTAATTATGCACACCCATAAAACGCCCGTTTTGACCTTTAAGCACGCCTGCGATCGGATCTCCACTCCCCGTCTTCAAGCACCTTCCCCTGTTACCACCCACATACCCCTCATCCTGTCACTCAAATTATCAGCCATTCGCTATTTTGCGAGCACAAGAATTTCGGCCGCACTGACTGGTTCGCGCATGCGTATAACGATCCGTGCGCATGCGCAGTTGGGCAAACATCGCTCGGAGCGAACGAGCTGCCGCTTACGAGTGGCTCTGAATCAGGCCCATTATCTGTATGATATAAGCACCTCCCGGATATTATCTGTCAGATATAAGCACCTCCTGGATATATATTCTGTATGATATAAGCACCTCCCGGATATTATCTGTATGATATAAGCACCTCCCGGATATTATCTGTGTGATATAAGCCCCACCCGGATATTATCTGTATGATATAAGCACCTCCCCGATATTATCTATATGATATAAGCACCTCCCGGATATTGTCTGTGTGATATAAGCACCTCCCGGATATTATTTATATGATATAAGCACCTCACGGATATTGTCTGTGTGATATAAGCACCTCCCGGATATTGTCTGTGTGATATAAGCACCTCCCGGATATTATCTGTATGATATAAGCACCTCCTGGATATATTCTGTATGATATAAGCACCTCCCGGAAATTATCTGTATGATATAAGCACCTCCCGATATATATTCTGTATAATATAAGCACCTCCCGGATATTATCTGTCTGATATAAGCACCTCCCGGATATATTCTGTATGATATAAGCACCTCCCGGATATTATCTGTATGATATAAGAACCTCCCGGATATTATCTGTATGATATAAGAACCTCCCGGATATTATCTGTATGATATAAGGACCTCCCGGATTTTATCTATATGATATAAGCACCTCCCGGATATTGTCTGTGTGATATAAGCACCTCCCGGATATTATTTATATGATATAAGCACCTCACGGATATTGTCTGTGTGATATAAGCACCTCCCGGATATTGTCTGTGTGATATAAGCACCTCCCGGATATTATCTGTATGATATAAGCACCTCCTGGATATATTCTGTATGATATAAGCACCTCCCGGAAATTATCTGTATGATATAAGCACCTCCCTATATATATTCTGTATGATATAAGCACCTCCCGGATATTATCTGTATGATATAAGCACCTGTCGGATATTATCTGTATGATATAAGCACCTCCCGGATATTATCTGTGTGATATAAGCCCCTCCCGGATATTATCTGTATGATATAAGCACCTCCCCGATATTATCTGTGTGATATAAGCACCTCCCGGATATTATCTGTGTGATATAAGCACCTCCAGGATAGTGTCTGTGTGATATAAGCACCTCCCGGATATTATCTGTATGATATAAGCACCTCCCGGATATATTCTGTATGATATAAGCACCTCCCGGATATTATCTGTATGATATAAGCACCTGTCGGATATTATCTGTATGATATAAGTACCTCCCGGATATTATCTGTATGATATAATCACCTCCCGAATATTATCTGTATGATATAAGCACCTCCAGGATATTATCTGTATGATATAAGCACCTCCCGGATATTATATGTGTGATATAAGCCCCTCCCGGATATTATCTGTGTGATATGAGCACCTCCCGGATATTATCTGTGTGATATGAGCACCTCCCGGATATTATCTGTGTGATATGAGCACCTCCCGGATATTATCTGTGTGATATGAGCACCTCCCGGATATTATCTGTGTGATATGAGCACCTCCCGGATATTATCTGTGTGATATGAGCACCTCCCGGATATTATCTGTGTGATATGAGCACCTCCCGGGTATTATCTGTGTGATATGAGCACCTCCCGGATATTATCTGTGTGATATAAGCACCTCCCGGTTATATTCTGTGTGATATAAGCACCTCCCGGATATTGTCTGTGTGATATAAGCACCTCCCGGATATTATCTGTGTGATATAAGCACCTCCCGGATATATTCTGTGTGATATAAGCACCTCCCGGATATTATCTGTATGATATAAGAACCTCCCGGATATTATCTGTATGATATAAGAACCTCCCGGATATTATCTGTATGATATAAGGACCTCCCGGATATTATCTATATGATATAAGCACCTCCCGGATATTGTCTGTGTGATATAAGCACCTCCCGGATATTATTTATATGATATAAGCACCTCCCGGATATTGTCTGTGTGATATAAGCACCTCCCGGATATTATCTGTATGATATAAGCACCTCCTGGATATATTCTGTATGATATAAGCACCTCCCGGAAATTATCTGTATGATATAAGCACCTCCCGATATATATTCTGTATGATATAAGCACCTCCCGGATATTATCTGTATGATATAAGCACCTGTCGGATATTATCTGTATGATATAAGCACCTCCCGGATATTATCTGCGTGATATAAGCCCCTCCCGGATATTATCTGTATGATATAAGCACCTCCCCGATATTATCTGTGTGATATAAGCACCTCCCGGATATTATCTGTGTGATATAAGCACCTCCCGGATATTATCTGTGTGATATAAGCACCTCCCGGATATTATCTGTATGATATAAGCACCTGTCGGATATTATCTGTATGATATAAGTACCTCCCGGATATTATCTGTATGATATAATCACCTCCCGGATATTATCTGTATGATATAAGCACCTGTCGGATATTATCTGTATGATATAAGCACCTCCCGGATATTATATGTGTGATATAAGCCCCTCCCGGATATTATCTGTGTGATATAAGCCCCTCCCGGATATTATCTGTGTGATATGAGCACCTCCCGGATATTATCTTTGTGAAATGAGCACCTCCCGGATATTATCTGTGTGATATGAGCACCTCCCGGATATTATCTGTGTGATATGAGCACCTCCTGGATATTATCTGTGTGATATAAGCCCCTCCCGGATATTATCTGTGTGATATAAGCACCTCCCTCCCGGATATTATCTGTATGATATAAGAACCTCCCGGATATTATCTGTGTGATATAAGCACCTCCCGGATATTATCTGTGTGATATAAGCACCTCCCGGATATTATCTGTGTGATATAAGCATCTGCCAGATATTATCTGTGTGATATAAGCACCTCCCGGTTATATTCTGTGTGATATAAGCACCTCCAGGATATTATCTGTATGATATAAGCACCTCCCGGATATTATATGTGTGATATAAGCCCCTCCCGGATATTATCTGTGTGATATAAGCCCCTCCCGGATATTATCTGTGTGATATAAGCACCTCCCGGTTATATTCTGTGTGATATAAGCACCTCCCGGATATTATCTGTGTGATATAAGCACCTCCCGGATATTATCTGTGTGATATAAGCACCTCCCGGATATATTCTGTGTGATATAAGCACCTCTCGGATATTATCTGTATGATATAAGCACCTGTCGGATATTATCTGTATGATATAAGCACCTCTCTGATATTATCTGTATGATATAATCACCTCCCGGTTATATTCTGTGTGATATAATCACCTCCCGGATATTATCTGTGTGATATAAGCACCTCCCGGATATTATCTGTGTGATATAAGCACCTCCCGGTTATATTCTGTGTGATATAAGCACCTCCCGGATATTATCTGTGTGATATAAGCACCTCCCGGATATATTCTGTGTGATATAATCACCTCCCGGATATTATCTGTGTGATATAAGCACCTGTCGGATATTATCTGTGTGATATAAGCACCTCCCGGATATTATCTGTGTGATATAAGCACCTCCCGGTTATATTCTGTGTGATATAAGCACCTCCCGGATATTATCTATGTGATATAAGCACCTCCCGGATATTATCTGTGTGATATAATCTCCTCCCGGATATTATCTGTATGATATAAGCACCTCCCGGATATATTCTGTATGATATAAGCACCTCCCGGATATTATCTGTATGATATAAGCACGTGTCGGATATTATCTGTATGATATAAGCACCTCCCGGATTTTATCTGTGTGATATAAGCACCTCCCGGATATTATCTGTGTGATATAATCACCTCCCGGATATTATTTGTGTGATATAAGCACCTCCCGGATATATTCTGTATGATATAAGCACCTCCCGGATATTATCTGTATGATATATGCACCTGTCGGATATTATCTGTATGATATAAGCACCTCCCGGATTTTATCTGTATGATATAATCACCTCCCGGATATTGGGCCTGATTCAGAGCCGGTCGCTATTTGCGCTCGCTCGTCCAGAAAATAGGGGTGGCTATTCAAATGAACCGTTCGCTGTTTGCGGTCTGTTCACGCCTCTAGGTCTGAACTAGCAAACAAAACTTGCGGTCGTTTTTTGGGAAACTACGCCCCCTGGCCGCTCGCATCCTACGTCATGTCCGCTATTTATTAGATTAATCGAGTACATCAAACAGGGTATGAGCTGCTCGCTATTCTTGTGGTTGGTTTTTGCTACCACAATTTTGCGACCAGTTCTGGCTTAAAAAAACCCAGTGACGTGGTCAATGACGCTGCTGTTTTAATTATGCACACCCATAAAACGCCCGTTTTGACCTTTAAGCACGCCTGCGATCGGATCTCCACTCCCCGTCTTCAAGCACCTTCCAATGTTACCACCCACATACGCCTCATCCTGTCACTCAAATTATCAGGCATTCGCTATTTTGCGAGCACAAGAATTTCGGCCGCACTGACTGGTTCGCGCATGCGTATAACGATCCGTGCGCATGCGCAGTTGGGCAAACATCGCTCGGAGCGAACGAGCTGCCGCTTACGAGTGGCTCTGAATCAGGCCCATTATCTGTATGATATAAGCACCTCCCGGATATTATCTGTCTGATATAAGCACCTTCCGGATATATTCTGTATGATATAAGCACCTCCCGGATATTATCTGTATGATATAAGAACCTCCCGGATATTATCTGTATGATATAAGCACCTCCCGGAAATTATCTGTATGATATAAGCACCTCCCGGATATATATTCTGTATGATATAAGCACCTCCCGGATATTATCTGTATGATATAAGCACCTGTCGGATATTATCTGTGTGATATAAGCACCTCCCGGATATTATCTGTGATATAAGCCCCTCCCGGATATTATCTGTATGATATAAGCACCTCCCCGATATTATCTGTGTGATATAAGCACCTCCCGGATATTATCTGTGTGATATAAGCACCTCCAGGATATTATCTGTATGATATAAGCACCTCCCGGATATTATTTGTATGATATAAGCACCTCCTGGATATATTCTGTATGATATAAGCACCTCCCGGATATTATCTGTATGATATAAGCACCTGTCGGATATTATCTGTGTGATATAAGCACCTCCCGGATATTATCTGTATGATATAAGCACCTCCCGGATATTATATGTGTGATATAAGCCCCTCCCGGATATTATCTGTGTGATATAAGCCCCTCCCGGATATTATCTGTGTGATATTAGCACCTCCCGGATATTATCTGTGTGATATGAGTACCTCCCGGATATTATCTGTGTGAAATGAGCACCTCCCAGATATTATCTGTGTGATATGAGCACCTCCCGGATATTATCTGTGTGATATGAGCACCTCCCTTCCGGATATTATCTGTATGATATAAGCACCTCCCGGATATTATCTGTGTGATATAAGCACCTCCAGGATATTATCTGTGTGATATAAGGACCTCCCGGGTATTATCTGTATGATATAAGCACGTGTCGGATATTATCTGTATGATATAAGCACCTCCCGGATTTTATCTGTGTGATATAAGCACCTCCCGGATATTATCTGTGTGATATAATCACCTCCCGGATATTATTTGTGTGTTATAAGCACCTCCCGGATATATTCTGTATGATATAAGCACCTCCCGGATATTATCTGTATGATATAAGCACCTGTCGGATATTATCTGTATGATATAAGCACCTCCCGGATTTTATCTGTATGATATAATCACCTCCCGGATATTGGGCCCGATTCAGAGCCGGTCGCTATTTGCGCTCGCTCGTCCAGAAAATAGGTGTGGCTATTCAAATGAACCGTTCGCTGTTTGCGGTCTGTTCACGCCTCTAGGTCTCAACGAGCGAAGAAAACTTGCGGTCGTTTTTTGGGAAACTACGCCCCCTGGCCGCTCGCATCCTACGTCATGTCCGCTATTTATTAGATTAATCGAGTACATCGAACAGGGTATGAGCTGCTCGCTATTCTTGTGGTTGGTTTTTGCTACCACAATTTTGCGACCAGTTCTGGCTTAAAAAAACCCAGTGACGTGGTCAATGACGCTGCTGTTTTAATTATGCACACCCATAAAACGCCCGTTTTGAGCTTTAAGCACGCCTGCGATCGGATCTCCACTCCCCGTCTTCAAGCACCTTCCCCTGTTACCACCCACATACGCCTCATCCTGTCACTCAAATTATCAGGCATTCGCTATTTTGCGAGCACAAGAATTTCGGCCGCACTGACTGGTTCGCGCATGCGTATAACGATCCGTGTGCATGCGCAGTTGGGCAAACATCGCTCGGAGCGAACGAGCTGCCGCTTACGAGTGGCACTGAATCAGGCCCATTATCTGTATGATATAAGCACCTCCCGGATATTATCTGTCTGATATAAGCACCTCCCGGATATATTCTGTATGATATAAGCACCTCCCGGATATTATCAGTATGATATAAGAACCTCCCGGATATTATCTGTATGATATAAGAACCTCCCGGATATTATCTGTATGATATAAGGACCTCCCGGATATTATCTATATGATATAAGCACCTCCCGGATATTGTCTGTGTGATATAAGGACCTCCCGGATATTATTTATATGATATAAGCACCTCACGGATATTGTCTGTGTGATATAAGCACCTCCCGGATATTGTCTGTGTGATATAAGCACCTCCCGGATATTATCTGTATGATATAAGCACCTCCTGGATATATTCTGTATGATATAAGCACCTCCCGGAAATTATCTGTATGATATAAGCACCTCCCGATATATATTCTGTATGATATAAGCACCTCCCGGATATTATCTGTATGATATAAGCACCTGTCGGATATTATCTGTATGATATAAGCACCTCCCGGATATTATCTGTGTGATATAAGCCCCTCCCGGATATTATCTGTATGATATAAGCACCTCCCCGATATTATCTGTGTGATATAAGCAGCTCCCGGATATTATCTGTGTGATATAAGCACCTCCCGGATATTATCTGTGTGATATAAGCACCTCCCGAATATTATCTGTATGATATAAGCACCTCCCGGATATATTCTGTATGATATAAGCACCTCCCGGATATTATCTGTATGATATAAGCACCTGTCGGATATTATCTGTATGATATAAGTACCTCCCGGATATTATCTGTATGATATAATCACCTCCCGGATATTATCTGTATGATATAAGCACCTCCAGGATATTATCTGTATGATATAAGCCCCTCCCGGATATTATATGTGTGATATAAGCCCCTCCCGGATATTATCTGTGTGATATGAGCACCTCCCGGATATTATCTGTGTGATATGAGCACCTCCCGGATATTATCTGTGTGAAATGAGCACCTCCCGCATATTATCTGTGTGATATGAGCACCTCCCGGATATTATCTGTGTGATATGAGCACCTCCCGGATATTATCTGTGTGATATGAGCACCTCCCGGATATTATCTGTGTGATATGAGCACCTCACGGATATTATCTGTGTGATATAAGCACCTCCCGGATATTATCTGTGTGATATAAGCACCTCTCGGATATTATCTGTGTGATATAAGCACCTCCCGGTTATATTCTGTGTGATATAAGCACCTCCCGGATATTATCTGTGTGATATAAGCACCTGTCGGATATTATCTGTGTGATATAAGCACCTCCCGGATATTATCTGTATGATATAATCACCTCCTGGATTTTAACTGTATGATATAAGCACCTCCAGGATATTATCTATATGATATAAGCACCTCCCGGATATTATATGTGTGATATAAGCCCCTCCCGGATATTATCTGTGTGATATAAGCCCCTCCCGGATATTATCTGTGTGATATAAGCACCTCCCGGATATTATCTGTGTGATATGAGCACCTCCCGGATATTATCTGTGTGAAATGAGCACTTCCCGGATATTATCTGTGTGATATGACCACCTCCCGGATATTATCTGTGTGATATGAGCACCTCTCGGATATTATCTGTGTGATATGAGTACCTCCCGGATATTATCTGTGTGAAATGAGCACCTCCCGGATATTATCTGTGTGATATGAGCACCTCCCGGATATTATCTGTGTGATATGAGCACCTCCCTTCCGGATATTATCTGTATGATATAAGCACCTCCCGGATATTATCTGTGTGATATAAGCACCTCCCGGATATTATCTGTGTGATATAAGGACCTCCCGGGTATTATCTGTATGATATAAGCACGTGTCGGATATTATCTGTATGATATAAGCACCTCCCGGATTTTATCTGTGTGATATAAGCACCTCCCGGATATTATCTGTGTGATATAATCACCTCCCGGATATTATTTGTGTGTTATAAGCACCTCCCGGATATATTCTGTATGATATAAGCACCTCCCGGATATTATCTGTATGATATAAGCACCTGTCGGATATTATCTGTATGATATAAGCACCTCCCGGATTTTATCTGTATGATATAATCACCTCCCGGATATTGGGCCCGATTCAGAGCCGGTCGCTATTTGCGCTCGCTCGTCCAGAAAATAGGTGTGGCTAATCAAATGAACCGTTCGCTGTTTGCGGTCTGTTCACGCCTCTAGGTCTCAACGAGCGAAGAAAACTTGCGGTCGTTTTTTGGGAAACTACGCCCCCTGGCCGCTCGCATCCTACGTCATGTCCGCTATTTATTAGATTAATCGAGTACATCGAACAGGGTATGAGCTGCTCGCTATTCTTGTGGTTGGTTTTTGCTACCACAATTTTGCGACCAGTTCTGGCTTAAAAAAACCCAGTGACGTGGTCAATGACGCTGCTGTTTTAATTATGCACACCCATAAAACGCCCGTTTTGAGCTTTAAGCACGCCTGCGATCGGATCTCCACTCCCCGTCTTCAAGCACCTTCCCCTGTTACCACCCACATACGCCTCATCCTGTCACTCAAATTATCAGGCATTCGCTATTTTGCGAGCACAAGAATTTCGGCCGCACTGACTGGTTCGCGCATGCGTATAACGATCCGTGTGCATGCGCAGTTGGGCAAACATCGCTCGGAGCGAACGAGCTGCCGCTTACGAGTGGCACTGAATCAGGCCCATTATCTGTATGATATAAGCACCTCCCGGATATTATCTGTCTGATATAAGCACCTCCCGGATATATTCTGTATGATATAAGCACCTCCCGGATATTATCAGTATGATATAAGAACCTCCCGGATATTATCTGTATGATATAAGAACCTCCCGGATATTATCTGTATGATATAAGGACCTCCCGGATATTATCTATATGATATAAGCACCTCCCGGATATTGTCTGTGTGATATAAGGACCTCCCGGATATTATTTATATGATATAAGCACCTCACGGATATTGTCTGTGTGATATAAGCACCTCCCGGATATTGTCTGTGTGATATAAGCACCTCCCGGATATTATCTGTATGATATAAGCACCTCCTGGATATATTCTGTATGATATAAGCACCTCCCGGAAATTATCTGTATGATATAAGCACCTCCCGATATATATTCTGTATGATATAAGCACCTCCCGGATATTATCTGTCTGATATAAGCACCTGTCGGATATTATCTGTATGATATAAGCACCTCCCGGATATTATCTGTGTGATATAAGCCCCTCCCGGATATTATCTGTATGATATAAGCACCTCCCCGATATTATCTGTGTGATATAAGCAGCTCCCGGATATTATCTGTGTGATATAAGCACCTCCCGGATATTATCTGTGTGATATAAGCACCTCCCGAATATTATCTGTATGATATAAGCACCTCCCGGATATATTCTGTATGATATAAGCACCTCCCGGATATTATCTGTATGATATAAGCACCTGTCGGATATTATCTGTATGATATAAGTACCTCCCGGATATTATCTGTATGATATAATCACCTCCCGGATATTATCTGTATGATATAAGCACCTCCAGGATATTATCTGTATGATATAAGCCCCTCCCGGATATTATATGTGTGATATAAGCCCCTCCCGGATATTATCTGTGTGATATGAGCACCTCCCGGATATTATCTGTGTGATATGAGCACCTCCCGGATATTATCTGTGTGAAATGAGCACCTCCCGCATATTATCTGTGTGATATGAGCACCTCCCGGATATTATCTGTGTGATATGAGCACCTCCCGGATATTATCTGTGTGATATGAGCACCTCCCGGATATTATCTGTGTGATATGAGCACCTCACGGATATTATCTGTGTGATATAAGCACCTCCCGGATATTATCTGTGTGATATAAGCACCTCTCGGATATTATCTGTGTGATATAAGCACCTCCCGGTTATATTCTGTGTGATATAAGCACCTCCCGGATATTATCTGTGTGATATAAGCACCTGTCGGATATTATCTGTGTGATATAAGCACCTCCCGGATATTATCTGTATGATATAATCACCTCCTGGATTTTAACTGTATGATATAAGCACCTCCAGGATATTATCTATATGATATAAGCACCTCCCGGATATTATATGTGTGATATAAGCCCCTCCCGGATATTATCTGTGTGATATAAGCCCCTCCCGGATATTATCTGTGTGATATAAGCACCTCCCGGATATTATCTGTGTGATATGAGCACCTCCCGGATATTATCTGTGTGAAATGAGCACTTCCCGGATATTATCTGTGTGATATGACCACCTCCCGGATATTATCTGTGTGATATGAGCACCTCTCGGATATTATCTGTGTGATATGAGTACCTCCCGGATATTATCTGTGTGAAATGAGCACCTCCCGGATATTATCTGTGTGATATGAGCACCTCCCGGATATTATCTGTGTGATATGAGCACCTCCCTTCCGGATATTATCTGTATGATATAAGCACCTCCCGGATATTATCTGTGTGATATAAGCACCTCCCGGATATTATCTGTGTGATATAAGGACCTCCCGGGTATTATCTGTATGATATAAGCACGTGTCGGATATTATCTGTATGATATAAGCACCTCCCGGATTTTATCTGTGTGATATAAGCACCTCCCGGATATTATCTGTGTGATATAATCACCTCCCGGATATTATTTGTGTGTTATAAGCACCTCCCGGATATATTCTGTATGATATAAGCACCTCCCGGATATTATCTGTATGATATAAGCACCTGTCGGATATTATCTGTATGATATAAGCACCTCCCGGATTTTATCTGTATGATATAATCACCTCCCGGATATTGGGCCCGATTCAGAGCCGGTCGCTATTTGCGCTCGCTCGTCCAGAAAATAGGTGTGGCTATTCAAATGAACCGTTCGCTGTTTGCGGTCTGTTCACGCCTCTAGGTCTCAACGAGCGAAGAAAATTTGCGGTCGTTTTTTGGGAAACTACGCCCCCTGGCCGCTCGCATCCTACGTCATGTCCGCTATTTATTAGATTAATCGAGTACATCGAACAGGGTATGAGCTGCTCGCTATTCTTGTGGTTGGTTTTTGCTACCACAATTTTGCGACCAGTTCTGGCTTAAAAAAACCCAGTGACGTGGTCAATGACGCTGCTGTTTTAATTATGCACACCCATAAAACGCCCGTTTTGAGCTTTAAGCACGCCTGCGATCGGATCTCCACTCCCCGTCTTCAAGCACCTTCCTCTGTTACCACCCACATACGCCTCATCCTGTCACTCAAATTATCAGGCATTCGCTATTTTGCGAGCACAAGAATTTCGGCCGCACTGACTGGTTCGCACATGCGTATAACGATCCGTGTGCATGCGCAGTTGGGCAAACATCGCTCGGAGCGAACGAGCTGCCGCTTACGAGTGGCACTGAATCAGGCCCATTATCTGTATGATATAAGCACCTCCCGGATATTATCTGTCTGATATAA
Organism: Taudactylus pleione; assembly: GCA_031769625.1. NCBI lineage: Eukaryota > Metazoa > Chordata > Amphibia > Anura > Myobatrachidae > Taudactylus > Taudactylus pleione. The sequence continues at coordinate 50,731 of JAUIMM010001696.1, forward strand.
GCACCTCCCGGATATATTCTGTATGATATAAGCACCTCCCGGATATTATCTGTATGATATAAGAACATCCCGGATATTATCTGTATGATATAAGAACCTCCCGGATATTATCTGTATGATATAAGGACCTCCCGGATATTATCTATATGATATAAGCACCTCCCGGATATTGTCTGTGTGATATAAGCACCTCCCGGATATTATTTATATGATATAAGCACCTCACGGATATTGTCTGTGTGATATAAGCACCTCCCGGATATTGTCTGTGTGATATAAGCACCTCCCGGATATTATCTGTATGATATAAGCACCTCCTGGATATATTCTGTATGATATAAGCACCTCCCGGAAATTATCTGTATGATATAAGCACCTCCCGATATATATTCTGTATGATATAAGCACCTCCCGGATATTATCTGTATGATATAAGCACCTGTCGGATATTATCTGTATGATATAAGCACCTCCCGGATATTATCTGTGTGATATAAGCCCCTCCCGGATATTATCTGTATGATATAAGCACCTCCCCGATATTATCTGTGTGATATAAGCAGCTCCCGGATATTATCTGTGTGATATAAGCACCTCCCGGATATTATCTGTGTGATATAAGCACCTCCCGAATATTATCTGTATGATATAAGCACCTCCCGGATATATTCTGTATGATATAAGCACCTCCCGGATATTATCTGTATGATATAAGCACCTGTCGGATATTATCTGTATGATATAAGTACCTCCCGGATATTATCTGTATGATATAATCACCTCCCGGATATTATCTGTATGATATAAGCACCTCCAGGATATTATCTGTATGATATAAGCCCCTCCCGGATATTATATGTGTGATATAAGCCCCTCCCGGATATTATCTGTGTGATATGAGCACCTCCCGGATATTATCTGTGTGATATGAGCACCTCCCGGATATTATCTGTGTGAAATGAGCACCTCCCGCATATTATCTGTGTGATATGAGCACCTCCCGGATATTATCTGTGTGATATGAGCACCTCCCGGATATTATCTGTGTGATATGAGCACCTCCCGGATATTATCTGTGTGATATGAGCACCTCACGGATATTATCTGTGTGATATAAGCACCTCCCGGATATTATCTGTGTGATATAAGCACCTCTCGGATATTATCTGTGTGATATAAGCACCTCCCGGTTATATTCTGTGTGATATAAGCACCTCCCGGATATTATCTGTGTGATATAAGCACCTGTCGGATATTATCTGTGTGATATAAGCACCTCCCGGATATTATCTGTATGATATAATCACCTCCTGGATTTTAACTGTATGATATAAGCACCTCCAGGATATTATCTATATGATATAAGCACCTCCCGGATATTATATGTGTGATATAAGCCCCTCCCGGATATTATCTGTGTGATATAAGCCCCTCCCGGATATTATCTGTGTGATATAAGCACCTCCCGGATATTATCTGTGTGATATGAGCACCTACCGGATATTATCTGTGTGAAATGAGCACTTCCCGGATATTATCTGTGTGATATGACCACCTCCCGTATATTATCTGTGTGATATGAGCACCTCCTGGATATTATCTGTGTGATATAAGCCCCTCCCGGATATTATCTGTGTGATATAAGCACCTCCCTCCCGGAAATTATCTGTATGATATAAGAACCTCCCTGATATTATCTGTGTGATATAAGCACCTCCCGGATATTATCTGTGTGATATAAGCACCTCCCGGATATTATCTGTGTGATATAAGCACCTCCTGGTTATATTCTGTGTGATATAAGCACCTCCCGGATATTATCTGTGTGATATAAGCACCTCCCGGATATTATCTGTGTGATATAAGCACCTCCCGGATATTATCTGTGTGATATAAGCACCTCCCGGTTATATTCTGTGTGATATAAGCACCTCCCGGATATTATCTGTGTGATATAAGCACCTCCTGGATATATTCTGTGTGATATAAGCACCTCCCGGATATTATCTGTATGATATAAGCACCTACCGGATATATATTCTGTATGATATAAGAACCTCCCGGATATTATCTGTATGATATAAGCACCTGTCGGTTATTATCTGTATGATATAAGCACCTCCCGGATATTATCTGTGTGATATAAGCCCCTCCCGGATATTATCTGTATGATATAAGCACCTCCCCGATATTATCTGTGTGATATAAGCACCTCCCGGATATTATGTGTGTGACATAAGCACCTCCCGGATATTATGTGTGTGACATAAGCACCTCCCGGGTATTATCTGTGTGACATAAGCACCTCCCGGATATATTCTGTGTGATATAAGCACCTCCTGGATATTATCTGTGTGATATAAGCACCTGTCGGATATTATCTGTATGATATAAGCACCTCCCGGATATTATCTGTATGATATAATCACCTCCCAGATATTATCTGTATGATATAAGCACCTACAGGATATTATCTGTATGATATAAGCCCCTCCCGGATATTATATGTGTGATATAAGCCCCTCCCAGATATTATCTGTGTGATATAAGCCCCTCCCGGATATTATCTGTGTGATATGAGCCCCTCCCGGATATTATCTGTGTGATATGAGCACCTCCCAGATATTATCTGTGTGAAATGAGCACCTCCCGGATATTATCTGTGTGATATGAGCACCTCCCGGGTATTATCTGTGTGATATAAGCACCTCCCGGATATTATCTGTGTGATATAAGCACCTCCCGGTTATATTCAGTGTGATATAAGCACCTCCCGGATATTATCTGTGTGATATAAGCACCTCCCGGATATTATCTGTATGATATAAGCACCTCCCGGATATATTCTGTATGATATAAGCACCTCCCGGATATTATCTGTATGATATAAGCACCTGTCAGATATTATCTGTATGATATAAGCACCTCCCGGATATTATCTGTATGATATAATCACTTCCCGGATATTATCTGTATGATATAAGCACCTCCAGGATATTATCTATATGATATAAGCACCTCCTGGATATTATATGTGTGATATAAGCCCCTCCCGGATATTATCTGTGTGATATAAGCCCCTCCCGGATATTATCTGTGTGATATGAGCACCTCCCGGATATTATCTTTATGATATAAGCACCTGTCGGATATTATCTGTGTGATATAAGCACCTCCCGGATATTATCTGTGTGATATAAGCACCTCCCGGTTATATTCTGTGTGATATAAGCACCTCCAGGATATTATCTGTGTGATATAATCACCTCCCGGATATTATCTGTGTGATATAAGCACCTCCCGGTTATATTCTGTGTGATATAAGCACCTCCCGGATATTATCTGTGTGATATAAGCACCTCCCGGATATTATCTGTATGATATAAGCACCTCCCGGATATATTCTGTATGATATAAGCACCTCCCGGATATTATCTTTATGATATAAGCACCTGTCGGATATTATCTATATGATATAAGCACCTCCCGGATATTGTCTGTGTGATATAAGCACCTCCCGGATATTATTTATATGATATAAGCACCTCACGGATATTGTCTGTGTGATATAAGCACCTCCCGGATATTGTCTGTGTGATATAAGCACCTCCCGGATATTATCTGTATGATATAAGCACCTCCTGGATATATTCTGTATGATATAAGCACCTCCCGGAAATTATCTGTATGATATAAGCACCTCCCGATATATATTCTGTATGATATAAGCACCTCCCGGATATTATCTGTATGATATAAGCACCTGTCGGATATTATCTGTATGATATAAGCACCTCCCGGATATTATCTGTGTGATATAAGCCCCTCCCGGATATTATCTGTATGATATAAGCACCTCCCCGATATTATCTGTGTGATATAAGCAGCTCCCGGATATTATCTGTGTGATATAAGCACCTCCCGGATATTATCTGTGTGATATAAGCACCTCCCGAATATTATCTGTATGATATAAGCACCTCCCGGATATATTCTGTATGATATAAGCACCTCCCGGATATTATCTGTATGATATAAGCACCTGTCGGATATTATCTGTATGATATAAGTACCTCCCGGATATTATCTGTATGATATAATCACCTCCCGGATATTATCTGTATGATATAAGCACCTCCAGGATATTATCTGTATGATATAAGCCCCTCCCGGATATTATATGTGTGATATAAGCCCCTCCCGGATATTATCTGTGTGATATGAGCACCTCCCGGATATTATCTGTGTGATATGAGCACCTCCCGGATATTATCTGTGTGAAATGAGCACCTCCCGCATATTATCTGTGTGATATGAGCACCTCCCGGATATTATCTGTGTGATATGAGCACCTCCCGGATATTATCTGTGTGATATGAGCACCTCCCGGATATTATCTGTGTGATATGAGCACCTCACGGATATTATCTGTGTGATATAAGCACCTCCCGGATATTATCTGTGTGATATAAGCACCTCTCGGATATTATCTGTGTGATATAAGCACCTCCCGGTTATATTCTGTGTGATATAAGCACCTCCCGGATATTATCTGTGTGATATAAGCACCTGTCGGATATTATCTGTGTGATATAAGCACCTCCCGGATATTATCTGTATGATATAATCACCTCCTGGATTTTTACTGTATGATATAAGCACCTCCAGGATATTATCTATATGATATAAGCACCTCCCGGATATTATATGTGTGATATAAGCCCCTCCCGGATATTATCTGTGTGATATAAGCCCCTCCCGGATATTATCTGTGTGATATAAGCACCTCCCGGATATTATCTGTGTGATATGAGCACCTCCCGGATATTATCTGTGTGAAATGAGCACTTCCCGGATATTATCTGTGTGATATGACCACCTCCCGGATATTATCTGTGTGATATGAGCACCTCTCGGATATTATCTGTGTGATATGAGTACCTCCCGGATATTATCTGTGTGAAATGAGCACCTCCCGGATATTATCTGTGTGATATGAGCACCTCCCGGATATTATCTGTGTGATATGAGCACCTCCCTTCCGGATATTATCTGTATGATATAAGCACCTCCCGGATATTATCTGTGTGATATAAGCACCTCCCGGATATTATCTGTGTGATATAAGGACCTCCCGGGTATTATCTGTATGATATAAGCACGTGTCGGATATTATCTGTATGATATAAGCACCTCCCGGATTTTATCTGTGTGATATAAGCACCTCCCGGATATTATCTGTGTGATATAATCACCTCCCGGATATTATTTGTGTGTTATAAGCACCTCCCGGATATATTCTGTATGATATAAGCACCTCCCGGATATTATCTGTATGATATAAGCACCTGTCGGATATTATCTGTATGATATAAGCACCTCCCGGATTTTATCTGTATGATATAATCACCTCCCGGATATTGGGCCCGATTCAGAGCCGGTCGCTATTTGCGCTCGCTCGTCCAGAAAATAGGTGTGGCTATTCAAATGAACCGTTCGCTGTTTGCGGTCTGTTCACGCCTCTAGGTCTCAACGAGCGAAGAAAACTTGCGGTCGTTTTTTGGGAAACTACGCCCCCTGGCCGCTCGCATCCTACGTCATGTCCGCTATTTATTAGATTAATCGAGTACATCGAACAGGGTATGAGCTGCTCGCTATTCTTGTGGTTGGTTTTTGCTACCACAATTTTGCGACCAGTTCTGGCTTAAAAAAACCCAGTGACGTGGTCAATGACGCTGCTGTTTTAATTATGCACACCCATAAAACGCCCGTTTTGAGCTTTAAGCACGCCTGCGATCGGATCTCCACTCCCCGTCTTCAAGCACCTTCCTCTGTTACCACCCACATACGCCTCATCCTGTCACTCAAATTATCAGGCATTCGCTATTTTGCGAGCACAAGAATTTCGGCCGCACTGACTGGTTCGCACATGCGTATAACGATCCGTGTGCATGCGCAGTTGGGCAAACATCGCTCGGAGCGAACGAGCTGCCGCTTACGAGTGGCACTGAATCAGGCCCATTATCTGTATGATATAAGCACCTCCCGGATATTATCTGTCTGATATAAGCACCTCCCGGATATATTCTGTATGATATAAGCACCTCCCGGATATTATCTGTATGATATAAGAACATCCCGGATATTATCTGTATGATATAAGAACCTCCCGGATATTATCTGTATGATATAAGGACCTCCCGGATATTATCTATATGATATAAGCACCTCCCGGATATTGTCTGTGTGATATAAGCACCTCCCGGATATTATTTATATGATATAAGCACCTCACGGATATTGTCTGTGTGATATAAGCACCTCCCGGATATTGTCTGTGTGATATAAGCACCTCCCGGATATTATCTGTATGATATAAGCACCTCCTGGATATATTCTGTATGATATAAGCACCTCCCGGAAATTATCTGTATGATATAAGCACCTCCCGATATATATTCTGTATGATATAAGCACCTCCCGGATATTAACTGTATGATATAAGCACCTGTCGGATATTATCTGTATGATATAAGCACCTCCCGGATATTATTTGTGTGATATAAGCCCCTCCGGATATTATCTGTATGATATAAGCACCTCCCCGATATTATCTGTGTGATATAAGCAGCTCCCGAATATTATCTGTGTGATATAAGCACCTCCCGGATATTATCTGTGTGATATAAGCACCTCCCGAATATTATCTGTATGATATAAGCACCTCCCGGATATATTCTGTATGATATAAGCACCTCCCGGATATTATCTGTATGATATAAGCACCTGTCGGATATTATCTGTATGATATAAGTACCTCCCGGATATTATCTGTATGATATAATCACCTCCCGGATATTATCTGTATGATATAAGCACCTCCAGGATATTATCTGTATGATATAAGCCCCTCCCGGATATTATATGTGTGATATAAGCCCCTCCCGGATATTATCTGTGTGATATGAGCACCTCCCGGATATTATCTGTGTGATATGAGCACCTCCCGGATATTATCTGTGTGAAATGAGCACCTCCCGCATATTATCTGTGTGATATGAGCACCTCCCGGATATTATCTGTGTGATATGAGCACCTCCCGGATATTATCTGTGTGATATGAGCACCTCCCGGATATTATCTGTGTGATATGAGCACCTCACGGATATTATCTGTGTGATATAAGCACCTCCCGGATATTATCTGTGTGATATAAGCACCTCTCGGATATTATCTGTGTGATATAAGCACCTCCCGGTTATATTCTGTGTGATATAAGCACCTCCCGGATATTATCTGTGTGATATAAGCACCTGTCGGATATTATCTGTGTGATATAAGCACCTCCCGGATATTATCTGTATGATATAATCACCTCCTGGATTTTAACTGTATGATATAAGCACCTCCAGGATATTATCTATATGATATAAGCACCTCCCGGATATTATATGTGTGATATAAGCCCCTCCCGGATATTATCTGTGTGATATAAGCCCCTCCCGGATATTATCTGTGTGATATAAGCACCTCCCGGATATTATCTGTGTGATATGAGCACCTACCGGATATTATCTGTGTGAAATGAGCACTTCCCGGATATTATCTGTGTGATATGACCACCTCCCGGATATTATCTGTGTGATATGAGCACCTCCTGGATATTATCTGTGTGATATAAGCCCCTCCCGGATATTATCTGTGTGATATAAGCACCTCCCTCCCGGAAATTATCTGTATGATATAAGAACCTCCCTGATATTATCTGTGTGATATAAGCACCTCCCGGATATTATCTGTGTGATATAAGCACCTCCCGGATATTATCTGTGTGATATAAGCACCTCCTGGTTATATTCTGTGTGATATAAGCACCTCCCGGATATTATCTGTGTGAAATAAGCACCTCCCGGATATTATCTGTGTGATATAAGCACCTCCCGGATATTATCTGTGTGATATAAGCACCTCCCGGTTATATTCTGTGTGATATAAGCACCTCCCGGATATTATCTGTGTGATATAAGCACCTCCTGGATATATTCTGTGTGATATAAGCACCTCCCGGATATTATCTGTATGATATAAGCACCTCCCGGATATATATTCTGTATGATATAAGAACCTCCCGGATATTATCTGTATGATATAAGCACCTGTCGGTTATTATCTGTATGATATAAGCACCTCCCGGATATTATCTGTGTGATATAAGCCCCTCCCGGATATTATCTGTATGATATAAGCACCTCCCCGATATTATCTGTGTGATATAAGCACCTCCCGGATATTATGTGTGTGACATAAGCACCTCCCGGATATTATGTGTGTGACATAAGCACCTCCCGGATATTATCTGTGTGACATAAGCACCTCCCGGATATATTCTGTGTGATATAAGCACCTCCTGGATATTATCTGTGTGATATAAGCACCTGTCGGATATTATCTGTATGATATAAGCACCTCCCGGATATTATCTGTATGATATAATCACCTCCCAGATATTATCTGTATGATATAAGCACCTACAGGATATTATCTGTATGATATAAGCCCCTCCCGGATATTATATGTGTGATATAAGCCCCTCCCAGATATTATCTGTGTGATATAAGCCCCTCCCGGATATTATCTGTGTGATATGAGCCCCTCCCGGATATTATCTGTGTGATATGAGCACCTCCCAGATATTATCTGTGTGAAATGAGCACCTCCCGGATATTATCTGTGTGATATGAGCACCTCCCGGATATTATCTGTGTGATATAAGCACCTCCCGGATATTATCTGTGTGATATAAGCACCTCCCGGTTATATTCTGTGTGATATAAGCACCTCCCGGATATTATCTGTGTGATATAAGCACCTCCCGGATATTATCTGTATGATATAAGCACCTCCCGGATATATTCTGTATGATATAAGCACCTCCCGGATATTATCTGTATGATATAAGCACCTGTCAGATATTATCTGTATGATATAAGCACCTCCCGGATATTATCTGTATGATATAATCACTTCCCGGATATTATCTGTATGATATAAGCACCTCCAGGATATTATCTATATGATATAAGCACCTCCTGGATATTATATGTGTGATATAAGCCCCTCCCGGATATTATCTGTGTGATATAAGCCCCTCCCGGATATTATCTGTGTGATATGAGCACCTCCCGGATATTATCTTTATGATATAAGCACCTGTCGGATATTATCTGTGTGATATAAGCACCTCCCGGATATTATCTGTGTGATATAAGCACCTCCCGGTTATATTCTGTGTGATATAAGCACCTCCAGGATATTATCTGTGTGATATAATCACCTCCCGGATATTATCTGTGTGATATAAGCACCTCCCGGTTATATTCTGTGTGATATAAGCACCTCCCGGATATTATCTGTGTGATATAAGCACCTCCCGGATATTATCTGTATGATATAAGCACCTCCCGGATATATTCTGTATGATATAAGCACCTCCCGGATATTATCTTTATGATATAAGCACCTGTCGGATATTATCTGTGTGATATGAGCACCTCCCGGATATTATCTGTGTGAAATGAGCACCTCCCGGATATTATCTGTGTGATATGAGCACCTCCCGGATTTTATCTGTGTGATATAAGCACCTCCCGGATATTATCTCTATGATATAAGCACCTCCCGGATATATTCTGTATGATATAAGCACCTCCCGGATATTATCTGTATGATATAAGCACCTGTCAGATATTATCTGTATGATATAAGCACCTCCCGGATATTATCTGTATGATATAATCACTTCCCGGATATTATCTGTATGATATAAGCACCTCCAGGATATTATCTATATGATATAAGCCCCTCCCGGATATTATATGTGTGATATAAGCCCCTCCCGGATATTATCTGTGTGATATAAGCCCCCCCCGGATATTATCTGTGTGATATGAGCACCTCCCGGATATTATCTTTATGATATAAGCACCTGTCGGATATTATCTGTGTGATATAAGCACCTCCCGGATATTATCTGTGTGATATAAGCACCTCCCGGTTATATTCTGTGTGATATAAGCACCTCCAGGATATTATCTGTGTGATATAATCACCTCCCGGATATTATCTGTGTGATATAAGCACCTCCCGGATATATTCTGTATGATATAAGCACCTCCCGGATATTATCTGTATGATATAAGCACCTGTCGGATATTATCTGTATGATATAAGCACCTCCCGGATTTTATCTGTATGATATAATCACCTCCCGGATATTGGGCCTGATTCAGAGCCGGTCGCTATTTGCGCTCGCTCGTCCAGAAAATAGGGGTGGCTATTCAAATTAACCGTTCGCTGTTTGCGGTCTGTTCACGCCTCTAGGTCTGAACGAGCGAACAAAACTTGCGGTCGTTTTTTGGGAAACTACGCCCCCTGGCCGCTCGCATCCTACGTCATGTCCGCTATTTATTAGATTAATCGAGTACATCGAACAGGGTATGAGCTGCTCGCTATTCTTGTGGTTGGTTTTTGCTACCACTATTTTGCGACCAGTTCTGGCTTAAAAAAACCCAGTGACGTGGTCAATGACGCTGCTGTTTTAATTATGCACACCCATAAAACGCCCATTTTGACCTTTAAGCACGCCTGCAATCGGATCTCCACTCCCCGTCTTCAAGCACCTTCCCCTGTTACCACCCACATACGCCTCATCCTGTCACTCAAATTATCAGGCATTCGCTATTTTGCGAGCACAAGAATTTCGGACGCACTGACTGGTTCGCGCATGCGTATAACGATCCGTGCGCATGCGCAGTTGGGCAAACATCGCTCGGAGCGAACGAGCTGCCGCTTACGAGTGGCACTGAATCAGGCCCATTATCTGTATGATATAAGCACCTCTTGGATATTATCTGTCTGATATAAGCACCTTCCGGATATATTCTGTATGATATAAGCACCTCCCGGATATTATCTGTATGATATAAGAACCTCCCGGATATTATCTGTATGATATAAGAACCTCCCGGATATTATCTGTATGATATAAGGACCTCCCGGATATTATCTATATGATATAAGCACCTCCCGGATATTGTCTGTGTGATATAAGCACCTCCCGGATATTATTTATATGATATAAGCACCTCACGGATATTGTCTGTGTGATATAAGCACCTCCCGGATATTGTCTGTGTGATATAAGCACCTCCCGGATATTATCTGTATGATATAAGCACCTCCTGGATATATTCTGTATGATAAAAGCACCTCCCGGAAATTATCTGTATGATATAAGCACCTCCCGATATATATTCTGTATGATATAAGCACCTCCCGGATATTATCTGTATGATATAAGCACCTGTCGGATATTATCTGTATGATATAAGCACCTCCCGGATATTATCTGTGTGATATAAGCCCCTCCCGGATATTATCTGTATGATATAAGCACCTCCCCGATATTATCTGTGTGATATAAGCACCTCCCGGATATTATCTGTGTGATATAAGCACCTCCAGGATAGTATCTGTGTGATATAAGCACCTCCCGGATATTATCTGTATGATATAAGCACCTCCCGGATATATTCTGTATGATATAAGCACCTCCCGGATATTATCTGTATGATATAAGCACCTGTCGGATATTATCTGTATGATATAAGTACCTCCCGGATATTATCTGTATGATATAATCACCTCCCGAATATTATCTGTATGATATAACCACCTCCAGGATATTATCTGTATGATATAAGCACCTCACGGATATTATATGTGTGATATAAGCACCTCCCGGATATTATCTGTGTGATATGAGCACCTCCCGGATATTATCTGTGTGATATGAGCACCTCCCGGATATTATCTGTGTGATATGAGCACCTCCCGGATATTATCTGTGTGATATGAGCACCTCCCGGATATTATCTGTGTAATATGAGCACCTCCCGGATATTATCTGTGTGATATAAGCACCTCCCGGATATTATCTGTGTGATATAAGCACCTCCCGGATATTATCTGTGTGATATAAGCACCTCCCGGTTATATTCTGTGTGATATAAGCACCTCCCGGATATTATCTGTGTGATATAAGCACCTCCCGGATATTATCTGTGTGATATAAGCACCTCCCGGATATATTCTGTGTGATATAAGCACCTCCCGGATATTATCTGTATAATATAAGGACCTCCCGGATATTATCTATATGATATAAGCACCTCCCGGATATTGTCTGTGTGATATAAGCACCTCCCGGATATTATTTATATGATATAAGCACCTCACGGGTATTGTCTGTGTGATATAAGCACCTCCCGGATATTGTCTGTGTGATATAAGCACCTCCCGGATATTATCTGTATGATATAAGCACCTCCTGGATATATTCTGTATGATATAAGCACCTCCCGGAAATTATCTGTATGATATAAGCACCTCCCGATATATATTCTGTATGATATAAGCACCTCCCGGATATTATCTGTATGATATAAGCACCTGTCGGATATTATCTGTATGATATAAGCACCTCCCGGATATTATCTGTGTGATATAAGCCCCTCCCGGATATTATCTGTATGATATAAGCACCTCCCCGATATTATCTGTGTGATATAAGCAGCTCCCGGATATTATCTGTGTGATATAAGCGCCTCCCGGATATTATCTGTGTGATATAAGCACCTCCCGAATATTATCTGTATGATATAAGCACCTCCCGGATATATTCTGTATGATATAAGCACCTCCCGGATATTATCTGTACGATATAAGCACCTGTCGGATATTATCTGTATGATATAAGTACCTCCCGGATATTATCTGTATGATATAATCACCTCCCGGATATTACCTGTATGATATAAGCACCTCCAGGATACTATCTGTATGATATAAGCCCCTCCCGGATATTATATGTGTGATATAAGCCCCTCCCGGATATTATCTGTGTGATATGAGCACCTCCCGGATATTATCTGTGTGATATGAGCACCTCCCGGATATTATCTGTGTGAAATGAGCACCTCCCGGATATTATCTGTGTGATATGAGCACCTCCCGGATATTATCTGTGTGATATGAGCACCTCCCGGATATTATCTGTGTGATATGAGCACCTCCCGGATATTATCTGTGTGATATGAGCTCCTCCCGGATATTATCTGTGTGATATAAGCACCTCCCGGATATTATCTGTGTGATATAAGCACCTCCCGGATATTATCTGTGTGATATAAGCACCAACCGGTTATATTCTGTGTGATATAAGCACCTCCCGGATATTATCTGTGTGATATAAGCACCTGTCGGATATTATCTGTATGATATAAGCACCTCCCGGATATTATCTGTATGATATAATCACCTCCTGGATATTATCTGTATGATATAAGCACCTCCAGGATATTATCTATATGATATAAGCAGCTCCCGGATATTATCTGTGTGATATAAGCCCCTCCCGGATATTATCTGTGTGATATAAGCACCTGTCGGATATTATCTGTATGATATAAGCACCTCCCGGATATTATCTGTATGATATAATCACCTCCTGGATATTATCTGTATGATATAAGCACCTCCAGGATATTATCTATATGATATAAGCACCTCCCGGATATTATCTGTGAGATATAAGCCCCTCCCGGATATTATCTGTGTGATATAAGCCCCTCCGGATATTATCTGTGTGATATAAGCACCTCCCGGATATTATCTGTGTGATATGACCACCTCCCGGATATTATCTGTGTGATATGAGCACCTCCTGGATATTATCTGTGTGATATAAGCCCCTCCCGGATATTATCTGTGTGATATAAGCACCTCCCTCCCGGAAATTATCTGTATGATATAAGAACCTCCCTGATATTATCTGTGTGATATAAGCACCTCCCGGATATTATCTGTGTGATATAAGCACCTCCCGGATATTATCTGTGTGATATAAGCACCTCCTGGTTATATTCTGTGTGATATAAGCACCTCCCGGATATTATCTGTGTGATATAAGCACCTCCCGGATATTATCTGTGTGATATAAGCACCTCCCGGATATTATCTGTGTGATATAAGCACCTCCCGGTTATATTCTGTGTGATATAAGCACCTCCCGGATATTATCTGTGTGATATAAGCACCTCCTGGATATATTCTGTGTGATATAAGCACCTCCCGGATATTATCTGTATGATATAAGCACCTCCCGGATATATATTCTGTATGATATAAGAACCTCCCGGATATTATCTGTATGATATAAGCACCTGTCGGATATTATCTGTATGATATAAGCACCTCCCGGATATTATCTGTGTGATATAAGCCCCTCCCGGATATTATCTGTATGATATAAGCACCTCCCCGATATTATCTGTGTGATATAAGCACCTCCCGGATATTATGTGTGTGACATAAGCACCTCCCGGATATTATGTGTGTGACATAAGCACCTCCCGGATATTATCTGTGTGACATAAGCACCTCCCGGATATATTCTGTGTGATATAAGCACCTCCCGGATATTATCTGTGTGATATAAGCACCTGTCGGATATTATCTGTGTGATATAAGCACCTCCCGGATATTATCTGTATGATATAATCACCTCCCGGATATTATCTGTATGATATAAGCACCTCCAGGATATTATCTGTATGATATAAGCCCCTCCCGGATATTATATGTGTGATATAAGCCCCTCCCGGATATTATCTGTGTGATATAAGCCCCTCCCGGATATTATCTGTGTGATATGAGCCCCTACCGGATATTATCTGTGTGATATGAGCACCTCCCGGATATTATCTGTGTGAAATGAGCACCTCCCGGATATTATCTGTGTGATATGAGCACCTCCCGGATATTATCTGTGTGATATGAGCACCTCCCGGATATTATCTGTGTGATATAAGCACCTCCCGGTTATATTCTGTGTGATATAAGCACCTCCCGGATATTATCTGTGTGATATAAGCACCTCCCGGATATTATCTGTATGATATAAGCACCTCCCGGATATATTCTGTATGATATAAGCACCTCCCGGATATTATCTGTATGATATAAGCACCTGTCAGATATTATCTGTATGATATAAGCACCTCCCGGATATTATCTGTATGATATAATCACTTCCCGGATATTATCTGTATGATATAAGCACCTCCAGGATATTATCTATATGATATAAGCACCTCCCGGATATTATATGTGTGATATAAGCCCCTCCCGGATATTATCTGTGTGATATAAGCCCCTCCCGGATATTATCTGTGTGATATGAGCACCTCCCGGATATTATCTGTATGATATAAGCACCTGTCGGATATTATCTGTGTGATATAAGCACCTCCCGGATATTATCTGTGTGATATAAGCACCTCCCGGTTATATTCTGTGTGATATAAGCACCTCCAGGATATTATCTGTGTGCTATAATCACCTCCCGGATATTATCTGTGTGATATAAGCACCTCCCGGATATATTCTGTATGATATAAGCACCTCCCGGATATTATCTGTATGATATAAGCACCTGTCGGATATTATCTGTATGATATAAGCACCTCCCGGATTTTATCTGTATGATATAATCACCTCCCGGATATTGGGCCTGATTCAGAGGCGGTCGCTATTTGCGCTCGCTCGTCCAGAAAATAGGGGTGGCTATTCAAATGAACCGTTCGCTGTTTGCGGTCTGTTCACGCCTCTAGGTCTGAACGAGCGAAGAAAACTTGCGGTCGTTTTTTGGGAAACTACGCCCCCTGGCCGCTCGCATCCTATGTCATGTCCGCTATTTATTAGATTAATCGAGTACATCGAACAGGGTATGAGCTGCTCGCTATTCTTGTGGTTGGTTTTTGCTACCACAATTTTGCGAACAGTTCTGGCTTAAAAAAACCCAGTGACGTGGTCAATGACGCTGCTGTTTTAATTATGCACACCCATAAAACGCCCGTTTTGACCTTTAAGCACGCCTGCGATCGGATCTCCACTCCCCGTCTTCAAGCACCTTCCCCTGTTACCACCCACATACGCCTCATCCTGTCACTCAAATTATCAGGCATTCGCTATTTTGCGAGCACAAGAATTTCGGCCGCACTGACTGGTTCGCGCATGCGTATAACGATCCGTGCGCATGCGCAGTTGGGCAAACATCGCTCGGAGCGAACGAGCTGCCGCTTACGAGTGGCACTGAATCAGGCCCATTATCTGTATGATATAAGCACCTCTTGGATATTATCTGTCTGATAAGCACCTCCTGGATTTATTCTGTATGATATAAGCACCTCCCGGATATTATCTGTATGATATAAGAACCTCCCGGATATTATCTGTATGATATAAGAACCTCCCGGATATTATCTGTATGATATAAGGACCTCCCGGATATTATCTATATGATATAAGTACCTCCCGGATATTGTCTGTGTGATATAAGCACCTCCCGGATAATATTTATATGATATAAGCACCTCACGGATATTGTCTGTGTGATATAAGCACCTCCCGGATATTGTCTGTGTGATATAAGCACCTCCCGGATATTATCTGTATGATATAAGCACCTCCTGGATATATTCTGTATGATATAAGCACCTCCCGGAAATTATCTGTATGATATAAGCACCTCCCGATATATATTCTGTATGATATAAGCACCTCCCGGATATTATCTGTATGATATAAGCTCCTGTCGGATATTATCTGTATGATATAAGCACCTCCCGGATATTATCTGTGTGATATAAGCCCCTCCCGGATATTATCTGTATGATAAAAGCACCTCCCCGATATTATCTGTGTGATATAAGCACCTCCCGGATATTATCTGTGTGATATAAGCACCTCCAGGATAGTATCTGTGTGATATAAGCACCTCCCGGATATTATCTGTATGATATAAGCACCTCCCGGATATATTCTGTAAGATATAAGCACCTCCCGGATATTAGCTGTATGATATAAGCACCTGTCGGATATTATCTGTATGATATAAGTACCTCCCGGATATTATCTGTATGATATAATCACCTCCCGAATATTATCTGTATGATATAAGCACCTCCAGGATATTATCTGTATGATATAAGCACCTCCCGGATATTATATGTGTGATATAAGCCCCTCCCGGATATTATCTGTGTGATATGAGCACCTCCCGGATATTATCTGTGTGATATGAGCACCTCCCGGATATTATCTGTGTGATATGAGCACCTCCCGGATATTATCTGTGTGAAATAAGCACCTCCCGGATATTATCTGTGTGATATAAGCACCTCCCGGTTATATTCTGTGTGATATAAGCACCTCCCGGATATTATCTGTGTGATATAAGCACCTCCCGGATATTATCTGTGTGATATAAGCACCTCCCGGATATATTCTGTGTGATATAAGCACCTCCCGGATATTATCTGTATGATATAAGAACCTCCCGGATATTATCTGTATGATATAAGAACCTCCCGGATATTATCTGTATGATATAAGGACCTCCCGGATATTATCTATATGATATAAGCACCTCCCGGATATTGTCTGTGTGATATAAGCACCTCCCGGATATTATTTATATGATATAAGCACCTCACGGATATTGTCTGTGTGATATAAGCACCTCCCGGATATTGTCTGTGTGATATAAGCACCTCCCGGATATTATCTGTATGATATAAGCACCTCCTGGATATATTCTGTATGATATAAGCACCTCCCGGAAATTATCTGTATGATATAAGCACCTCCCGATATATATTCTGTATGATATAAGCACCTCCCGGATATTATCTGTATGATATAAGCACCTGTCGGATATTATCTTTATGATATAAGCACCTCCCGGATATTATCTGTGTGATATAAGCCCCTCCCGGATATTATCTGTATGATATAAGCACTTCCACGATATTATCTGTGTGATATAAGCACCTCCCGGATATTATCTGTGTGATATAAGCACCTCCCGGATATTATCTGTGTGATATAAGCACCTCCCGGATATTATCTGTGTGATATGAGCACCTCCCGGATATTATCTTTGTGAAATGAGCACTTCCCGGATATTATCTGTGTGATATGACCACCTCCCGGATATTATCTGTGTGATATGAGCACCTCCCGGATATTATCTGTGTGATATAAGCCCCTCCCGGATATTATCTGTGTGATATAAGCACCTCCCTCCCGGAAATTATCTGTATGATATAAGAACCTCCCGGATATTATTTGTGTGATATAAGCACTTCCCGGATATTATCTGTGTGATATAAGCACCTCCCGGATATTATCTGTGTGATATAAGCACCTCCTGGTTATATTCTGTGTGATATAAGCACCTCCCGGATATTATCTGTGTGATATAAGCACCTCCCGGATATTATCTGTGTGATATAAGCACCTCCCGGATATTATCTGTGTGATATAAGCACCTCCCGGATATTATGTGTGTGATATAAGCACCTCCCGGATATTATGTGTGTGACATAAGCACCTCCCGGATATTATCTGTGTGACATAAGCACCTGCCGGATATATTCTGTGTGATATAAGCACCTCCCGGATATTATCTGTATGATATAAGCACCTGTCGGATATTATCTGTATGATATAAGCACCTCCCGGATATTATCTGTATGATATAATCACCTCCCGGATATTATCTGTATGATATAAGCACCTCCAGGATATTATCTGTATGATATAAGCCCCTCCCGGATATTATATGTGTGATATAAGCCCCTCCCAGATATTATCTGTGTGATATAAGCCCCTCCCGGATATTATCTGTGTGATATGAGCCCCTCCCGGATATTATCTGTGTGATATGAGCACCTTCCGGATATTATCTGTGTGAAATGAGCACCTCCCGGATATTATCTGTGTGATATGAGCACCTCCCGGATATTATCTGTGTGATATAAGCACCTCCCGGATATTATCTGTGTGATATAAGCACCTCCCGGTTATATTCTGTGTGATATAAGCACCTCCCGGATATTATCTGTGTGATATAAGCACCTCCCGGATATTATCTGTATGATATAAGCACCTCCCGGATATATTCTGTATGATATAAGCACCTCCCGGATATTATCTGTATGATATAAGCACCTGTCAGATATTATCTGTATGATATAAGCACCTCCCGGATATTATCTGTATGATATAATCATTTCCCGGATATTATCTGTATGATATAAGCACCTCCAGGATAATATCTATATGATATAAGCACCTCCCGGATATTATATGTGTGATATAAGCCCCTCCCGGATATTATCTGTGTGATATAAGCCCCTCCCGGATATTATCTGTGTGATATGAGCACCTCCCGGATATTATCTGTATGATATAAGCACCTGTCGGATATTATCTGTGTGATATAAGCACCTCCCGGATATTATCTGTGTGATATAAGCACCTCCCGGTTATATTCTGTGTGATATAAGCACCTCCAGGATATTATCTGTGTGATATAATCACCTCCCGGATATTATCTGTGTGATATAAGCACCTCCCGGATATATTCTGTATGATATAAGCACCTCCCGGATATTATCTGTATGATATAAGCACCTGTCGGATATTATCTGTATGATATAAGCACCTCCCGGATTTTATCTGTATGATATAATCACCTCCCGGATATTGGGCCTGATTCAGAGCCGGTCGCTATTTGCGCTCGCTCGTCCAGAAAATAGGGGTGGCTATTCAAACGAACCGTTCGCTGTTTGCGGTCTGTTCACGCCTCTAGGTCTGAACGAGCGAACAAAACTTGCGGTAGTTTTTTGGGAAACTACGCCCCCTGGCCGCTCGCATCCTACGTCATGTCCGCTATTTATTAGATTAATCGAGTACATCGAACAGGGTATGAGCTGCTCGCTATTCTTGTGGTTGGTTTTTGCTACCACAATTTTGCGACCAGTTCTGGCTTAAAAAAACCCAGTGACGTGGTCAATGACGCTGCTGTTTTAATTATGCACACCCATAAAACGCCCGTTTTGACCTTTAAGCACGCCTGCGATCGGATCTCCACTCCCCGTCTTCAAGCACCTTCCCCTGTTACCACCCACATACGCCTCTTCCTGTCACTCAAATTATCAGGCATTCGCTATTTTGCGAGCACAAGAATTTCGGCCGCACTGACTGGTTCGCGCATGCGTATAATGATCCGTGCGCATGCGCAGTTGGGCAAACATCGCTCGGAGCGAACGAGCTGCCGCTTACGAATGGCACTGAATCAGGCCCATTATCTGTATCATATAAGCACCTCTTGGATATTATCTGTCTGATATAAGCACCTCCCGGATATATTCTGTATGATACAAGCACCTCCCGGATATTATCTGTATGATATAAGAACCTCCCGGATATTATCTGTATGATATAAGGACCTCCCGGATATTATCTATATGATATAAGCACCTCCCGGATATTGTCTGTGTGATATAAGCACCTCCCGGATATTATTTTTATGATATAAGCACCTCCCGGATATTGTCTGTGTGATATAAGCACCTCCCGGATATTGTCTGTGTGATATAAGCACCTCCCGGATATTATCTGTATGATATAAGCACCTCCTGGATATATTCTGTATGATATAAGCACCTCCTGGAAATTATCTGTATGATATAAGCACCTCCCGATATATATTCTGTATGATATAAGCACCTCCCGGATATTATCTGTATGATATAAGCACCTGTCGGATATTATCTGTATGATATAAGCACCTCCCGGATATTATCTGTGTGATATAAGCCCCTCCCGGATATTATCTGTATGATATAAGCACCTCACCGATATTATCTGTGTGATATAAGCACCTCCCGGATATTATCTGTGTGATATAAGCACCTCCCGGATATTATCTGTATGATATAAGCACCTCCCCGATATATTCTGTATGATATAAGCACCTCCCGGATATTATCTGTATGATATAAGCACCTGTCGGATATTATCTGTATGATATAAGTACCTCCCGGATATTATCTGTATGATATAATCACCTCCCGAATATTATCTGTATGATATAAGCACCTCCAGGATATTATCTGTATGATATAAGCACCTCCCGGATATTATATGTGTGATATAAGCCCCTCCCGGATATTATCTGTGTGATATGAGCACCTCCCGGATATTATCTGTGTGATATGAGCACCTCCCGGATATTATCTGTATGATATAAGCACCTGTCGGATATTTTCTGTATGATATAAGCACCTCCCGGATATTATCTGTATGATATAATCACCTCCTGGATATTATCTGTATGATATAAGCACCTCCAGGATATTATCTATATGATATAAGCACCTCCCGGACATTATATGTGTGATATAAGCCCCTCCCGGATATTATCTGTGTGATATAAGCCCCTCCCGGATATTATCTTTGTGATATGAGCACCTCCCGGATATTATCTGTGTGATATGAGCACCTCCCGGATATTATCTGTGTGAAATGAGCACTTCCCGAATATTATCTGTGTGATATGACCACCTCCCGGATATTATCTGTGTGATGTGAGCACCTCCTGGATATTATCTGTGTGATATAAGCCCCTCCCGGATATTATCTGTGTGATATAAGCACCTCCCTCCCGGAAATTATCTGTATGATATAAAAAACTCCCGGATATTATCTGTGTGATATAAGCACCTCCCGGATATTATCTGTGTGATATAAGCACCTCCCGGATATTATCTGTGTGATATAAGCACCGCCTGGTTATATTCTGTGTGATATAAGCACCTCCCGGATATTATCTGTGTGATATAAGCACCTCCCGGATATTATCTGTGTGATATAAGCACCTCCCGGTTATATTCTGTGTGATATAAGCACCTCCCGGATATTATCTGTGTGATATAAGCACCTCCTGGATATATTCTGTATGATATAAGCACCTCCCGGATATTATCTGTATGATATAAGCACCTCCCGGATATATATTCTGTATGATATAAGAACCTCCCGGATATTATCTGTATGATATAAGCACCTCCCGGATATTATCTGTGTGATATAAGCCCCTCCCGGATATTATCTGTATGATATAAGCACCTCCCCGATATTATCTGTGTGATATAAGCACCTCCCGGATATTATGTGTGTGACATAAGCACCTCCCGGATATTATGTGTGTGACATAAGCACCTCCCGGATATTATCTGTGTGACATAAGCACCTCCCGGATATATTCTGTGTGATATAAGCACCTCCCGGATATTATCTGTATGATATAAGCACCTGTCGGATATTATCTGTATGATATAATCACCTCCCGGATATTATCTGTATGATATAAGCACCTCCAGGATATTATCTGTATGATATAAGCCCCTCCCGGATATTATCTGTGTGATATAAGCCCCTCCCGGATATTATCTGTGTGATATAAGCCCCTCCCGGATATTATCTGTGTGATATGAGCCCCTCCCGGATATTATCTGTGTGATATGAGCACCTCCCGGATATTATCTGTGTGAAATGAGCACCTCCCGGATATTATCTGTGTGATATGAGCACCTCCCGGATATTATCTGTGTGATATAAGCACCTCCCGGATATTATCTGTGTGATATAAGCACCTCCCGGTTATATTCTGTGTGATATAAGCACCTCCCGGATATTATCTGTGTGATATAAGCACCTCCCGGATATTATCTGTATGATATAAGCACCTCCCGGATATATTCTGTATGATATAAGCACCTCCCGGATATTATCTGTATGATATAAGCACCTGTCAGATATTATCTGTATGATATAAGCACCTCCCGGATATTATCTGTATGATATAATCACTTCCCGGATATTATCTGTATGATATAAGCACCTCCAGGATATTATCTATATGATATAAGCACCTCCCGGATATTATATGTGTGATATAAGCCCCTCCCGGATATTATCTGTGTGATATAGGCCCCTCCCGGATATTATCTGTGTGATATGAGCACCTCCCGGATATTA
Organism: Taudactylus pleione; assembly: GCA_031769625.1. Lineage (NCBI taxonomy): Eukaryota > Metazoa > Chordata > Amphibia > Anura > Myobatrachidae > Taudactylus > Taudactylus pleione. The sequence goes on from JAUIMM010001696.1 coordinate 73,741, forward strand.
TCTGTATGATATAAGCACCTGTCGGATATTATCTGTGTGATATAAGCACCTCCCGGATATTATCTGTGTGATATAAGCACCTCCCGGTTATATTCTGTGTGATATAAGCACCTCCAGGATATTATCTGTGTGATATAATCACCTCCCGGATATTATCTTTGTGATATAAGCACCTCCCGGATATATTCTGTATGATATAAGCACCTCCCGGATATTATCTGTATGATATAAGCACCTGTCGGATATTATCTGTATGATATAAGCACCTCCCGGATTTTATCTGTATGATATAATCACTTCCCGGATATTGGGCCTGATTCAGAGCCGGTCGCTATTTGCGCTCGCTCGTCCAGAAAATAGGGGTGGCTATTCAAATGAACCGTTCGCTGTTTGCGGTCTGTTCACGCCTCTAGGTCTGAACGAGCGAACAAAACTTGCGGTCGTTTTTTGGGAAACTACGCCCCCTGGCCGCTCGCATCCTACGTCATGTCCGCTATTTATTAGATTAATCGAGTACATCGAACAGGGTATGAGCTGCTCGCTATTCTTGTGGTTGGTTTTTGCTACCACAATTTTGCGACCAGTTCTGGCTTAAAAAAACCCAGTGACTTGGTCAATGACGCTGCTGTTTTAATTATGCACACCCATAAAACGCCCGTTTTGACCTTTAGGCACGCCTGCGATCGGATCTCCACTCCCATTCTTCAAGCACCTTCCCCTGTTACCACCCACATACGCCTCATCCTGTCACTCAAATTATCAGGCGTTCGCTATTTTGCGAGCACAAGAATTTCGGCCGCACTGACTTGTTCGCGCATGCGTATAACAATCCGTGCGCATGCGCAGTTGGGCAAACATCGCTCGGAGCGAACGAGCTGCGGCTTACGAGTGGCTCTGAATCAGGCCCATTATCTGTATGATATAAGCACCTCCCGGATATTATCTGTCAGATATAAGCACCTCCCGGATATATTCTGTATGATATAAGCACCTCCCGGATATTATCTGTATGATATAAGAACCTCCCGGATATTATCTGTATGATATAAGAACCTCCCGGATATTATCTGTATGATATAAGGACCTCCCGGATATTATCTATATGATATAAGCACCTCCCGGATATTGTCTGTGTGATATAAGCACCTCCTGGATATTATCTAAATGATATAAGCACCTCACGGATATTGTCTGTGTGATATAAGCACCTCCCGGATATTGTCTGTGTGATATAAGCACCTCCCGGATATTATCTGTATGATATAAGCACCTCCTGGATATATTCTGTATGATATAAGCACCTCTCGGATATTATCTGTATGATATAAGCACCTCCCGGATATATATTCTGTATGATATAAGCACCTCCCGGATATTATCTGTATGATATAAGCACCTGTCGGATATTATCTGTGTGATATGAGCACCTCCCTGATATTATCTGTGTGATATGAGCACCCCCCCGGATATTATCTGTGTGAAATGAGCACCTCCCGGATATTATCTGTGTGATATGAGCACCTCCCGGATATTATCTGTGTGATATAAGCACCTCCAGGATATTATCTGTATGATATAAGCACCTCCTGGATATTATCTGTGTGATATAAGCCCCTCCCGTATATTATAAGTGTGATATAAGCACCTCCTGGATATATTCTGTATGATATAAGCACCTCTCGGATATTATCTGTATGCTATAAGCACCTCCCGGATATTATATGTGTGATATAAGCCCTTCCCGGATATTATCTGTGTGATATAAGCCCCTCCCGGATATTATCTGTGTGATATGAGCACCTCCCGGATATTATCTGTGTGATATGAGCACCTCCCGGATATTATCTGTGTGAAATGAGCACCTCCCGGATATTATCTGTGTGATATGAGCACCTCCCGGATATTATCTGTGTGATATGAGCACCTCCTGGATATTATCTGTATGATATGAGCACCTCCCGGATATTATCTGTATGATATAAGCTCCTGTCGGATATTATCTGTATGATATAAGCACCTCCCGGATATTATATGTGTGATATAAGCCCCTCCCGGATATTATCTGTGTGATATAAGCCCCTCCCGGATATTATCTGTGTGATATGAGCACCTCCCGGATATTATCTGTGTGATATGAGCACCTCCCGGATATTATCTGTGTGAAATAAGCCCCTCACGGATATTATCTGTGTGATATGAGCACCTCCCGGATATTATCTGTGTGATATGAGCACCTCCCGGATATTATCTGTGTGATATGAGCACCTCCCGGATATTATCTGTATGATATAAGCACCTGTCGGATATTATCTGTATGATATAAGCACCTCCCGGATATTATCTGTATGACATAAGCCCCTCCAGGATATTATCTGTATGATATAAGCCCCTCCCGGATATTATATGTGTGATATAAGCCCCTCTTGGATATTATCTGTGTGATATAAGTCCCTCCCGGATATTATCTGTGTGATATGAGCACCTCCCGGATATTATCTGTGTGAAATGAGCACCTCCCGGATATTATCTGTGTGATATGAGCACCTCCCGGATATTATCTGTGTGATATAAGCACATCCCGGATATTATCTGTGTGATATAAGCACCTCCCGGTTATATACTGTGTGATATAAGCACCTCCCGGATATTATCTGTGTGATATAAGCACCTCCCGGATATTATCTGTATGACATAAGCCCCTCCAGGATATTATCTGTATGATATAAGCCCCTCCCGGATATTATATGTGTGATATAAGCACCTCCCGGTTATATACTGTGTGATATAAGCACCTCCCGGATATTATCTGTATGATATAAGCAGCTGTCTGATATTATCTGTATGATATAAGCACCTCCCGGATATTATCTGTATGATATAATCACTTCCCGGATATTATCTGTATGATATAAGCACCTCCAGGATATTATCTATATGATATAAGCACCTCCCGGATATTATATGTGTGATATAAGCCCCTCCCGGATATTATCTGTGTGATATAAGCCCCTCCCGGATATTATCTGTGTGATATGAGCACCTCCCGGATATTATCTGTATGATATAAGCACCTGTCGGATATTATCTGTGTGATATAAGCACCTCCCGGATATTATCTGTGTGATATAAGCACCTCCCGGTTATATTCTGTGTGATATAAGCACCTCCAGGATATCATCTGTGTGATATAATCACCTCCCGGATATTATCTGTGTGATATAAGCACCTCCCGGATATTTTCTGTATGATATAAGCACCTCCCGGATATTATCTGTATGATATAAGCACCTGTCGGATATTATCTGTATGATATAAGCACCTCCCGGATTTTCTCTGTATGATATAATCACCTCCCGCATATTGGGCCTGATTCAGAGCCGGTCGCTATTTGCGCTCGCTCGTCCAGAAAATAGGGGTGGCTATTCAAATGAACCGTTCGCTGTTTGCGGTCTGTTCACGCCTCTAGGTCTGAATGAGCGAACAAAACTTGCGGTCGTTTTTTGGGAAACTACGCCCCGTGGCCGCTCGCATCCTACATCATGTTCGCTATTTATTAGATTAATCGAGTACATCGAACAGGGTATGAGCTGCTCGCTATTCTTGTGGTTGGTTTTTGCTACCACAATTTTGCGACCAGTTCTGGCTTAAAAAAACCCAGTGACGTGGTCAATGACGCTGCTGTTTTAATTATGCACACCCATAAAATGCCCGTTTTGACCTTTAAGCACGCCTGCGATCGGATCTCCACTCCCATTCTTCAAGCACCTTCCCCTGTTACCACCCACATACGCCTCATCCTGTCACTCAAATTATCAGGCGTTTGCTATTTTGCAAGCACAAGAATTTCGGCCGCACTGACTTGTTCGCGCATGCGTATAACAATCCGTGCGCATGCGCAGTTGGGCAAACATCGCTCGGAGCGAACGAGCTGCGGCTTACGAATGGCTCTGAATCAGGCCCATTATCTGTATGATATAAGCACCTCCCGGATATTATCTGTCAGATATAAGCACCTCCCGGATATATTCTGTATGATATAAGCACCTCCCGGATATTATCTGTATGATATAAGAACCTCCCGGATATTATCTGTATGATATAAGAACCTCCCGGATATTATCTGTATGATATAAGGACCTCCCGGATATTATCTATATGATATAAGCACCTCCCGGATATTGTCTGTGTGATATAAGCACCTCCTGGATATTATCTAAATGATATAAGCACCTCACGGATATTGTCTGTGTGATATAAGCACCTCCCGGATATTGTCTGTGTGATATAAGCACCTCCCGGATATTATCTGTATGATATAAGCACCTCCTGGATATATTCTGTATGATATAAGCACCTCTCGGATATTATCTGTATGATATAAGCACCTCCCGGATATATATTCTGTATGATATAAGCACCTCCCGGATATTATCTGTATGATATAAGCACCTGTCGGATATTATCTTTGTGATATGAGCACCTCCCTGATATTATCTGTGTGATATGAGCACCCCCCCGGATATTATCTGTGTGAAATGAGCACCTCCCGGATATTATCTGTGTGATATGAGCACCTCCCGGATATTATCTGTGTGATATAAGCACCTCCAGGATATTATCTGTATGATATAAGCACCTCCCGGATATTATCTGTGTGATATAAGCACCTCCCGGATATTATCTGTGTGATATAAGCACCTCCCGGATATATTCTGTGTGATATAAGCACCTCCCGGATATTATCTGTGTGATATAAGCACCTCCCGGATATTATCTGTGTGATATAAGCACCTCCCGGATATATTCTGTATGATATAAGCACCTCCCGGATATTATCTGTATGATATAAGCACCTCCCGGATATTATCTGTCAGATATAAGCACCTCCCGGATATATTCTGTATGATATAAGCACCTCCCGGATATTATCTGTATGATATAAGAACCTCCCGGATATTATCTGTATGATATAAGAACCTCCCGGATATTATCTGTATGATATAAGGACCTCCCGGATATTATCTAAATGATATAAGCACCTCCCGGATATTGTCTGTGTGATATAAGCACCTCCTGGATATTATCTAAATGATATAAGCACCTCACGGATATTGTCTGTGTGATATAAGCACCTCTCGGATATTGTCTGTGTGATATAAGCACCTCCCGGATATTATCTGTATGATATAAGCACCTCCTGGATATATTCTGTATGATATAAGCACCTCTCGGATATTATCTGTATGATATAAGCACCTCCCGGATATATATTCTGTATGATATAAGCACCTCCCGGATATTATCTGTATGATATAAGCACCTGTCGGATATTATCTTTGTGATATGAGCACCTCCCTGATATTATCTGTGTGATATAAGCACCTCCCGGATATTATCTGTGTGATATAAGCACCTCCCGGATATTATCTGTGTGATATAAGCACCTCCCGGATATTATCTGTGTGATATAAGCACCTCCCGGATATATTCTGTGTGATATAAGCACCTCCCGGATATTATCTGTGTGATATAAGCACCTCCCGGATATTATCTGTGTGATATAATCACCTCCCGGATATTATCTGTATGATATAAGCACCTCCAGGATATTATCTATATGATATAAGCACCTCCCGGATATTATATGTGTGATATAAGCCCCTCCCGGATATTATCTGTGTGATATAAGCCCCTCCCGGATATTATCTGTGTGATATGAGCACCTCCCGGATATTATCTGTATGATATAAGCACCTGTCGGATATTATCTGTGTGATATAAGCACCTCCCGGATATTATCTGTGTGATATAAGCACCTGTCGGATATTATCTGTATGATATAAGCACCTCCCGGATTTTATCTGTATGATATAATCACCTCCCGGATATTGGGCCTGATTCAGAGCCGGTCGCTATTTGCGCTCGCTCGTCCAGAAAATAGGGGTGGCTATTCAAATGAACCGTTCGCTGTTTGCGGTCTGTTCACGCCTCTAGGTCTGAACGAGCGAACAAAACTTGTTGTCGTTTTTTGGGAAACTACGCCCCCTGGCCGCTCGCATCCTACGTCATGTCCGCTATTTATTAGATTAATCGAGAACATCGAACAGGGTATGAGCTGTTCGCTATTCTTGTGGTTGGTTTTTGCTACCACAATTTTGCGACCAGTTCTGGCTTAAAAAAACCCAGTGACGTGGTCAATGACGCTGCTGTTTTAATTATGCACACCCATAAAACGCCCGTTTTGACCTTTAAGCACGCCTGCGATCGGATCTCCACTCCCATTCTTCAAGCACCTTCCCCTGTTACCACCCACATACGCCTCATCCTGTCACTCAAATTATCAGGCGTTTCCTATTTTGCGAGCACAAGAATTTCGGCCGCACTGACTTGTTCATGCATGCGTATAACAATCCGTGCGCATGCGCAGTTGGGCAAACATCGCTCGGAACGAACGAGCTGCCGCTTACGAGTGGCTCTGAATCAGGCCCATTATCTGTATGATATAAGCACCTCCCGGATATTATCTGTCAGATATAAGCACCTCCCGGATATATTCTGTATGATATAAGCACCTCCCGGATATTATCTGTATGATATAAGAACCTCCCGGATATTATCTGTATGATATAAGAACCTCCCGGATATTATCTGTATGATATAAGGACCTCCCGGATATTATCTATATGATATAAGCACCTCCCGGATATTGTCTGTGTGATATAAGCACCTCCTGGATATTATCTAAATGATATAAGCACCTCACGGATATTGTCTGTGTGATATAAGCACCTCCCGGATATTGTCTGTGTGATATAAGCACCTCCCGGATATTATCTGTATGATATAAGCACCTCCTGGATATATTCTGTATGATATAAGCACCTCTCGGATATTATCTGTATGATATAAGCACCTCCAGGATATTATCTATATGATATAAGCACCTCCCGGATATTATATGTGTGATATAAGCCCCTCCCGGATATTATCTGTGTGATATAAGCCCCTCCCGGATATTATCTGTGTGATATGAGCACCTCCCGGATATTATCTGTATGATATAAGCACCTGTCGGATATTATCTGTGTGATATAAGCACCTCCCGGATATTATCTGTGTGATATAAGCACCTGTCGGATATTATCTGTATGATATAAGCACCTCCCGGATTTTATCTGTATGATATAATCACCTCCCGGATATTGGGCCTGATTCAGAGCCGGTCGCTATTTGCGCTCGCTCGTCCAGAAAATAGGGGTGGCTATTCAAATGAACCGTTCGCTGTTTGCGGTCTGTTCACGCCTCTAGGTCTGAACGAGCGAACAAAACTTGTTGTCGTTTTTTGGGAAACTACGTCCCCTGGCCGCTCGCATCCTACGTCATGTCCGCTATTTATTAGATTAATCGAGAACATCGAACAGGGTATGAGCTGTTCGCTATTCTTGTGGTTGGTTTTTGCTACCACAATTTTGCGACCAGTTCTGGCTTAAAAAAACCCAGTGACGTGGTCAATGACGCTGCTGTTTTAATTATGCACACCCATAAAACGCCCGTTTTGACCTTTAAGCACGCCTGCGATCGGATCTCCACTCCCATTCTTCAAGCACCTTCCCCTGTTACCACCCACATACGCCTCATCCTGTCACTCAAATTATCAGGCGTTTCCTATTTTGCGAGCACAAGAATTTCGGCCGCACTGACTTGTTCGCGCATGCGTATAACAATCCGTGCGCATGCGCAGTTGGGCAAACATCGCTCGGAGCGAACGAGCTGCCGCTTACGAGTGGCTCTGAATCAGGCCCATTATCTGTATGATATAAGCACCTCCCGGATATTATCTGTCAGATATAAGCACCTCCCGGATATATTCTGTATGATATAAGCACCTCCCGGATATTATCTGTATGATATAAGAACCTCCCGGATATTATCTGTATGATATAAGAACCTCCCGGATATTATCTGTATGATATAAGGACCTCCCGGATATTATCTATATGATATAAGCACCTCCCGGATATTGTCTGTGTGATATAAGCACCTCCTGGATATTATCTAAATGATATAAGCACCTCACGGATATTGTCTGTGTGATATAAGCACCTCCCGGATATTGTCTGTGTGATATAAGCACCTCCCGGATATTATCTGTATGATATAAGCACCTCCTGGATATATTCTGTATGATATAAGCACCTCTCGGATATTATCTGTATGATATAAGCACCTCCCGGATATATATTCTGTATGATATAAGCACCTCCCGGATATTATCTGTATGATATAAGCACCTGTCGGATATTATCTGTGTGATATGAGCACCTCCCTGATATTATCTGTGTGATATAAGCACCTCCCTCCCGGATATTATCTGTATGATATAAGCACCTCCCGGATATTATCTGTGTGATAGAAGCACCTCCCGGATATTATCTGTGTGATATAAGGACCTCTCGGATATTATCTGTGTGACATAAGCACCTCCCGGTTCTATTCTGTGTGATATAAGCACCTCCCGGATATTATCTGTGTGATATAAGCACCTCCCGGATATTATCTGTATGATATAAGCACTTTCCGGATATTATCTGTATGATATAAGCACCTGTCGGATATTATCTGTATGATATAAGCACCTCCCGGATATTATCTGTATGATATAATCACCTCCCGGATATTATCTGTATGATATAAGCACTTCCAGGATATTATCTATATGCTATAAGCACCTCCCGGATATTATATGTGTCATATAAGCCCCTCCCGGATATTATCTGTGTGATATGAGCACCTCCCGGATATTATCTGTGTGATATGAGCACCTCCCGGATATTATCTGTGTGATATAAGGCCCTCCCGGATATTATCTGTGTGATATAAGCACCTCCCTCCCGGATATTATCTGTTTGATATAAGAACCTCCCGGATATTATCTGTGTGATATAAGCACCTCCCGGATATTATCTGTGTGATATAAGCACCTCCCGGATATATTCTATGTGATATAAGCACCTCCCGGATATATTCTGTGTGATATAAGCACCTCTCGGATATTATCTGTATGATATAATCACCTCCCGGATATTATCTGTATGGTATAAGCACCTCCAGGATATTATCTGTATGATATAAGCACCTCCAGGATATTATCTGCATGATATAAGCACCTCCCGGATATTATCTGTGTGATATAAGCCCCTCCCGTATATTATCTGTGTGATATAAGCCCCTCCCGGATATTATCTGTGTGATATGAGCACCTCCCGGATATTATCTGTGTGATATGAGCACCTCCCGGATATTATCTGTGTGATATAAGCCCCTCCCGGATATTATCTGTGTGATATAAGCACCTCCCTCCCAGATATTATCTGTATGATATAAGAACCTCCCGGATATTATCTGTGTAATATAAGCACCTCCCGGATATTATCTGTGTGATATAAGCACCTCTCAGATATTATCTGTGTGAGATAAGCACCTCCCGGTTATATTCTGTGTGAGATAAGCACCTCCCGGATATTATCTGTGTGATATAAGCACCTCCCGGATATTATCTGTGTGATACAGTATAATCACCTCCCGGATATTATCTGTGTGATATAAGCACCTCCCGGATATATTCTGTATGATATAAGCACCTCCCGGATATTATCTGTATGATATAAGCACCTGTCGGATATTATCTGTGTGATATAAGCACCTCCCGGATATTATCTGTGTGATATAAGCACCTCCAGGTTATATTCTGTGTGATATAAGCACCTCCCGGATATTATCTGTGTGATATAAGCACCTCCTGGATATTATCTAAATGATATAAGCACCTCACAGATATTGTCTTTGTGATATAAGCACCTCCCGGATATTGTCTGTGTGATATAAGCACCTCCCGGATATTATCTGTATGATATAAGCACCTCCTGGATATATTCTGTATGATATAAGCACCTCTCGGATATTATCTGAATGATATAAGCACCTCCTGGATATATATTCTGTATGATATAAGCACCTCCCGGATATTATCTGTATGATATAAGCACCTGTCGGATATTATCTGTGTGATATGAGCACCTCCCGGATATTATCTGTGTGATATGAGCACCCCCCGGATATTATCTGTGTGAAATGAGCACCTCCCGGATATTATCTGTGTGATATGAGCACCTCCCGGATATTATCTGTGTGATATAAGCACCTCCAGGATATTATCTGTATGATATAAGCCCCTCCCGGATATTATCTGTGTGATATAAGCCCCTCCCGTATATTATATGTGTGATATAAGCACCTCCTGGATATATTCTGTATGATATTAGCACCTCTCGGATATTATCTGTATGCTATAAGCACCTCCCGGATATTATATGTGTGATATACGCCCCTCCCGGATATTATCTGTGTGATATAAGCCCCTCCTGGATATTATCTGTGTGATATGAGCACCTCCCGGATAATATCTGTGTGATATGAGCACCTCCCGGATATTATCTGTGTGATATGAGCACCTCCCGGATATTATCTGTGTGAAATGAGCACCTCCCGGATATTATCTGTGTGATATGAGCACCTCCCGGATATTATCTGTGTGATATGAGCACCTCCTGGATATTATCTGTGTGATATAAGCACCTCCCGGATATTATCTGTATGATATAAGCACCTGTCGGATATTATCTGTATGATATAAGCACCTCCCGGATATTATATGTGTGATATAAGCCCCACCTGGATATTATCTGTGTGATATAAGCCCCTCCCGGATATTATCTGTGTGATATGAGCACCTCCCGGATATTATCTGTGTGATATGAGCACCTCCCGGATATTATCTGTGTGAAATGAGCACCTCCCGGATATTATCTGTGTGATATGAGCACCTCCCGGATATTATCTGTGTGATATGAGCACCTCCTGGATATTATCTGTGTGATATGAGCACCTCCCGGATATTATCTGTGTGAAATGAGCACCTCCCGGATAATTTCTGTGTGATATGAGCACCTCCCGGATATTATCTGTGTGATATGAGCACCTCCTGGATATTATCTGTATGATATAAGCACCTCCCGGATATTATCTGTATGATATAAGCACCTCCAGGATATTATCTGTATGATATAAGCACCTCCCAGATATTATATGTGTGATTTAAGCCCCTCCCGGATATTATCTGTGTGATATAAGCCCCTCCCGGATATTATCTGTGTGATATGAGCACCTCCCGGATATTATCTGTGTGATATGAGCACCTCCCGGATATTATCTGTGTGAAATGAGCACCTCCCGGATATTATCTGTGTGATATGAGCACCTCCCGGATATTATCTGTGTGATAAGAGCACCTCCCGGATATTATCTGTGTGATATGAGCCCCTCCCTGATATTATCTGTGTGATATAAGCACCTCCCTCCCGGATATTATCTGTATGATATAAGCACCTCCCGGATATTATCTGTGTGATAGAAGCACCTCCCGGATATTATCTGTGTGATATAAGGACCTCCCGGATATTATCTGTGTGACATAAGCACCTCCCGGTTATATTCTGTGTGATATAAGCACCTCCCGGATATTATCTGTGTGATATAAGCACCTCCCTGATATTATCTGTATGATATAAGCACCTCCCGGATATATTCTGTATGATATAAGCGCCTCCCGGATATTATCTGTATGATATAAGCACCTGTCGGATATTATCTGTATGATATAAGCACCTCCCGGATATTATCTGTATGATATAATCACCTCCCGGATATTATCTGTATGATATAAGCACTTCCAGGATATTATCTATATGCTATAAGCACCTCCCGGATATTATATGTGTGATATAAGCCCCTCCCGGATATTATCTGTGTGATATAAGCCCCTCCCGGATATTGTCTGTGTGATATAAGCACCTCCTGGATATTATCTAAATGATATAAGCACCTCACGGATATTGTCTGTGTGATATAAGCACCTCCCAGATATTGTCTGTGTGATATAAGCACCTCCCGGATATTATCTGTATGATATAAGCACCTCCTGGATATATTCTGTATGATATAAGCACCTCTCGGATATTATCTGTATGATATAAGCACCTCCCGGATATATATTCTGTATGATATAAGCACCTCCCGGATATTATCTGTATGATATAAGCACCTGTCGGATATTATCTGTGTGATATGAGCACCTCCCTGATATTATCTGTGTGATATAAGCACCTCCCTCCCGGATATTATCTGTATGATATAAGCACCTCCCGGATATTATCTGTGTGATAGAAGCACCTCCCGGATATTATCTGTGTGATATAAGGACCTCTCGGATATTATCTGTGTGACATAAGTACCTCCCGGTTCTATTCTGTGTGATATAAGCACCTCCCGGATATTATCTGTGTGATATAAGCACCTCCCGGATATTATCTGTATGATATAAGCACTTTCCGGATATTATCTGTATGATATAAGCACCTGTCGGATATTATCTGTATGATATAAGCACCTCCCGGATATTATCTGTATGATATAATCACCTCCCGGATATTATCTGTATGATATAAGCACTTCCAGGATATTATCTATATGCTATAAGCACCTCCCGGATATTATATGTGTCATATAAGCCCCTCCCGGATATTATCTGTGTGATATGAGCACCTCCCGGATATTATCTGTGTGATATGAGCACCTCCCGGATATTATCTGTGTGATATAAGGCCCTCCCGGATATTATCTGTGTGATATAAGCACCTCCCTCCCGGATATTATCTGTTTGATATAAGAACCTCCCGGATATTATCTGTGTGATATAAGCACCTCCCGGATATTATCTGTGTGATATAAGCACCTCCCGGATATATTCTGTGTGATATAAGCACCTCCCGGATATATTCTGTGTGATATAAGCACCTCTCGGATATTATCTGTATGATATAATCACCTCCCGGATATTATCTGTATGGTATAAGCACCTCCAGGATATTATCTGTATGATATAAGCACCTCCAGGATATTATCTGCATGATATAAGCACCTCCCGGATATTATCTGTGTGATATAAGCCCCTCCCGTATATTATCTGTGTGATATAAGCCCCTCCCGGATATTATCTGTGTGATATGAGCACCTCCCGGATATTATCTGTGTGATATGAGCACCTCCCGGATATTATCTGTGTGATATAAGCCCCTCCCGGATATTATCTGTGTGATATAAGCACCTCCCTCCCAGATATTATCTGTATGATATAAGAACCTCCCGGATATTATCTGTGTAATATAAGCACCTCCCGGATATTATCTGTGTGATATAAGCACCTCTCAGATATTATCTGTGTGAGATAAGCACCTCCCGGTTATATTCTGTGTGAGATAAGCACCTCCCGGATATTATCTGTGTGATATAAGCACCTCCCGGATATTATCTGTGTGATACAGTATAATCACCTCCCGGATATTATCTGTGTGATATAAGCACCTCCCGGATATATTCTGTATGATATAAGCACCTCCCGGATATTATCTGTATGATATAAGCACCTGTCGGATATTATCTGTGTGATATAAGCACCTCCCGGATATTATCTGTGTGATATAAGCACCTCCAGGTTATATTCTGTGTGATATAAGCACCTCCCGGATATTATCTGTGTGATATAAGCACCTCCTGGATATTATCTAAATGATATAAGCACCTCACAGATATTGTCTTTGTGATATAAGCACCTCCCGGATATTGTCTGTGTGATATAAGCACCTCCCGGATATTATCTGTATGATATAAGCACCTCCTGGATATATTCTGTATGATATAAGCACCTCTCGGATATTATCTGAATGATATAAGCACCTCCTGGATATATATTCTGTATGATATAAGCACCTCCCGGATATTATCTGTATGATATAAGCACCTGTCGGATATTATCTGTGTGATATGAGCACCTCCCGGATATTATCTGTGTGATATGAGCACCCCCCGGATATTATCTGTGTGAAATGAGCACCTCCCGGATATTATCTGTGTGATATGAGCACCTCCCGGATATTATCTGTGTGATATAAGCACCTCCAGGATATTATCTGTATGATATAAGCCCCTCCCGGATATTATCTGTGTGATATAAGCCCCTCCCGTATATTATATGTGTGATATAAGCACCTCCTGGATATATTCTGTATGATATTAGCACCTCTCGGATATTATCTGTATGCTATAAGCACCTCCCGGATATTATATGTGTGATATACGCCCCTCCCGGATATTATCTGTGTGATATAAGCCCCTCCTGGATATTATCTGTGTGATATGAGCACCTCCCGGATAATATCTGTGTGATATGAGCACCTCCCGGATATTATCTGTGTGATATGAGCACCTCCCGGATATTATCTGTGTGAAATGAGCACCTCCCGGATATTATCTGTGTGATATGAGCACCTCCCGGATATTATCTGTGTGATATGAGCACCTCCTGGATATTATCTGTGTGATATAAGCACCTCCCGGATATTATCTGTATGATATAAGCACCTGTCGGATATTATCTGTATGATATAAGCACCTCCCGGATATTATATGTGTGATATAAGCCCCACCTGGATATTATCTGTGTGATATAAGCCCCTCCCGGATATTATCTGTGTGATATGAGCACCTCCCGGATATTATCTGTGTGATATGAGCACCTCCCGGATATTATCTGTGTGAAATGAGCACCTCCCGGATATTATCTGTGTGATATGAGCACCTCCCGGATATTATCTGTGTGATATGAGCACCTCCTGGATATTATCTGTGTGATATGAGCACCTCCCGGATATTATCTGTGTGAAATGAGCACCTCCCGGATAATTTCTGTGTGATATGAGCACCTCCCGGATATTATCTGTGTGATATGAGCACCTCCTGGATATTATCTGTATGATATAAGCACCTCCCGGATATTATCTGTATGATATAAGCACCTCCAGGATATTATCTGTATGATATAAGCACCTCCCAGATATTATATGTGTGATTTAAGCCCCTCCCGGATATTATCTGTGTGATATAAGCCCCTCCCGGATATTATCTGTGTGATATGAGCACCTCCCGGATATTATCTGTGTGATATGAGCACCTCCCGGATATTATCTGTGTGAAATGAGCACCTCCCGGATATTATCTGTGTGATATGAGCACCTCCCGGATATTATCTGTGTGATAAGAGCACCTCCCGGATATTATCTGTGTGATATGAGCCCCTCCCTGATATTATCTGTGTGATATAAGCACCTCCCTCCCGGATATTATCTGTATGATATAAGCACCTCCCGGATATTATCTGTGTGATAGAAGCACCTCCCGGATATTATCTGTGTGATATAAGGACCTCCCGGATATTATCTGTGTGACATAAGCACCTCCCGGTTATATTCTGTGTGATATAAGCACCTCCCGGATATTATCTGTGTGATATAAGCACCTCCCTGATATTATCTGTATGATATAAGCACCTCCCGGATATATTCTGTATGATATAAGCGCCTCCCGGATATTATCTGTATGATATAAGCACCTGTCGGATATTATCTGTATGATATAAGCACCTCCCGGATATTATCTGTATGATATAATCACCTCCCGGATATTATCTGTATGATATAAGCACTTCCAGGATATTATCTATATGCTATAAGCACCTCCCGGATATTATATGTGTGATATAAGCCCCTCCCGGATATTATCTGTGTGATATAAGCCCCTCCCGGATATTATCTGTGTGATATGAGCACCTCCCGGATATTATCTGTGTGATATGAGCACCTCCCGGATATTATCTGTGTGAAATGAGCACCTCCCGGATATTATCTGTGTGATATGAGCACCTCCCGGATATTATCTGTGTGATATGAGCACCTCCTGGATATTATCTGTGTGATATGAGCCCCTCCCGGATATTATCTGTGTGATATAAGCACCTCCCTCCCGGATATTATCTGTATGATATAAGAACCTCCCGGATATTAACTGTGTGATATAAGCACCTCCCGGATATTATCTGTGTGATATAAGCACCTCCCAGATATTATCTGTGTGATATAAGCTTGTGCCAGATATTATCTGTGTTATATAAGCACCTCCCGGATATTATCTGTATGATATAAGCACCTGTCGGATATTATCTGTATGATATAAGCACCTGTCGGATATTATCTGTGTGATATAAGCACCTCCCGGTTATATTCTGTGTGATATAAGCACCTCCCGGATATTATCTGTGTGATATAAGCACCTCCCGGATATTGTCTGTGTGATATAAGCACCTCCCTCCCAGATATTATCTGTATGATATAAGAACCTCCCGGATATTATCTGTGTGATATAATCACCTCCCGGATATTATCTGTGTGATATTTGCACCTCCCGGATATTATCTGTGTGATATAAGCACCTCCCGGTTATATTCTGTGTGATATAAGCACCTCCCGGATATTGTCTGTGTGATATAAGCACCTCCCGGTTATATTCTGTGTGATATAATCACCTCCCGGACATTATCTGTGTGATATAAGCACCTCCCGGATATTATCTGTGTGATACAGTATAATCACCTCCCGGATATTATCTGTGTGATATAAGCACCTCCCGGATATATTCTGTATGATATAAGCACCTCCCGGATATTATCTGTATGACATAAGCACCTTTCGGATATTATCTGTGTGATATAAGCACCTTCCGGATATTATCTGTGTGATATAAGCACCTCCAGGTTATATTCTGTGTGATATAAGCACCTCCCGGATATTATCTGTGTGATATAAGCACCTCCCGGATATTATCTGTGTGATATAATCACCTCCCGGATATTATCTGTGTGATATAAGCACCTCCCGGATATATTCTGTATGATATAAGCACCTCCCGGATATTATCTGTATGATATAAGCACCTGTCGGATATTATCTGTATGATATAAGCACCTTCCGGATTTTATCTGTATGATATAATCACCTCCCGGATATTGGGCCTGATTCAGAGCCGGTTGCTATTTGCGCTCGTTCGTCCAGAAAATAGGGGTGGCTATTCTAATGAACCGTTCGCTGTTTGCGGTCTGTTCACGCCTCTAGGTCTGAACGAGCGAACAAAACTTGTTGTCGTTTTTTGGGAAACTACGCCCCCTGGCCGCTCGCATCCTACGTCATGTCCGCTATTTTTTAGATTAATCGAGTACATCGAACAGGGTATGAGCTGCTCGCTATTCTTGTGGTTGGTTTTTGCTACCACAATTTTGCGACCAGTTCTGGCTTAAAAAAACTCAGTGACGTGGTCAATGACGCTGCTGTTTTAATTATGCACACCCATAAAACGCCCGTTTTGACCTTTAAGCACGCCTGCGGTCGGATCTCCACTCCCCGTCTTCAAGCATCTTCCCCTGTTACCACCCACATACGCCTCATCCTGTCACTCAAATTATCAGGCATTCGCTATTTTGCAAGCACAAGAATTTTCGGCCGCACTGACTGGTTCGCGCATGCGTATAACGATCCGTGCGCATGCGCAGTTGGGCAAACATCGCTCGGAGCGAACGAGCTGCCGCTTACGAGTGGCTCTGAATCACGCCCATTATCTGTGATATAAGCACCTCCCGGATATTATCTGTCTGATATAAGCACCTCCCGGATATATTCTGTATGATATAAGCACCTCCCGGATATTATCTGTATGATATAAGAACCTCCCGGATATTATCTGTATGATATAAGAACCTCCCGGATATTATCTGTATGATATAAGGACCTCCAGGATATTATCTATATGATATAAGCACCTCCCGGATATTGTCTGTGTGATATAAGCATCTCCCGGATATTATTTATGATATAAGCACCTCACGGATATTGTCTGTGTGATTTAAGCACCTCCCGGATATTGTCTGTGTGATATAAGCACCTCCCGGATATTATCTGTATGATATAAGCACCTGTCGGATATTATCTGTATGATATAAGCACCTCCCGGATATTATCTTTGTGATATAAGCCCCTCCCGGATATTATCTGTGTGATATAAGCACCTCCCCGATATTATCTGTGTGATATAAGCACCTCCCGGATATTATCTGTGTGATATAAGCACCTCCCGGATATTATCTGTGTGATATAAGCACCTCCCGGATATTATCTGTATGATATAAGCACCTCCCGGATATATATTCTGTATGATATAAGCACCTCCCGGATATTATCTGTATGATATAAGCACCTGTCGGATATTATCTGTATGATATAAGCACCTCCCGGATATTATCTGTGTGATATAAGCCGCTCCCGGATATTATCTGTATGATATAAGCACCTCCCCGATATTATCTGTGTGATATAAGCACCTCCCGGATATTATCTGTGTGATATAAGCACCTCCCGGATATTATCTGTATGATATAAGCACCTCGCGGATATTATCTGTATGATATAAGCACCTCCCGGATATATTCTGTATGATATAAGCACCTCCCGGATATTATCTGTATGATATAAGCACCTGTCGGATATTATCTGTATGATATAAGCCCCTCCCGGATATTATCTGTGTGATATAAGCCCCTCCCGGATATTATCTGTGTGATATAAGCCCCTCCCGGATATTTTCTGTGTGATATGAGCACCTCCCGGATATTATCTGTGTGATATGAGCACCTCCCGGATATTATCTGTGTGAAATGAGCACCTCCCGGATATTATCTGTGTGATATAAGCCCCTCCCGGATATTATCTGTGTGATATAAGCACCTCCCGGATATTATCTGTGTGATATAAGCACCTCCCGGATATTATCTGTGTGATATAAGGACCTCCCGGATATTATCTGTGTGATAAAAGCACCTCCCGGTTATATTCTGTGTGATATAAGCACCTCCCGGATATTATCTGTGTGATATAAGCACCTCCCGGATATTTTCTGTGTGATATAAGCACCTCCCGGATATATTCTGTATGATATAACCACCTCCCGGATATTATCTGTATGATATAAGCACCTATCGGATATTATCTGTATGATATAAGCACCTCCCGGATATTATCTGTATGATATAATCACCTCCCGGATATTATCTGTATGATATAAGCACCTCCAGGATATTATCTATATGCTATAAGCACCTCCCGGATATTATATGTGTGATATAAGCCCCTCCCGGATATTATCTGTGTGATATAAGCCCCTCCCGGATATTATCTGTGTGATATGAGCACCTCCCGGATATTATCTGTGTGATATGAGTACCTCCCGGATATTATCTGTGTGAAATGAGCACCTCCCGGATATTATCTGTGTGAAATGAGCACCTACCGGATATTATCTGTGTGATATGAGCACCTCCTGGATATTATCTGTGTGATATAAGCCCCTCCCGGATATTATTTGTGTGATATAAGCACCTCCCTCCCGGATATTATCTGTATGAGATAAGAACCTCCCGGATATTATCTGTGTGATATAAGCACCTCCGGGATATTATCTGTGTGATATAAGCACCTCCCGGATATATTCTGTATGATATAAGCACCTCCCGGATATTATCTGTATGATATAAGAACCTCCCGGATATTATCTGTATGATATAAGAACCTCCCGGATATTATCTGTATGATATAAGGACCTCCCGGATATTATCTATATGATATAAGCACTTGTCGGATATTATCTGTATGATATAAGCACCTCCCGGATTTTATCTGTATGATATAATCACCTCCCGGATATTGGGCCTAATTCAGAGCCGGTCGCTATTTGCGCTCGCTCGTCCAGAAAATAGGGGTGGCTATTCAAATGAACCGTTCGCTGTTTGCGGTCTGTTCACGCCTCTAGGTCTGAACGAGCGAACAAAACTTGCGGTCGTTTTTTGGGAAACTACGCCCCCTGGCCGCTCGCATCCTACGTCATGTCCGCTATTTATTAGATTAATCGAGTACATCGAACAAGGTATGACCTGCTCGCTATTCTTGTGGTTGGTTTTTGCTACCACAATTTTGCGACCAGTTCTGGCTTGAAAAAACCCAGTGACGTGGTCAATGACGCTGCTGTTTTAATTATGCACACCCATAAAACGCCCGTTTTGACCTTTATGCACGCCTGCGATCGGATCTCCACTCCCCGTCTTCAAGCACCTTCCCCTGTTACCACCCACATACGCCTCATCCTGTCACTCAAATTATCAGGCATTCGCTATTTTGCGAGCACAAGAATTTCGGCCGCACTGACTGGTTCGCGCATGCGTATAACGATCCGTGCGCATGCGCAGTTGGGCAAACATCGCTCGGAGCGAACGAGCTGCCGCTTACGAGTGGCTCTGAATCAGGCCCATTATCTGTATGATATAAGCACCTCCCGGATATTATCTGTGTGATATAAGCACCTCCCGGATATTATCTGTGTGATATAAGCACCTCCCGGATATATTCTGTATGATATAAGCACCTCCCGGATATTATCTGTATGATATAAGCACCTGTCGGATATTATCTGTATGATATAAGGACCTCCCGGATATTATCTATATGATATAAGCACCTCCCGGATATTGTCTGTGTGATATAAGCACCTCCGGGATATTGTCGGTGTGATATAAGCACCTCCCGGATATTGTCTGTGTGATATAAGCACCTCCCGGATATTGTCTGTGTGATATAAGCACCTCCTGGATATATTCTGTATGATATAAGCACCTCCCGGAAATTATCTGTATGATATAAGCACTTCCCGGATATATATTCTGTATGATATAAGCACCTCCCGGATATTATCTGTATGATATAAGCACCTGTCGGATATTATCTGTATGATATAATCACCTCCCGGATATTATCTGTGTGATATAAGCCCCTCGCGGATATTATCTGTATGATATAAGCACCTCCCCGATATTATCTGTGTGATATAAGCACCTCCCGGATATTATCTGTGTAATATAAGCACCTCCCGGATATTATCTGTATGATATAAGCACCTCCCGGATATTATCTGTATGATATAAGCACCTCCCGGATATATTCTGTATGATATAAGCACCTCCTGGATATTATCTGTATGATATAAGCACCTGTCGGATATTATCTGTATGATATAAGCACCTCCCCGATATTATCTGTATGATATAATCGCCTCCCGGATATTATCTGTATGATATAAGCACCTCCAGGATATTATCTGTGTGATATGAGCACCTCCCGGATATTATCTGTGTGAAATTAGCACCTCCCGGATATTATCTGTGGGATATGAGCACCTCCCGGATATTATCTGTGTGATATGAGCCCCTCCCGGATATTATCTGTGTGATATAAGCCCCTCCCGGATATTATCTGTGTGTTATAAGCACCTCCCTCCCGGATATTATCTGTATCCGGATATTATCTGTGTGATATAAGCACCTCCCGGATATTATCTGTGTGATATAAGCACCTCCCGGTTATATTCTGTGTGATATAAGCATCTCCCGGATATTATCTATGTGATATAAGCACCTATCGGATATTATCTGTATGATATAAGCACCTCCCGGATATTATCTGTATGATATAATCACCTCCCGGATATTATCTGTATGATATAAGCACCTCCAGGATATTATCTATATGATATAAGCACCTCCCGGATATTATATGTGTGATATAAGCCCCTCCCGGATATTATCTGTGTGATATAAGCCCCTCCCGGATATTATCTGTGTGATATGAGCACCTCCCGGATATTATCTGTGTGATATGAGCACCTCCCGGATATTATCTTTGTGAAATGAGCACCTCCCGGATATTATCTGTGTGATATGAGCACCTCCCGGATATTATCTGTGTGATATGAGCACCTCCTGGATATTATCTGTGTGATATAAGCCCCTCCCGGATATTATCTGTGTGATATAAGCACCTCCCTCCCGGATATTATCTGTATGATATAAGAACCTCCCGGATATTATCTGTGTGATATAAGCACCTCCCAGATATTATCTGTGTGATATAAGTACCTCCCGGTTATATTCTGTGTGATATAAGCACCTCCCGGATATTATCTGTGTGATATAAGCACCTCCCGGATATTATCTGTGTGATATAAGCACCTGCCGGATGGTATCTGTGTGATATAAGCACCTCCCGGATATTATCTATATGATATAAGCACCTGTCGGATATTATATGTGTGATATAAGCACCTCCCGGATATTATCTGTGTGATATAAGCACCTCCCGGTTATATTCTGTGTGATATAAGCACCTCCCGGATATTATCTGTGTGATATAAGCACCTCCCGGATATTATCTGTGTGATATAATCACCTCCCGGATATTATCTGTGTGATATAAGCACCTCCCGGATATATTCTGTATGATATAAGCACCTCCCGGATATTATCTGTATGATATAAGCACCTGTCGGATATTATCTGTATGATATAAGCACCTCCCGGATTTTATCTGTATGATATAATCACCTCCCGGATATTGGGCCTGATTCAGAGCCGGTCGCTATTTGCGCTCGCTCGTCCAGAAAATAGGGGTGGCTATTCAAATGAACCATTCGCTGTTTGCGGTCTGTTCACGCCTCTAGGTCTGAACGAGCGAACAAAACTTGCGGTCGTTTTTTGGGAAACTACGCCCCCTGGCCGCTCGCATCCTACGTCATGTCCGCTATTTATTAGATTAATCGAGTACATCGAACAGGGTATGAGCTGCTCGCTATTCTTGTGGTTGGTTTTTGCTACCAGAATTTTGCGACCAGTTCTGGCTTAAAAAAACCCAGTGACGTGGTCAATGACGCTGCTGTTTTAATTATGCACACCCATAAAACGCCCGTTTTGACCTTTAAGCACGCCTGCGATCGGATCTCCACTCCCCGTCTTCAAGCACCTTCCCCTGTTACCACCCACATACGCCTCATCCTGTCACTCAAATTATCAGGCATTCGCTATTTTGCGAGCACAAGAATTTTGGCCGCACTGACTGGTTCGCGCATGTGTATAACGATCTGTGCGCATGCGCAGTTGGGCAAACATTGCTTGGAGCGAACGAGCTGCCGCTTACGAGTGGCTCTGAATCAGGCCCATTATCTGTATGATATAAGCACCTCCCGGATATTATCTGTCAGATATAAGCACCTCCCGGATATATTCTGTATGATATAAGCACCTCCCGGATATTATCTGTATGATATAAGAACCTCCCGGATATTATCTGTATGATATAAGAACCTCCCGGATATTATCTGTATGATATAAGGACCTCCCGGATATTATCTATATGATATAAGCACCTCCCGGATATTGTCTGTGTGATATAAGCACCTCCTGGATATTATTTATATGATATAAGCACCTCACGGATATTGTCTGTGTGATATAAGCACCTCCCGGATATTATCTGTGTGATATAAGCACCTCCCGGATATTATCTGTGTGATATAAGCACCTCCCGGATATTATCTGTGTGATAAAAGCACCTCCCGGATATTATCTGTTTGATATAAGCACCTCCAGGATATTATCTGTATGATATAAGCACCTCCCCGATATTATCTGTATGATATAAGCACCTCCCGGATATTATCTGTGTGATATAAGCCCCTCCCGGATATTATCTGTGTGATATAAGCCCCTCCCTGATATTATCTATGTGATATAAGCCCCTCCCGGATATTATCTGTGTGATATGAGCACCTCCCGGATATTATCTGTGTGATATGAGCACCTCCCAGATATTGTCTGTGTGATATGAGCACCTCCTGGATATTATCTGTGTGAAATGAGCACGTCCCGGATATTATCTGTGTGATATGAGCACCTCCCGGATATTATCTGTGTGATATGTGCACCTCCCGGATATTGTCTGTGTGATATGAGCACCTCACGGATATTGTCTGTGTGATATAAGGCCCTCTCGGATATTATCTGTGTGATATAAGCACCTCCCTCCCGGATATTATCTGTATGATATAAGCACCTCCCGGATATTATCTGTGTGATATAAGCACCTCCCGGATATTATCTGTGTGATATAAGCACCTCCCGGATATAATCTGTGTGATATAAGCCCCTCCCGTATATTATCTGTGTGATATAAGCCCCTCCCGGATATTATCTTTGTGATATGAGCACCTCCCGGATATTATCTGTGTGATATGAGCACCTCCCGGATATTATCTGTGTGAAATGAGCACCTCCCGTATATTATCTGAGTGAAATGAGCTCCTTCTGGATATTATCTGTGTGATATAAGCCCCTCCCGGATATTGTCTGTGTGATATAAGCACCTCCCTCCCAGATATTATCTGTATGATATAAGAACCTCCCGGATATTATCTGTGTGATATAAGCACCTCCCGGATATTATCTGTGTGATATAAGCACCTCCCAGATATTATCTGTGTGATATAAGCACCTCCCGGTTATATTCTGTGTGATATAAGCACCTCCCGGATATTATCTGTGTGATTTAAGCACCTCCCGGATATTATCTGTGTGATACAGTATAATCACCTCCCGGATATTATCTGTGTGATATAAGCCCCTCCCGTATATTATCTGTGTGATATAAGCCCCTCCCGGATATTATCTGTGAGATATGAGCACCTCTCGGATATTATCTTTGTGATATGAGCACCTCCCGGATATTATCTGTGTGAAATGAGCACCTCCCGGATATTATCTGTGTGAAATGAGCACCTCCCGGATATTATCTGTGTGATATAAGCCCCTCCCGAATATTGTCTGTGTGATATAAGCACCTCCCTCCCAGATATTATCTGTATGATATAAGAACCTCCCGGATATTATCTGTGTGATATAAGCACCTCCCGGATATTATCTGTGTGATATAAGCACCTCCCAGATATTATCTGTGTGATATAAGCACCTCCCGGTTATATTCTGTGTGATATAAGCACCTCCCGGATATTATCTGTGTGATATAAGCACCTCCCGGATATTATCTGTGTGATACAGTATAATCACCTCCCGGATATTATCTGTGTGATATAAGCCCCTCCCGTATATTATCTGTGTGATATAAGCCCCTCCCGGATATTATCTGTGTGATATGAGAACCTCTCGGATATTATCTGTGTGATATGAGCTCCTCCCGGATATTATCTGTGTGAAATGAGCACCTCCCGGATATTATCTGTGTGAAATGAGCTCCTCCCGGATATTATCTGTGTGATATAAGCCCCTCCCGGATTTTGTCTGTGTGATATAAGCACCTCCCTCCCAGATATTATCTGTATGATATAAGAACCTCCCGGATATTATCTGTGTGATATAAGCACCTCCCGGATATTATCTGTGTGATATAAGCACCTGCCAGATATTATCTGTGTGATATAAGCACCTCCCGGTTATATTCTGTGTGATATAAGCACCTCCCGGATATTATCTGTGTGATATAAGCACCTCCCGGATATTATCTGTGTGATACAGTATAATCACCTTCCGGATATTATCTGTGTGATATAAGCCCCTCCCGTATATTATCTGTGTGATATAAGCCCCTCCCGGATATTATCTGTGTGATATGAGCACCTCTCGGATATTATCTGTGTGATATGAGCACCTCCCGGATATTATCTGTGTGAAATGAGCACCTCCCGGATATTATCTGTGTGAAATGAGCACCTCCCGGATATTATCTGTGTTATATAAGCCCCTCCCGGATATTGTCTGTGTGATATAAGCACCTCCCTCCCAGATATTATCTGTATGATATAAGAACCTCCCGGAAATTATCTGTGTGATATAAGCACCTCCCGGATATTATCTGTGTGATATAAGCACCTCCCAGATATTATCTGTGTGATATAAGCACCTCCCGGTTATGTTCTGTGTGATATAAGCACCTCCCGGATATTATCTGTGTGATATAAGCACCTCCCGGATATTATCTGTGTGATACAGTATAATCACCTCCCGGATATTATCTGTGTGATATAAGCACCTCCCGGATATATTCTGTATGATATAAGCACCTCCCGGATATTATCTGTATGACATAAGCACCTGTCGGATATTATCTGTGTGATATAAGCACCTCCCGGATATTATCTGTGTGATATAAGCACCTCCAGGTTATATTCTGTGTGATATAAGCACCTCCCGGATATTATCTGTGTGATATAATCACCTCCCGGATATTATCTGTGTGATATAAGCACCTCCCGGATATATTCTGTATGATATAAGCACCTCCCGGATATTATCTGTTTGATATAAGCACCTGTCGGATATTGTCTGTATGATATAAGCACCTCCCGAATTTTATCTGTATGATATAATCACCTCCCCGATATTGGGCCTGATTCAGAGCCGGTCGCTATTTGCGCTCGCTCGTCCAGAAAATAGGGGTGGCTATTCTAATGAACCGTTCGCTGTTTGCGGTCTGTTCACGCCTCTAGGTCTGAACGAGCGAACAAAACTTGCGGTCGTTTTTTGGGAAACTACGCCCCCTGGCCGCTCGCATCCTACGTCATGTCCGCTATTTATTAGATTAATCGAGTACATCGAACAGGGTATGAGCTGCTCGCTATTCTTGTGGTTGGTTTTTGCTACCACAATTTTGCGACCAGTTCTGGCTTAAAAAAACCCAGTGACGTGGTCAATGACGCTGCTGTTTTAATTATGCACACCCATAAAACGCCCGTTTTGACCTTTAAGCACGCCTGCGATCGGATCTCCACTCCCCGTCTTCAAGCACCTTCCCCTGTTACCACCCACATACGCCTCATCCTGTCACTCAAATTATCAGGCATTCGCTATTTTGCGAGCACAAGAATTTTGGTTGCACTGACTGGTTCGCGCATGCGTATAACGATCCGTGCGCATGCGCAGTTGGGCAAACATCGCTCGGAGCGAACGAGCTGCCGCTTACGAGTGGCTCTGAATCAGGCCCATTATCTGTATGATATAAGCACCTCCCGGATATTATCTGTCTGATATAAGCACC
This sequence comes from Taudactylus pleione, assembly GCA_031769625.1. Classification (NCBI taxonomy): domain Eukaryota; kingdom Metazoa; phylum Chordata; class Amphibia; order Anura; family Myobatrachidae; genus Taudactylus; species Taudactylus pleione. Next base: position 100,719 of record JAUIMM010001696.1, read on the forward strand.
TCCCGGATATATTCTGTATGATATAAGCACCTCCCGGATATTATCTGTATGATATAAGAACCTCCCGGATATTATCTGTATGATATAAGAACCTCCCGGATATTATCTGTATGATATAAGGACCTCCCGGATATTATCTATATGATATAAGCACCTCCCGGATATTGTCTGTGTGATATAAGCACCTCCCGGATATTATTTATATGATATAAGCACCTCCCGGATATTGTCTGTGTGATATAAGCACCTCCCGGATATTGTCTGTGTGATATAAGCACCTCCCGGATATTATATGTATGATATAAGCACCACCTGGATATATTCTGTATGATATAAGCACCTCCCGGAAATTATCTGTATGATATAAGCACCTCCCGGATATATATTCTGTATGATATAAGCACCTCCCGGATATTATCTGTGTGATATAAGCCCCTCCCGGATATTATCTGTATAATATAAGCACATCCCCGATATTATCTGTGTGATATAAGCACCTCCCGGATATTATCTGTGTGATATAAGCACCTCCCGGATATTATCTGTGTGATATAAGCACCTCCCGGATATTATCTGTATGATATAAGCACCTCCCGGATATATTCTGTATGATATAAGCACCTCCTGGATATTATCTGTATGATATAAGCACCTGTCGGATATTATCTGTATGATATAAGCACCTCCCGGATATTATCTGTATGATATAATCACCTCCCGGATATTATCTGTATGATATAAGCACCTCCAGGACATTATCTGTATGATATAAGCACCTCCCGGATATTATATTTGTGATATAAGCCCCTCCCGGATATTATCTGTGTGATATAAGCCCCTCCCGGATATTATCTGTGTGATATGAGCACCTCCCGGATATTATCTGTGTGAAATGAGCACCTCCCGGATATTATCTGTGTGATATGAGCACCTCCCGGATATTATCTGTGTGATATGAGCACCTCCCGGATATTATCTGTGTGATATAAGCCCCTCCCGGATATTATCTGTGTGATATAAGCACCTCCCTCCCGGATATTATCTGTATGATATAAGCACCTCCCGGATATTATCTGTGTGATATAAGCACCTCCCGGATATTTTCTGTATGATATAACCACCTCCCGGATATATTCTGTATGATATAAGCACTTCGCGGATATTATCTGTATGATATAAGCACCTGTCGGATATTATCTGTATGATATAAGCACCTCCCGGTTATATTCTGTGTGATATAAGCACCTCCCAGATATTATCTGTGTGATATAAGCACCTCCCGGATATTATCTGTGTGATACAGTATAATCACCTCCCGGATATTATCTGTGTGATATAAGCCCCTCCCGTATATTATCTGTGTGATATAAGCCCCTCCCGGATATTATCTGTGTGATATGAGCACCTCTCGGATATTATCTGTGTGATATGAGCACCTCCCGGATATTATCTGTGTGAAATGAGCACCTCCCGGATATTATCTGTGTGAAATGAGCACCTCCCGGATATTATCTGTGTGATATAAGCCCCTCCCGGATATTGTCTGTGTGAGATAAGCACCTCCCGCCCAGATATTATCTGTATGATATAAGAACCTCCCGGATATTATCTGTGTGATATAAGCACCTCCCGGATATTATCTGTGTGATATAAGCACCTCCCAGATATTATCTGTGTGATATAAGCACCTCCCGGTTATATTCTGTGTGATATAAGCTCCTCCTGGATATTATCTGTGTGATATAAGCACCTCCCGGATATTATCTGTGTGATACAGTATAATCACCTCCCGGATATTATCTGTGTGATATAAGCCCCTCCCGTATATTATCTGTGTGATATAAGCCCCTCCCGGATATTATCTGTGTGATATGAGCACCTCTCGGATATTATCTGTGTGATATGAGCTCCTCCCGGATATTATCTGTGTGAAATGAGCACCTCCCGGATATTATCTGTGTGGTATAAGCCCCTCCCGGATATTGTCTGTGTGATATAAGCACCTCCCTCCCAGATATTATCTGTATGATATAAGAACCTCCCGGATATTATCTGTGTGATATAAGCACCTCCCGGATATTATCTGTGTGATATAAGCACCTCCCAGATATTATCTGTGTGATATAAGCACCTCCCGGTTATATTCTGTGTGATATAAGCACCTCCCGGATATTATCTGTGTGATATAAGCACCTCCCGGATATTATCTGTGTGATACAGTATAATCACCTTCCGGATATTATCTGTGTGATATAAGCCCCTCCCGTATATTATCTGTGTGATATAAGCCCCTACCGGATATTATCTGTGTGATATGAGCACCTTTTGGATATTATCTGTGTGATATGAGCACCTCCCGGATATTATCTGTGTGAAATGAGCACCTCCCGGATATTATCTGTGTGAAATGAGCACCTCCCGGATATTATCTGTGTTATATAAGCCCCTCCCGGATATTGTCTGTGTGATATAAGCACCTCCCTCCCAGATATTATCTGTATGATATAAGAACCTCCCGGATATTATCTGTGTGATATAAGCACCTCCCGGATATTATCTGTGTGATATAAGCACCTCCCAGATATTATCTGTGTGATATAAGCACCTCCCGGTTATATTCTGTGTGATATAAGCACCTCCCGGATATTATCTGTGTGATATAAGCACCTCCCGGATATTATCTGTGTGATACAGTATAATCACCTCCCGGATATTATCTGTGTGATATAAGCACCTCCCGGATATATTCTGTATGATATAAGCACCTCCCGGATATTATCTGTATGACATAAGCACCTGTCGGATATTATCTGTGTGATATAAGCACCTCCCGGATATTATCTGTGTGATATAAGCACCTCCAGGTTATATTCTGTGTGATATAAGCACCTCCCGGATATTATCTGTGTGATATAATCACCTCCCGGATATTATCTGTGTGATATAAGCACCTCCCGGATATATTCTGTATGATATAAGCACCTCCCGGATATTATCTGTTTGATATAAGCACCTGTCGGATATTGTCTGTATGATATAAGCACCTCCCGGATTTTATCTGTATGATATAATCACCTCCCCGATATTGGGCCTGATTCAGAGCCGGTCGCTATTTGCGCTCGCTCGTCCAGAAAATAGGGGTGGCTATTCTAATGAACCGTTCGCTGTTTGCGGTCTGTTCACGCCTCTAGGTCTGAACGAGCGAACAAAACTTGCGGTCGTTTTTTGGGAAACTACGCCCCCTGGCCGCTCGCATCCTACGTCATGTCCGCTATTTATTAGATTAATCGAGTACATCGAACAGGGTATGAGCTGCTCGCTATTCTTGTGGTTGGTTTTTGCTACCACAATTTTGCGACCAGTTCTGGCTTATAAAAACCCAGTGACGTGGTCAATGACGCTGCTGTTTTAATTATGCACACCCATAAAACGCCCGTTTTGAGCTTTAAGCACGCCTGCGATCGGATCTCCACTCCCCGTCTTCAAGCACCTTCCCCTGTTACCACCCACATACGCCTCATCCTGTCACTCAAATTATCAGGCATTCGCTATTTTGCGAGCACAAGAATTTTGGCCGCACTGACTGGTTCGCGCATGCGTATAACGATCCGTGCGCATGCGCAGTTGGGCAAACATCGCTCGGAGCGAACGAGCTGCCGCTTACGAGTGGCTCTGAATCAGGCCCATTATCTCTATGATATAAGCACCTCCCGGATATTATCTGTCTGATATAAGCACCTCCCGGATATATTCTGTATGATATAAGCACCTCCCGGATATTATCTGTATGATATAAGAACCTCCCGGATATTATCTGTATGATATAAGAACCTCCCGGATATTATCTGTATGATATAAGGACCTCCCGGATATTATCTATATGATATAAGCACCTCCCGGATATTGTCTGTGTGATATAAGCACCTCCCGGATATTATTTATATGATATAAGCACCTCCCGGATATTGTCTGTGTGATATAAGCACCTCCCGGATATTGTCTGTGTGATATAAGCACCTCCCGGATATTATATGTATGATATAAGCACCTCCTGGATATATTCTGTATGATATAAGCACCTCCCGGAAATTATCTGTATGATATAAGCACCTCCCGGATATATATTCTGTATGATATAAGCACCTCCCGGATATTATCTGTATGATATAAGCACCTCCAGGATATTATCTGTATGATATAAGAACCTCCCGGATATTATCTGTATGATATAAGCACCTCCCGGATATTATCTGTGTGATATAAGCCCCTCCCGGATATTATCTGTATAATATAAGCACCTCCCCGATATTATCTGTGTGATATAAGCACCTCCCGGATATTATCTGTGCGATATAAGCACCTCCCGGATATTATCTGTGTGATATAAGCACCTCCCGGATATTATCTGTATGATATAAGCACCTCCCGGATATATTCTGTATGATATAAGCACCTCCTGGATATTATCTGTATGATATAAGCACCTGTCGGATATTATCTGTATGATATAAGCACCTCCCGGATATTATCTGTATGATATAATCACCTCCCGGATATTATCTGTATGATATAAGCACCTCCAGGATATTATCTGTATGATATAAGCACCTCCCGGATATTATATGTGTGATATAAGCCCCTCCCGGATATTATCTGTGTGATATAAGCCCCTCCCAGATATTATCTGTGTGATATGAGCACCTCCCGGATATTATCTGTGTGAAATGAGCACCTCCCGGATATTATCTGTGTGATATGAGCACCTCCCGGATATTATCTGTGTGATATGAGCACCTCCCGGATATTATATGTGTGATATAAGCCCCTCCTGGATATTATCTGTGTGATATAAGCACCTCCCTCCCGGATATTATCTGTATGATATAAGCACCTCCCGGATATTATCTGTGTGATATAAGCACCTCCCGGATATTATCTGTGTGATATAAGCACCTCCCGGTTATATTCTGTGTGATATACGCACCTCCCGGATATTCTCTGTGTGATATAAGCACCTCCCGGATATTATCTGTATGATATAACCACCTCCCGGATATATTCTGTATGATATAAGCACTTCCCCGATATTATCTGTATGATATAAGCACCTGTCGGATATTATCTGTATGATATAAGCACCTCCCGGATATTATCTGTATGATATAATCACCTCCCGGATATTATCTGTATGATATAAGCACCTCCAGGATATTATCTATATGATATAAGCACCTCCCGGATATTATATGTGTGATATAAGCCCCTCCCGGATATTATCTGTGTGATATAAGCCCCTCCCGGATATTATCTGTGTGATATGAGCACCTCCCGGATATTATCTGTGTGATATGAGCACCTCCCGTATATTATCTGTGTGAAATGAGCACCTCCCGGATATTATCTGTGTGATATGAGCACCTCCCGGATATTATCTGTGTGATATGAGCACCTCCTGGATATTATCTGTGTGATATAAGCCCCTCCCGGATATATTCTGTATGATATAAGCACCTCCCGGATATTATCTGTTTGATATAAGCACCTGTCGGATATTGTCTGTATGATATAAGCACCTCCCGGATTTTATCTGTATGATATAATCACCTCCCCGATATTGGGCCTGATTCAGAGCCGGTCGCTATTTGCGCTCGCTCGTCCAGAAAATAGGGGTGGCTATTCTAATGAACCGTTCGCTGTTTGCGGTCTGTTCACGCCTCTAGGTCTGAACGAGCGAACAAAACTTGCGGTCGTTTTTTGGGAAACTACGCCCCCTGGCCGCTCGCATCCTACGTCATGTCCGCTATTTATTAGATTAATCGAGTACATCGAACAGGGTATGAGCTGCTCGCTATTCTTGTGGTTGGTTTTTGCTACCACAATTTTGCGACCAGTTCTGGCTTAAAAAAACCCAGTGACGTGGTCAATGACGCTGCTGTTTTAATTATGCACACCCATAAAACGCCCATTTTGACCTTTAAGCACGCCTGCGATCGGATCTCCACTCCCCGTCTTCAAGCACCTTCCCCTGTTACCACCCACATACGCCTCATCCTGTCACTCAAATTATCAGGCATTCGCTATTTTGCGAGCACAAGAATTTTGGCCGCACTGACTGGTTCGCGCATGCGTATAATGATCCGTGCGCATGCGCAGTTGGGCAAACATTGCTTGGAGCGAACGAGCTGCCGCTTACGAGTGGCTCTGAATCAGGCCCATTATCTGTATGATATAAGCACCTCCCGGATATTATCAGTCAGATATAAGCACCTCCCGGATATATTCTGTATGATATAAGCACCTCCCGGATATTATCTGTATGATATAAGAACCTCCCGGATATTATCTGTATGATATAAGAACCTCCCGGATATTATCTGTATGATATAAGGACCTCCCGGATATTATCTATATGATATAAGCACCTCCCGGATATTGTCTGTGTGATATAAGCACCTCCCGGATATTATTTATATGATATAAGCACCTCCCGGATATTGTCTGTGTGATATAAGCACCTCCCGGATATTGTCTGTGTGATATAAGCACCTCCCGGATATTATATGTATGATATAAGCACCTCCTGGATATATTCTGTATGATATAAGCACCTCCCGGAAATTATCTGTATGATATAAGCACCTCCCGGATATATATTCTGTATGATATAAGCACCTCCCGGATATTATCTGTATGATATAAGCACCTCCAGGATATTATCTGTATGATATAAGAACCTCCCGGATATTATCTGTATGATATAAGCACCTCCCGGATATTATCTGTGTGATATAAGCCCCTCCCGGATATTATCTGTATAATATAAGCACCTCCCCGATATTATCTGTGTGATATAAGCACCTCCCGGATATTATCTGTGCGATATAAGCACCTCCCGGATATTATCTGTGTGATATAAGCACCTCCCGGATATTATCTGTATGATATAAGCACCTCCCGGATATATTCTGTATGATATAAGCACCTCCTGGATATTATCTGTATGATATAAGCACCTGTCGGATATTATCTGTATGATATAAGCACCTCCCGGATATTATCTGTATGATATAATCACCTCCCGGATATTATCTGTATGATATAAGCACCTCCAGGATATTATCTGTATGATATAAGCACCTCCCGGATATTATATGTGTGATATAAGCCCCTCCCGGATATTATCTGTGTGATATAAGCCCCTCCCAGATATTATCTGTGTGATATGAGCACCTCCCGGATATTATCTGTGTGAAATGAGCACCTCCCGGATATTATCTGTGTGATATGAGCACCTCCCGGATATTATCTGTGTGATATGAGCACCTCCCGGATATTATATGTGTGATATAAGCCCCTCCTGGATATTATCTGTGTGATATAAGCACCTCCCTCCCGGATATTATCTGTATGATATAAGCACCTCCCGGATATTATCTGTGTGATATAAGCACCTCCCGGATATTATCTGTGTGATATAAGCACCTCCCGGTTATATTCTGTGTGATATACGCACCTCCCGGATATTCTCTGTGTGATATAAGCACCTCCCGGATATTATCTGTATGATATAACCACCTCCCGGATATATTCTGTATGATATAAGCACTTCCCCGATATTATCTGTATGATATAAGCACCTGTCGGATATTATCTGTATGATATAAGCACCTCCCGGATATTATCTGTATGATATAATCACCTCCCGGATATTATCTGTATGATATAAGCACCTCCAGGATATTATCTATATGATATAAGCACCTCCCGGATATTATATGTGTGATATAAGCCCCTCCCGGATATTATCTGTGTGATATAAGCCCCTCCCGGATATTATCTGTGTGATATGAGCACCTCCCGGATATTATCTGTGTGATATGAGCACCTCCCGTATATTATCTGTGTGAAATGAGCACCTCCCGGATATTATCTGTGTGATATGAGCACCTCCCGGATATTATCTGTGTGATATGAGCACCTCCTGGATATTATCTGTGTGATATAAGCCCCTCCCGGATATATTCTGTATGATATAAGCACCTCCCGGATATTATCTGTTTGATATAAGCACCTGTCGGATATTGTCTGTATGATATAAGCACCTCCCGGATTTTATCTGTATGATATAATCACCTCCCCGATATTGGGCCTGATTCAGAGCCGGTCGCTATTTGCGCTCGCTCGTCCAGAAAATAGGGGTGGCTATTCTAATGAACCGTTCGCTGTTTGCGGTCTGTTCACGCCTCTAGGTCTGAACGAGCGAACAAAACTTGCGGTCGTTTTTTGGGAAACTACGCCCCCTGGCCGCTCGCATCCTACGTCATGTCCGCTATTTATTAGATTAATCGAGTACATCGAACAGGGTATGAGCTGCTCGCTATTCTTGTGGTTGGTTTTTGCTACCACAATTTTGCGACCAGTTCTGGCTTAAAAAAACCCAGTGACGTGGTCAATGACGCTGCTGTTTTAATTATGCACACCCATAAAACGCCCATTTTGACCTTTAAGCACGCCTGCGATCGGATCTCCACTCCCCGTCTTCAAGCACCTTCCCCTGTTACCACCCACATACGCCTCATCCTGTCACTCAAATTATCAGGCATTCGCTATTTTGCGAGCACAAGAATTTTGGCCGCACTGACTGGTTCGCGCATGCGTATAATGATCCGTGCGCATGCGCAGTTGGGCAAACATTGCTTGGAGCGAACGAGCTGCCGCTTACGAGTGGCTCTGAATCAGGCCCATTATCTGTATGATATAAGCACCTCCCGGATATTATCAGTCAGATATAAGCACCTCCCGGATATATTCTGTATGATATAAGCACCTCCCGGATATTATCTGTATGCTATAAGAACCTCCCGGATATTATCTGTATGATATAAGAATCTCCCGGATATTATCTGTATGATATAAGGACCTCCCGGATATTATCTATATGATATAAGCACCTCCCGGATATTGTCTGTGTGATATAAGCACCTCCTGGATATTATTTATATGATATAAGCACCTCACGGATATTGTCTGTGTGATATAAGCACCTCCCGGATATTGTCTGTGTGATATAAGCACCTCCCGGATATTATCTGTATGATATAAGCACCTCCTGGATATATTCTGTATGATATAAGCACCTCTCGGATATTATCTGTATGATATAAGCACCTCCCGGATATATATTCTGTAGGATATAAGCACCTCCCGGATATTATCTGTATGATATAAGCACCTGTCGGATATTATCTGTATGATATAAGCACCTCCCGGATATTATCTTTGTGATATAAGCCCCTCCCGGATATTATCTGTGTGATATAAGCACCTCCCCGATATTATCTGTGTGATATAAGCACCTCCCGGATATTATCTGTGTGATACAAGCACCTCCCGGATATTATCTGTGTGATAAAAGCACCTCCCGGATATTATCTGTATGATATAAGCACCTCCAGGATATTATCTGTATGATATAAGCACCTCCCCGATATTATCTGTATGATATAAGCACCTCCCGGATATTATCTGTGTGATATAAGCCCCTCCCGGATATTATCTGTGTGATATAAGCCCCTCCCTGATATTATCTATGTGATATAAGCCCCTCCCGGATATTATCTGTGTGATATGAGCACCTCCCGGATATTATCTGTGTGATATGAGCACCTCCCGGATATTGTCTGTGTGATATGAGCACCTCCTGGATATTATCTGTGTGAAATGAGCACGTCCCGGATATTATCTGCGTGATATGAGCACCTCCCGGATATTATCTGTGTGATATAAGCACCTCCCAGATATTATCTGTGTGATATAAGCACCTCCCGGATATTATCTGTGTGATATAAGCACCTCCCGGTTATATTCTGTGTGATATAAGCACCTCCCGGATATTATCTGTGTGATATAAGCACCTCCCGGATATAATCTGTGTGATATAAGCCCCTCCCGGATATTATCTGTGTGATATGAGCACCTCCCGGATATTATCTGTGTGATATGAGCACCTCCCGGATATTATCTGTGTGAAATGAGCACCTCCCGTATATTATCTGAGTGAAATGAGCACCTTCCGGATATTATCTGTGTGATATAAGCCCCTCCCGGATATTGTCTGTGTGATATAAGCACCTCCCTCCCAGATATTATCTGTATGATATAAGAACCTCCCGGATATTATCTGTGTGATATAAGCACCTCCCGGATATTATCTGTGTGATATAAGCACCTCCCAGATATTATCTGTGTGATATAAGCACCTCCCGGTTATATTCTGTGTGATATAAGCACCTCCCGGATATTATCTGTGTGATATAAGCTCCTCCCGGATATTATCTGTGTGATACAGTATAATCACCTCCCGGATATTATCTGTCTGATATAAGCCCCTCCTGTATATTATCTGTGTGATATAAGCCCCTCCCGGATATTATCTGTGTGATATGAACACCTCTCGGATATTATCTGTGTGATATGAGCACCTCCCGGATATTATCTGTGTGAAATGAGCACCTCCCGGATATTATCTGTGTGAAATAAGCACCTCCCGGATATTATCTGTGTGATATAAGACCCTCCCGGATATTGTCTGTGTGATATAAGCCCCTCCCGGATATTGTCTGTGTGATATAAGCACCTCCCTCCCAGATATTATCTGTATGATATAAGAACCTCCCGGATATTATCTGTGTGATATAAGCACCTCCCGGATATTATCTGTGTGATATAAGCACCTCCCAGATATTATCTGTGTGATATAAGCACCTCCCGGTTATATTCTGTGTGATATAAGCACCTCCCGGATATTATCTGTGTGATATAAGCTCCTCCCGGATATTATCTGTGTGATACAGTATAATCACCTCCCGGATATTATCTGTCTGATATAAGCCCCTCCCGTATATTATCTGTGTGATATAAGCCCCTCCCGGATATTATCTGTGTGATATAAGCACCTCCCGGATATTATCTGTATGATATAAGCACCTCCCGGATATATTCTGTATGATATAAGCACCTCCTGGATATTATCTGTATGATATAAGCACCTGTCGGATATTATCTGTGTGATATAAGCACCTCCCAGATATTATCTGTGTGATATAAGCACCTCCCGGTTATATTCTGTGTGATATAAGCCCCTCCCGTATATTATCTGTGTGATATAAGCCCCTCCCGGATATTATCTGTGTGATATGAGCACCTCTCGGATATTATCTGTGTGATATGAGCACCTCCCGGATATTATCTGTGTGAAATGAGCACCTCCCGGATATTATCTGTGTGAAATTAGCACCTCCCGGATATTATCTGTGTGATATAAGACCCTCTCGGATATTATCTGTGTGATATGAGCACCTCCCGGATATTATCTGTGTGATATAAGCACCTCCCAGATATTATCTGTGTGATATAAGCACCTCCCGGTTATATTCTGTGTGATATAAGCACCTCCCGGATATTATCTGTGTGATATAAGCACCTCCCGGATATTATCTGTGTGATACAGTATAATCACCTCCCGGATATTATCTGTGTGATATAAGCCCCTCCCGTATATTATCTGTGTGATATAAGCCCCTCCCGTATATTATCTGTGTGATATGAGCACCTCTCGGATATTATCTGTGTGATATGAGCTCCTCCCGGATATTATCTGTGTGAAATGAGCACCTCCCGGATATTATCTGTGTGAAAGGAGCACCTCCCGGATATTATCTGTGTGATATAAGCCCCTCCCGGATATTGTCTGTGTGATATAAGCACCTCCCTCCCAGATATTATCTGTATGATATAAGAACCTCCCGGATATTATCTGTGTGATATAAGCACCTCCCGGATATTATCTGTGTGATATAAGCACCTCCCAGATATTATCTGTGTGATATAAGCACCTCCCGGTTATATTCTGTGTGATATAAGCACCTCCCGGATATTATCTGTGTGATATAAGCACCTCCCGGATATTATCTGTGTGATACAGTATAATCACCTTCCGGATATTATCTGTGTGATATAAGCCCCTCCCGTATATTATCTGTGTGATATAAGCCCCTCCCGGATATTATCTGTGTGATATGAGCACCTCTCGGATATTATCTGTGTGATATGAGCACCTCCCGGATATTATCTGTGTGAAATGAGCACCTCCCGGATATTATCTGTGTGAAATGAGCACCTCCCGGATATTATCTGTGTTATATAAGCCCCTCCCGGATATTGCCTGTGTGATATAAGCACCTCCCTCCCAGATATTATCTGTATGATATAAGAACCTCCCGGATATTATCTGTGTGATATAAGCACCTCCCGGATATTATCTGTGTGATATAAGCACCTCCCAGATATTATCTGTGTGATATAAGCACCTCCCGGTTATATTCTGTGTGATATAAGCACCTCCCGGATATTATCTGTGTGATAAAAGCACCTCCCGGATATTATCTGTGTGATACAGTATAATCACCTCCCGGATATTATCTGTGTGATATAAGCACCTCCCGGATATATTCTGTATGATATAAGCACCTCCCGGATATTATCTGTATGACATAAGCACCTGTCGGATATTATCTGTGTGATATAAGCACCTCCCGGATATTATCTGTGTGATATAAGCACCTCCAGGTTATATTCTGTGTGATATAAGCACCTCCCGGATATTATCTGTGTGATATAATCACCTCCCGGATATTATCTGTGTGATATAAGCACCTCCCGGATATATTCTGTATGATATAAGCACCTCCCGGATATTATCTGTTTGATATAAGCACCTGTCGGATATTGTCTGTATGATATAAGCACCTCCCGGATTTTATCTGTATGATATAATCACCTCCCCGATATTGGGCCTGATTCAGAGCCGGTCGCTATTTGCGCTCGCTCGTCCAGAAAATAGGGGTGGCTATTCTAATGAACCGTTCGCTGTTTGCGGTCTGTTCACGCCTCTAGGTCTGAACGAGCGAACAAAACTTGCGGTCGTTTTTTGGGAAACTACGCCCCGTGGCCGCTCGCATCCTACGTCATGTCCGCTATTTATTAGATTAATCGAGTACATCGAACAGGGTATGAGCTGCTCGCTATTCTTGTGGTTGGTTTTTGCTACCACAATTTTGCGACCAGTTCTGGCTTAAAAAACCCAGTGACGTGGTCAATGACGCTGCTGTTTTAATTATGCACACCCATAAAACGCCCGTTTTGACCTTTAAGCACGCCTGCGATCGGATCTCCACTCCCCGTCTTCAAGCACCTTCCCCTGTTCCACCCACATACGCCTCATCCTGTCACTCAAATTATCAGGCATTCGCTATTTTGCGAGCACAAGAATTTTGGCCGCACTGACTGGTTCGCGCATGCGTATAACGATCCGTGCGCATGCGCAGTTGGGCAAACATCGCTCGGAGCGAACGAGCTGCCGCTTACGAGTGGCTCTGAATCAGGCCCATTATCTGTATGATATAAGCACCTCCCGGATATTATCTGTCTGATATAAGCACCTCCCGGATATATTCTGTATGATATAAGCACCTCCCGGATATTATCTGTATGATATAAGAACCTCCCGGATATTATCTGTATGATATAAGAACCTCCCGGATATTATCTGTATGATATAAGGACCTCCCGGATATTATCTATATGATATAAGCACCTCCCGGATATTGTTTGTGTGATATAACCACCTCCCAGATATTATTTATATGATATAAGCACCTCCCGGATATTGTCTGTGTGATATAAGCACCTCCCGGATATTGTCTGTGTGATATAAGCACCTCCCGGATATTATATGTATGATATAAGCACCTCCTGGATATATTCTGTATGATATAAGCACCTCCCGGAAATTATCTGTATGATATAAGCACCTCCCGGATATATATTCTGTATGATATAAGCACCTCCCGGATATTATCTGTATGATATAAGCACCTCCAGGATATTATCTGTATGATATAAGAACCTCCCGGATATTATCTGTATGATATAAGCACCTCCCGGATATTATCTGTGTGATATAAGCCCCTCCCGGATATTATCTGTATAATATAAGCACCTCCCCGATATTATCTGTGTGATATAAGCACCTCCCGGATATTATCTGTGTGATATAAGCACCTCCCGGATATTATCTGTGTGATATAAGCACCTCCCGGATAATATCTGTATGTTATAAGCACCTCCCGGATATATTCTGTATGATATAAGCACCTCCTGGATATTATCTGTATGATATAAGCACCTGTCGGATATTATCTGTATGATATAAGCACCTCCCGGATATTATCTGTATGATATAATCACCTCCCGGATATTATCTGTATGATATAAGCACCTCCAGGATATTATCTGTATGATATAAGCACCTCCCGGATATTATATGTGTGATATAAGCCCCTCCCGGATATTATCTGTGTGATATAAGCCCCTCCCGGATATTATCTGTGTGATATGAGCACCTCCCGGATATTATCTGTGTGAAATGAGCACCTCCCGGATATTATCTGTGTGATATGAGCACCTCCCGGATATTATCTGTGTGATATGAGCACCTCCCGGATATTATCTGTGTGATATAAGCCCCTCCCGGATATTATCTGTGTGATATAAGCACCTCCCTCCCGGATATTATCTGTGTGATATAAGCACCTCCCGGATATTATCTGTGTGATATAAGCACCTCCCGGTTATATTCTGTGTGATATACGCACCTCCCGGATATTCTCTGTGTGATATAAGCACCTCCCGGATATTATTTGTATGATATAACCACCTCCCGGATATATTCTGTATGATATAAGCACTTTCCGGATATTATCTGTATGATATAAGCACCTGTCGGATATTATCTGTATGATATATGCACCTCCCGGTTACATTCTGTGTGATATAAGCACCTCCCGGATATTATCTGTGTGATATAAGCACCTCCTGGATATTATCTGTGTGATACAGTATAATCACCTCCCGGATATTATCTGTGTGATATAAGCCCCTCCCGTATATTATCTGTGTGATATAAGCCCCTCCCGGATATTATCTGTGTGATATGAGCACCTCTCGGATATTATCTGTGTGATATGAGCACCTCCCGGATATTATCTGTGTGAAATGAGCACCTCCCGGATATTATCTGTGTGATATAAGCCCCTCCCGGATATTGTCTGTGTGATATAAGCACCTCCCTCCCAGATATTATCTGTATGATATAAGAACCTCCCGGATATTATCTGTGTGATATAAGCACCTCCCGGATATTATCTGTGTTATATAAGCACCTCCCAGATATTATCTGTGTGATATAAGCACCTCCCGGTTATATTCTGTGTGATATAAGCACCTCCCGGATATTATCTGTGTGATATAAGCACCTCCCGGATATTATCTGTGTGATACAGTATTATCACCTCCCGGATATTATCTGTGTGATATAAGCCCCTCCCGTATATTATCTGTGTGATATAAGCCCCTCCCGGATATTATCTGTGTAATATGAGCACCTCTCGGATATTATCTGTGTGATATGAGCTCCTCCCGGATATTATCTGTGTGAAATGAGCACCTCCCGGATATTATCTGTGTGAAATGAGCACCTCCCGGATATTATCTGTGTGATATAAGCCCCTGCTGGATATTGTCTGTGTGATATAAGCACCTCCCTCCCAGATATTATCTGTATGATATAAGAACCTCCCGGATATTA
Source organism: Taudactylus pleione (assembly GCA_031769625.1). Taxonomy (NCBI): domain Eukaryota; kingdom Metazoa; phylum Chordata; class Amphibia; order Anura; family Myobatrachidae; genus Taudactylus; species Taudactylus pleione. The sequence goes on from JAUIMM010001696.1 coordinate 116,425, forward strand.
TCTGTGTGATATAAGCACCTCCCGGATATTATCTGTGTGATATAAGCACCTCCCAGATATTATCTTTGTGATATAAGCACCTCCCGGTTATATTCTGTGTGATATAAGCACCTCCCGGATATTATCTGTGTGATATAAGCACCTCCCGGATATTATCTGTGTGATACAGTATAATCACCTTCCGGATATTATCTGTGTGATATAAGCCCCTCCCGTATATTATCTGTGTGATATAAGCCCCTCCCGGATATTATCTGTGTGATATGAGCACCTCTCGGATATTATCTGTGTGATATGAGCACCTCCCGGATATTATCTGTGTGAAATGAGCACCTCCCGGATATTATCTGTGTGAAATGAGCACCTCCCGGATATTATCTGTGTTATATAAGCCCCTCCCGGATATTGTCTGTGTGATATAAGCACCTCCCTCCCAGATATTATCTGTATGATATAAGAACCTCCCGGATATTATCTGTGTGATATAAGCACCTCCCGGATATTATCTGTGTGATATAAGCACCTCCCAGATATTATCTGTGTGATATAAGCACCTCCCGGTTATATTCTGTGTGATATAAGCACCTCCCGGATATTATCTGTGTGATATAAGCACCTCCCGGATATTATCTGTGTGATACAGTATTATCACCTCCCGGATATTATCTGTGTGATATAAGCCCCTCCCGGATATATTCTGTATGATATAAGCACCTCCCGGATATTATCTGTATGACATAAGCACCTGTCGGATATTATCTGTGTGATATAAGCACCTCCCGGATATTATCTGTGTGATATAAGCACCTCCAGGTTATATTCTGTGTGATAGAAGCACCTCCCGGATATTATCTGTATGATATAAGAACCTCCCGGATATTATCTGTATGATATAAGAACCTCCCGGATATTATCTGTATGATATAAGGACCTCCCGGATATTATCTATATGATATAAGCACCTCCCGGATATTGTCTGTGTGATATAAGCACCTCCCGGAAATTATTTATATGATATAAGCACCTCCCGGATATTATCTGTGTGATATAAGCACCTCCCGGATATTATCTGTGTTATATAAGCACCTCCCAGATATTATCTGTGTGATATAAGCACCTCCCGGTTATATTCTGTGTGATATAAGCACCTCCCGGATATTATCTGTGTGATATAAGCACCTCCCGGATATTATCTGTGTGATACAGTATTATCACCTCCCGGATATTATCTGTGTGATATAAGCCCCTCCCGTATATTATCTGTGTGATATAAGCCCCTCCCGGATATTATCTGTGTAATATGAGCACCTCTCGGATATTATCTGTGTGATATGAGCTCCTCCCGGATATTATCTGTGTGAAATGAGCACCTCCCGGATATTATCTGTGTGAAATGAGCACCTCCCGGATATTATCTGTGTGATATAAGCCCCTGCTGGATATTGTCTGTGTGATATAAGCACCTCCCTCCCAGATATTATCTGTATGATATAAGAACCTCCCGGATATTATCTGTGTGATATAAGCACCTCCCGGATATTATCTGTGTGATATAAGCACCTCCCAGATATTATCTTTGTGATATAAGCACCTCCCGGTTATATTCTGTGTGATATAAGCACCTCCCGGATATTATCTGTGTGATATAAGCACCTCCCGGATATTATCTGTGTGATACAGTATAATCACCTTCCGGATATTATCTGTGTGATATAAGCCCCTCCCGTATATTATCTGTGTGATATAAGCCCCTCCCGGATATTATCTGTGTGATATGAGCACCTCTCGGATATTATCTGTGTGATATGAGCACCTCCCGGATATTATCTGTGTGAAATGAGCACCTCCCGGATATTATCTGTGTGAAATGAGCACCTCCCGGATATTATCTGTGTTATATAAGCCCCTCCCGGATATTGTCTGTGTGATATAAGCACCTCCCTCCCAGATATTATCTGTATGATATAAGAACCTCCCGGATATTATCTGTGTGATATAAGCACCTCCCGGATATTATCTGTGTGATATAAGCACCTCCCAGATATTATCTGTGTGATATAAGCACCTCCCGGTTATATTCTGTGTGATATAAGCACCTCCCGGATATTATCTGTGTGATATAAGCACCTCCCGGATATTATCTGTGTGATACAGTATTATCACCTCCCGGATATTATCTGTGTGATATAAGCCCCTCCCGGATATATTCTGTATGATATAAGCACCTCCCGGATATTATCTGTATGACATAAGCACCTGTCGGATATTATCTGTGTGATATAAGCACCTCCCGGATATTATCTGTGTGATATAAGCACCTCCAGGTTATATTCTGTGTGATAGAAGCACCTCCCGGATATTATCTGTATGATATAAGAACCTCCCGGATATTATCTGTATGATATAAGAACCTCCCGGATATTATCTGTATGATATAAGGACCTCCCGGATATTATCTATATGATATAAGCACCTCCCGGATATTGTCTGTGTGATATAAGCACCTCCCGGAAATTATTTATATGATATAAGCACCTCCCGGATATTGTCTGTGTGATATAAGCACCTCCCGGATATTGTCTGTGTGATATAAGCACCTCCCGGATATTATATGCATGATATAAGCACCTCCTGGATATATTCTGTATGATATAAGCACCTCCCGGAAATTATCTGTATGATATAAGCACCTCCCGGATATATATTCTGTATGATATAAGCACCTCCCGGATATTATCTGTATGATATAAGCACCTCCAGGATATTATCTGTATGATATAAGAACCTCCCGGATATTATCTGTATGATATAAGCACCTCCCGGATATTATCTGTGTGATATAAGCCCCTCCCGGATATTATCTGTGTGATATAAGCACCTCCCGGATATTATCTGTGTGATATAAGCACCTCCCGGATATTATCTGTATGATATAAGCACCTCCCAGATATATTCTGTATGATATAAGCACCTCCTGGATATTATCTGTATGATATAAGCACCTGTCGGATATTATCTGTATGATATAAGCACCTCCCGGATATTATCTGTATGATATAATCACCTCCCGGATATTATCTGTATGATATAAGCACCTCCAGGATATTATCTGTATGATATAAGCACCTCCCGGATATTATATGTGTGATATAAGCCCCTCCCGGATATTATCTGTGTGATATAAGCCCCTCCCGGATATTATCTGTGTGATATGAGCACCTCCCGGATATTATCTGTGTGAAATGAGCACCTCCCGGATATTATCTGTGTGATATGAGCACCTCCCGGATATTATCTGTGTGATATGAGCACCTCCCGGATATTATCTGTGTGATATAAGCCCCTCCCGGATATTATCTGTGTGATATAAGCACCTCCCTCCCGGATATTATCTGTATGATATAAGCACCTCCCGGATATTATCTGTGTGATATAAGCACCTCCCGGATATTATCTGTGTGATATAAGCACCTCCCGGTTATATTCTGTGTGATTTACGCACCTCCCGGATATTCTCTGTGTGATATAACCACCTCCCGGATATTATCTGTATGATATAACCACCTCCCGGATATATTCTGTATGATATAAGCACTTCCCGGATATTATCTGTATGATATAAGCACCTGTCGGATATTATCTGTATGATATAAGCACCTCCCGGATATTATCTGTATGATATAATCACCTCCCGGATATTATCTGTATGATATAAGCACCTCCAGGATATTATCTATATGATATAAGCACCTCCAGGATATTATATGTGTGATATAAGCCCCTCCCGGATATTATCTGTGTGATATAAGCCCCTCCCGGATATTATCTGTGTGATATGAGCACCTCCCGGATATTATCTGTGTGATATGAGCACCTCCCGGATATTATCTGTGTGAAATGAGCACCTCCCGGATATTATCTGTGTGATATGAGCACCTCCCGGATATTATCTGTGTGATATGAGCACCTCCTGGATATTATCTGTGTGATATAAGCCCCTCCCGAATATTATCTGTGTGATATAAGCACCTCCCTCCCGGATATTATCTGTATGATATAAGAACCTCCCGGATATTATCTGTGTGATATAAGCACCTCCCGTATATTATCTGTGTGATATAAGCACCTCCCAGATATTATCTGTGTGATATAAGTACCTCCCTGTTATATTCTGTGTGATATAACCACCTCCCGGATATTATCTGTGTTATATAAGCACCTCCCGGATATTATCTGTGTGATATAAGCACCTGCCGGATATTATCTGTGTGATATGAGCACCTTCCGGATATTATCTGTGTGATATAAGCACCTGTCGGATATTATCTGTGTGATATAAGCACCTCCCGCATATTATCTGTGTGATATAAGCACCTCCCGGTTATATTCTGTGTGATATAAGCACCTCCCGGATATTATCTGTGTGATATAAGCACCTCCCGGATATTATCTGTGTGATATAATCACCTCCCGGATATTATCTGTGTGATATAAGCACCTCCCGGATATATTCTGTATGATATAAGCACCTCCCGGATATTATCTGTATGATATAAGCACCTGTCGGATATTATCTGTATGATATAAGCACCTCCCGGATTTTATCTGTATGATATAATCACCTCCCGGATATTGGGCCTGATTCAGAGCCGGTCGCTATTTGCGCTCGCTCGTCCAGAAAATAGGGGTGGCAATTCAAATGAACCATTCGCTGTTTGCGGTCTGTTCACGCCTCTAGGTCTGAACGAGCGAACAAAACTTGCGGTCGTTTTTTGGGAAACTACGCCCCCTGGCCGCTTGCATCCTACGTCATGTCCGCTATTTATTAGATTAATCGAGTACATCGAACAGGGTATGAGCTGCTCGCTATTCTTGTGGTTGGTTTTTGCTACCACAATTTTGCGACCAGTTCTGGCTTAAAAATACCCAGTGACGTGGTCAATGACGCTGCTGTTTTAATTATGCACACCCATAAAACGCCCGTTTTGACCTTTAAACACGCCTGCGAACGGATCTCCACTCCCCGTCTTCAAGCACCTTCCCCTGTTACCACCCACATACACCTCATCCTGTCACTCAAATTATCCGGCATTCGCTATTTTGCGAGCACAAGAATTTCGGCCGCACTGACTGGTTCGCGCATGCATATAATGATCCGTGCGCATGCGCAGTTGGGAAAACATCGCTCGGAGCGAACGAGCTGCCGCTTACGAGTGGCTCTGAATCAGACCCATTATCTGTATGATATAAGCACCTCCCGGATATTATCTGTCTGATATATGCACCTCCTGGATATATATTCTGTATGATATAAGCACCTCCCGGATATTATCTGTATGATATAAGAACCTCCCGGATATTATCTCTATGATATAAGAACCTCCCGGATATTATCTGTATGATATAAGGACCTCCCGGATATTATCTGTATGATATAAGCACCTCCCGGATATTGTCTGTGTGATATAAGCACCTCCTGGATATTATCTATATGATATAAGCACCTCACGGATATTGTCTGTGTGATATAAGCACCTCCCGGATATTGTCTGTGTGATATAAGCACCTCCCGGATATTATCTGTATGATATAAGCACCTCCCGGATATATATTCTGTATGATATAAGCACCTCCCGGATATTATCTGTATGATATAAGCACCTGTCGGATATTATCTGTATGATATAAGCACCTCCCTGATATTATCTGTGTGATATAAGCCCCTCCCGGATATTATCTGTGTGATATAAGCACCTCCCCGATATTATCTGTGTGATATAAGCCCCTCCCGGATATTATCTGTATGATATAAGCACCTCCCCTATAATATCTGTGTGATATAAGCACCTCCCGGATATTATCTGTGTGATATAAGCACCTCCCGGATATTATCTGTGTGATATAAGCACCTCCCGGATATTATCTGTATGATATAAGCACCTCCCGGATATATTCTGTATGATATAAGCACCTCCCGAATATTTTCTGTATGATATAAGCACCTGTCGGATATTATCTGTATGATATAAGCACCTCCCGGATATTATCTGTATGATATAAGCACCTCCAGGATATTATCTGTATGATATAAGCACCTCCCGAATATTATATGTGTGATATAAGCCCCTCCCGGATTTTATCTGTGTGATAAAAGCCCCTCCCGGATATTATATGTGTGATATGAGCACCTCCCGGATATTATCTGTGTGAAATGAGCACCTCCCGGATATTATCTGTGTGATATGAGCACCTCCCGGATATTATCTGTGTGATATAAGCCCCTCCCGGATATTATCTGTGTGATATAAGCACTTCCCTCCCGGATATTATCTGTATGATATAAGCACCTCCCGGATATTATCTGTGTGATATAAGCACCTCCCGGATATTATCTGTGTGATATAAGCACTTCCCGGATATTATCTGTGTGATATAAGCACCTCCCGGTTATATTCTGTGTGATATAAGCACCTCCCGGTTATTATCTGTATGATATAAGCACCTCCCGAATATTATATGTGTGATATAAGCCCCTCCCGGATATTATCTGTGTGATATAAGCCCCTCCCGGATATTATCTGTGTGATATGAGCACCTCCCGGATATTATCTGTGTGATATGAGCACCTCCCGGATATTATCTGTGTGAAATGAGCACCTCCCGGATATTATCTGTGTGATATGAGCTCCTCCCGGATATTATCTGTGTGATATGAGCACCTCCCGGATATTATCTGTGATATAAGCCCCTCCCGGATATTATCTGTGTGATATAAGCACCTCCCTCCCGGATATTATCTGTATGATATAAGCACCTCCCGGATATTATCTGTGTGATATAAGCACCTCCCGGATATTATCTGTGTGATATAAGCACCTCCCGGATATTATCTGTGTCATATACGCACCTCCCGGTTATATTCTGTGTGATATAAGCACCTACCGGATATTATCTGTGTGATATAAGCACCTCCCGGATATTATCTGTGTGATATAAGCACCTCCCGGATATATTCTGTATGATATAAGCACCTCCCGAATATCATCTGTATGATATAAGCACCTGTCGGATATTATCTGTATGATATAAGCACCTCCCGGATATTATCTGTATGATATAATCACCTCCCGGATATTATCTGTATGATATAAGCACCTCCAGGATATTATCTATATGATATAAGCACCTCCCGGATATTATATGTGTGATATAAGCCCCTCCCGGATATTATCTGTGTGATATAAGCCCCTCCCGGATATTATCTGTGTGATATAAGTACCTCCCGAATATTATCTGTGTGATATGAGCACCTCCCGGGTTTATTTTTTGTGTGATATGAGCACCTCCTGGATATTATCTGTATGATATTAGCCCCTCCCGGATATTATCTGTGTGATATAAGCACCTCCCTCCCGGATATTATCTGTATGATATAAGAACCTCCCGGATATTATCTGTGTGATATAAGCACCTCCCGGATATTATCTGTGTCATATAAGCACCTCCCAGATATTATCTGTGTGATATAAGCACCTCCCGGTTATATTCTGTGTGATATAAGCACCTCCCGGATATTATCTGTGTGATATAAGCACCTCCCGGATATTATCTGTGTGATATAAGCACCTCCCGGCTATTATCTGTGTGATATAAGCACCTCCCGGCTATTATCTGTGTGATATAAGCACCTCCCGGATATTATCTGTGTGATATAAGCACCTCCCGAATATATTCTGTGTGATATTAGCACCTCCCGCATATTATCTGTATGATATAAGTACCTGTCGGATATTATCTGTATGATATAAGCACCTCCCGGATATTATCTGTGTGATATAAGCCCCTCCCGGATATTATCTGTGTGATATAAGCACCTCCCCGATATTATCTGTGTGATATAAGCACCTCCCGGATATTATCTGTGTGATATAAGCACCTTCCGGATATTATCTGTGTGATATAAGCACCTCCCGGATATATTCTGTATGATATAAGCACCTCCCGGATATATTCTGTATGATATAAGCACCTCCCGGATATTATCTGTATGATATAAGCACCTCCCGGATATTATCTGTATGATATAAGCACCTCCAGGATATTATCTGTATGATATAAGCACCTTCCGGATATTATATATGTGATATAAGCCCCTCCCGGATATTATCTGTGTGATATAAGCCCCTCCCGGATATTATCTGTGTGATATGAGCACCTCCCGGATATTATCTGTGTGATATGAGCATCTCCCGGATATTATCTGTGTGAAATGAGCACTTCCCGGATATTATCTGTGTGATATGAGCATCTCCCGGATATTATCTGTGTGATATGAGCACCTCCAGGATATTATCTGTGTGATATAAGCCCCTCCCGGATATTGTCTGTGTGATATAAGCACCTCCCTCCCGGATATTATCTGTATGATATAAGCACCTCCCGGATATTATCTGTGTGATATAAGCACCTCCCGGATATTATCTGTGTGATATAAGCACCTCCCGGTTATATTCTGTGTGATATAAGCACCTCCCGGATATTATCTGTGTGATATAAGCACCTCCCGGATATTATCTGTATGATATAACCACCTCCCGGATATATTCTGTATGATATAAGCACCTCCCGGATATTATCTGTATGATATAAGCACCTCCCGGATATTATCTGTATGATATAATCACCTACCGGATATTATCTGTATGATATAAGCACCTCCAGGATATTATCTATATGATATAAGCCCCTCCTGGATATTATATGTGTGATATAAGCCCCTCCCGGATATTATCTGTATGATATAAGCCCCTCCCGGATATTATCTGTGTGATATGAGCACCTCCCGGATATTATCTGTGTGATATGAGCACCTCCTGGATATTATCTGTGTGAAATAAGCACCTCCCGGATATTATCTGTGTGATATGAGCACCTCCCGGATATTATCTGTGTCATATGAGCACCTCCTGGATATTATCTGTGTGATATAAGCCCCTCCCGGATATTATCTGTGTGATATAAGCACCTCCCTCCCGGATATTATCTGTATGATATAAGAACCTCCCGGATATTATCTGTGTGATATAAGCACCTCCCGGATATTATCTCTGTGATATAAGCACCTCCCGGTTTTATTCTGTGTGATATAAGCACCTCCCGGATATTATCTGTGTGATATAAGCACCTCCCGGATATTATCTGTGTGATATAAGCACCTCCCGGATATATTCTGTGTGATATAAGCACCTCCCGGATATCATCTGTATGATATAAGCACCTGTCGGATATTATCTGTATGATATAAGCACCTCCCGGATATTATCTGTATGATATAATCACCTCCCGGATATTATCTGTATGATATAAGCACCTCCAGGATACTATCTATATGATATAAGCACCTCCCGGATATTATATGTGTGATATAAGCCCCTCCCGGATATTATCTGTGTGAAATAAGCCCCTCCTGGATATTATCTGTGTGATATAAGCACCTCCCGAATATTATCTGTGTGATATGAGCACCTCCCGGATATTATCTGTGTGATATGAGCACCTCCTGGATATTATCTGTGTGATATTAGCCCCTCCCGGATATTATCTGTGTGATATAAGCACCTCCCTCCCGGATATTATCTGTATGATATAAGAACCTCCCGGATATTATCTGTGTGATATAAGCACCTCCCGGATATTATCTGTGTGATATAAGCACCTCCCAGATATTATCTGTGTGATATAAGCACCTCCCGGTTATATTCTGTGTGATATAAGCACCTCCCGGATATTATCTGTGTGATATAAGCACCTCCCGGCTATTATCTGTGTGATATAAGCACCTCCCGGCTATTATCTGTGTGATATAAGCACCTCCCGGCTATTATCTGTGTGATATAAGCACCTCCCGGATATTATCTGTGTGATATAAGCACCTCCCGGATATATTCTGTATGACATAAGTACCTCCCGGATATTATCTGTATGATATAAGCACCTGTCGGATATTATCTGTATGATATAAGCACCTCCCGGATATTATCTGTGTGATATAAGCCCCTCCCGGATATTATCTGTGTGATATAAGCACCTCCCCTATATTATCTGTGTGATATAAGCACCTCCCGGATATTATCTGTGTGATATAAGCACCTTCCGGATATTATCTGTGTGATATAAGCACCTCCCGGATATATTCTGTATGATATAAGCACCTCCCGGATATATTCTGTATGATATAAGCACCTCCCGGATATTATCTGTATGATATAAGCCCCTCCAGGATATTATCTGTATGATATAAGCACCTCCCGGATATTATCTGTGTGATATAAGCACCTCCCGGATATTATCTGTGTGATATAAGCACCTCCCGGTTATATTCTGTGTGATATAACCACCTCCCGGATATTATCTGTGTGATATAAGCACCTCCCGCATATTATCTGTATGATATAACCTCCTCCCGGATATATTCTGTATGATATAAGCACCTCCCGGATATTATCTGTATGATATAAGCACCTGTCGGATTTTATCTGTATGATATAAGCACCTCCCGGATATTATCTGTATGATATAATCACCTACCGGATATTATCTGTATGATATAAGCACCTCCAGGATATTATCTGTATGATATAAGCCCCTCCCGGATATTATATGTGTGATATAAGCCCCTCCCGGATATTATCTGTATGATATAAGCCCCTCCCGGATATTATCTGTGTGATATGAGCACCTCCCGGATATTATCTGTGTGATATGAGCACCTCCCGGATATTATCTGTGTGAAATGAGCACCTCCCGGATATTATCTGTGTGATATGAGCACCTCCCGGATATTATCTGTGTCATATGAGCACCTCCTGGATATTATCTGTGTGATATAAGCCCCTCCCGGATATTATCTGTGTGATATAAGCACCTCCCTCCCGGATATTATCTGTATGATATAAGAACCTCCCGGATATTATCTGTGTGATATAAGCACCTCCCGGATATTATCTCTGTGATATAAGCACCTCCCGGTTTTATTCTGTGTGATATAAGCACCTCCCGGATATTATCTGTGTGATATAAGCACCTCCCGGATATTATCTGTGTGATATAAGCACCTCCCGGATATATTCTGTATGATATAAGCACCTCCCGGATATCATCTGTATGATATAAGCACCTGTCGGATATTATCTGTATGATATAAGCACCTCCCGGATATTATCTGTATGATATAATCACCTCCCGGATATTATCTGTATGATATAAGCACCTCCAGGATATTATCTATATGATATAAGCAGCTCCCGGATATTATATGTGTGATATAAGCACCTCCCGGATATTATCTGTGTGATATAAGCCCCTCCCGGATATTATCTGTGTGATATAAGTACCTCCCGAATATTATCTGTGTGATATGAGCACCTCCCGGATATTATCTGTGTGATATGAGCACCTCCTGGATATTATCTGTGTGATATTAGCCCCTCCCGGATATTATCTGTGTGATATAAGCACCTCCCTCCCGGATATTATCTGTGTGATATAAGAACCTCCCGGATATTATCTGTGTGATATAAGCACCTCCCGGATATTATCTGTGTGACATAAGCACCTCCCGGATATTATCTGTGTGATATAAGCACCTCCCGGTTATATTCTGTGTGATATAAGCACCTCCCGGATATTATCTGTGTGATATAAGCACCTCCCGGATATTATCTGTGTGATATAAGCACCTCCCGGCTATTATCTGTGTGATATAAGCACCTCCCGGATATTATCTGTGTGATATAAGCACCTCCTGGATATATTCTGTGTGATATAAGCACCTCCCGGATATTATCTGTATGATATAAGCACCTCCCGGATATTATCTGTATGATATAAGCACCTCCCGGATATATATTCTGTATGATATAAGCACCTCCCGGATATTATCTGTATGATATAAGTACCTGTCGGATATTATCTGTATGATATAAGCCCCTCCCGGATATTATCTGTGTGATATAAGCCCCTCCCGGATATTATCTGTATGATATAAGCACCTCCCCGATATTATCTGTGTGATATAAGCACCTCCCGGATATTATCTGTGTGATATAAGCACCTCCCGGATATTATCTTTGTGATATAAGCACCTCCCGGATATTATCTGTATGATATAAGCACCTCCCGGATATATTCTGTATGATATAAGCACCTCCCGGATATTATCTGTATGATATAAGCACCTGTCGCATATTATCTGTATGATATAAGCACCTCCCGGATATTATCTGTATGATATAATCACCTCCCGGATATTATCTGTATGATATAAGCCCCTCCAGGATATTATCTGTGTGATATAAGCCCCTCCCGGATATTATCTGTGTGATATGAGCACCTCCCGGATATTATCTGTGTGATATGAGCACCTCCCGGATATTATCTGTGTGAAATGAGCACCTCCCGGATATTATCTGTGTGATATGAGCATCTCCCGGATATTTTCTGTGTGATATGAGCACCTCCAGGATATTATCTGTGTGATATAAGCCCCTCCCGGATATTATCTGTGTGATATAAGCACCTCCCTCCCGGATATTATCTGTGTGATATAAGCACCTCCCGGATATTATCTGTGTGATATAAGCACCTCCCGGATATTATCTGTGTGATATAAGCCCCTCCCGGATATTATCTGTGTGATATAAGCACCTCCCTCCCGGATATTATCTGTGTGATATAAGCACCTCCCGGATATTATCTGTGTGATATAAGCACCTCCCGGATATTATCTGTGTGATATAAGCACCTCCCGGTTATATTCTGTGTGATATAAGCACCTCCCGGATATTATCTGTGTGATATAAGCACCTCCCGGATATTATCTGTATGATATAACCACCTCCCGGATATATTCTGTATGATATAAGCACCTCCCGGATATTATCTGTATGATATAAGCACCTGTCGGATATTATCTGTATGATATAAGCACCTCCCGGATATTATCTGTATGATATAATCACCTACCGGACATTATCTGTGTGATATAAGCACCTCCCGGATATTATCTGTATGATATAAGCACCTCCCGGATATTATCTGTGTGATATAAGCACCTCCCGGCTATTATCTGTGTGATATAAGCACCTCCCGGCTATTATCTGTGTGATATAAGCACCTCCCGGATATTATCTGTGTGATATAAGCACCTCCCGAATATATTCTGTGTGATATTAGCACCTCCCGCATATTATCTGTATGATATAAGTACCTGTCGGATATTATCTGTATGATATAAGCACCTCCCGGATATTATCTGTGTGATATAAGCCCCTCCCGGATATTATCTGTGTGATATAAGCACCTCCCCGATATTATCTGTGTGATATAAGCACCTCCCGGATATTATCTGTGTGATATAAGCACCTTCCGGATATTATCTGTGTGATATAAGCACCTCCCGGATATATTCTGTATGATATAAGCACCTCCCGGATATATTCTGTATGATATAAGCACCTCCCGGATATTATCTGTATGATATAAGCACCTCCCGGATATTATCTGTATGATATAAGCACCTCCAGGATATTATCTGTATGATATAAGCACCTTCCGGATATTATATATGTGATATAAGCCCCTCCCGGATATTATCTGTGTGATATAAGCCCCTCCCGGATATTATCTGTGTGATATGAGCACCTCCCGGATATTATCTGTGTGATATGAGCATCTCCCGGATATTATCTGTGTGAAATGAGCACTTCCCGGATATTATCTGTGTGATATGAGCATCTCCCGGATATTATCTGTGTGATATGAGCACCTCCAGGATATTATCTGTGTGATATAAGCCCCTCCCGGATATTGTCTGTGTGATATAAGCACCTCCCTCCCGGATATTATCTGTATGATATAAGCACCTCCCGGATATTATCTGTGTGATATAAGCACCTCCCGGATATTATCTGTGTGATATAAGCACCTCCCGGTTATATTCTGTGTGATATAAGCACCTCCCGGATATTATCTGTGTGATATAAGCACCTCCCGGATATTATCTGTATGATATAACCACCTCCCGGATATATTCTGTATGATATAAGCACCTCCCGGATATTATCTGTATGATATAAGCACCTCCCGGATATTATCTGTATGATATAATCACCTACCGGATATTATCTGTATGATATAAGCACCTCCAGGATATTATCTATATGATATAAGCCCCTCCTGGATATTATATGTGTGATATAAGCCCCTCCCGGATATTATCTGTATGATATAAGCCCCTCCCGGATATTATCTGTGTGATATGAGCACCTCCCGGATATTATCTGTGTGATATGAGCACCTCCTGGATATTATCTGTGTGAAATAAGCACCTCCCGGATATTATCTGTGTGATATGAGCACCTCCCGGATATTATCTGTGTCATATGAGCACCTCCTGGATATTATCTGTGTGATATAAGCCCCTCCCGGATATTATCTGTGTGATATAAGCACCTCCCTCCCGGATATTATCTGTATGATATAAGAACCTCCCGGATATTATCTGTGTGATATAAGCACCTCCCGGATATTATCTCTGTGATATAAGCACCTCCCGGTTTTATTCTGTGTGATATAAGCACCTCCCGGATATTATCTGTGTGATATAAGCACCTCCCGGATATTATCTGTGTGATATAAGCACCTCCCGGATATATTCTGTGTGATATAAGCACCTCCCGGATATCATCTGTATGATATAAGCACCTGTCGGATATTATCTGTATGATATAAGCACCTCCCGGATATTATCTGTATGATATAATCACCTCCCGGATATTATCTGTATGATATAAGCACCTCCAGGATACTATCTATATGATATAAGCACCTCCCGGATATTATATGTGTGATATAAGCCCCTCCCGGATATTATCTGTGTGAAATAAGCCCCTCCTGGATATTATCTGTGTGATATAAGCACCTCCCGAATATTATCTGTGTGATATGAGCACCTCCCGGATATTATCTGTGTGATATGAGCACCTCCTGGATATTATCTGTGTGATATTAGCCCCTCCCGGATATTATCTGTGTGATATAAGCACCTCCCTCCCGGATATTATCTGTATGATATAAGAACCTCCCGGATATTATCTGTGTGATATAAGCACCTCCCGGATATTATCTGTGTGATATAAGCACCTCCCAGATATTATCTGTGTGATATAAGCACCTCCCGGTTATATTCTGTGTGATATAAGCACCTCCCGGATATTATCTGTGTGATATAAGCACCTCCCGGCTATTATCTGTGTGATATAAGCACCTCCCGGCTATTATCTGTGTGATATAAGCACCTCCCGGCTATTATCTGTGTGATATAAGCACCTCCCGGATATTATCTGTGTGATATAAGCACCTCCCGGATATATTCTGTATGACATAAGTACCTCCCGGATATTATCTGTATGATATAAGCACCTGTCGGATATTATCTGTATGATATAAGCACCTCCCGGATATTATCTGTGTGATATAAGCCCCTCCCGGATATTATCTGTGTGATATAAGCACCTCCCCTATATTATCTGTGTGATATAAGCACCTCCCGGATATTATCTGTGTGATATAAGCACCTTCCGGATATTATCTGTGTGATATAAGCACCTCCCGGATATATTCTGTATGATATAAGCACCTCCCGGATATATTCTGTATGATATAAGCACCTCCCGGATATTATCTGTATGATATAAGCCCCTCCAGGATATTATCTGTATGATATAAGCACCTCCCGGATATTATCTGTGTGATATAAGCACCTCCCGGATATTATCTGTGTGATATAAGCACCTCCCGGTTATATTCTGTGTGATATAACCACCTCCCGGATATTATCTGTGTGATATAAGCACCTCCCGCATATTATCTGTATGATATAACCTCCTCCCGGATATATTCTGTATGATATAAGCACCTCCCGGATATTATCTGTATGATATAAGCACCTGTCGGATTTTATCTGTATGATATAAGCACCTCCCGGATATTATCTGTATGATATAATCACCTACCGGATATTATCTGTATGATATAAGCACCTCCAGGATATTATCTGTATGATATAAGCCCCTCCCGGATATTATATGTGTGATATAAGCCCCTCCCGGATATTATCTGTATGATATAAGCCCCTCCCGGATATTATCTGTGTGATATGAGCACCTCCCGGATATTATCTGTGTGATATGAGCACCTCCCGGATATTATCTGTGTGAAATGAGCACCTCCCGGATATTATCTGTGTGATATGAGCACCTCCCGGATATTATCTGTGTCATATGAGCACCTCCTGGATATTATCTGTGTGATATAAGCCCCTCCCGGATATTATCTGTGTGATATAAGCACCTCCCTCCCGGATATTATCTGTATGATATAAGAACCTCCCGGATATTATCTGTGTGATATAAGCACCTCCCGGATATTATCTCTGTGATATAAGCACCTCCCGGTTTTATTCTGTGTGATATAAGCACCTCCCGGATATTATCTGTGTGATATAAGCACCTCCCGGATATTATCTGTGTGATATAAGCACCTCCCGGATATATTCTGTATGATATAAGCACCTCCCGGATATCATCTGTATGATATAAGCACCTGTCGGATATTATCTGTATGATATAAGCACCTCCCGGATATTATCTGTATGATATAATCACCTCCCGGATATTATCTGTATGATATAAGCACCTCCAGGATATTATCTATATGATATAAGCAGCTCCCGGATATTATATGTGTGATATAAGCACCTCCCGGATATTATCTGTGTGATATAAGCCCCTCCCGGATATTATCTGTGTGATATAAGTACCTCCCGAATATTATCTGTGTGATATGAGCACCTCCCGGATATTATCTGTGTGATATGAGCACCTCCTGGATATTATCTGTGTGATATT
Source organism: Taudactylus pleione (assembly GCA_031769625.1). Classification (NCBI taxonomy): domain Eukaryota; kingdom Metazoa; phylum Chordata; class Amphibia; order Anura; family Myobatrachidae; genus Taudactylus; species Taudactylus pleione. Next base: position 133,392 of record JAUIMM010001696.1, read on the forward strand.
AGCCCCTCCCGGATATTATCTGTGTGATATAAGCACCTCCCTCCCGGATATTATCTGTGTGATATAAGAACCTCCCGGATATTATCTGTGTGATATAAGCACCTCCCGGATATTATCTGTGTGACATAAGCACCTCCCGGATATTATCTGTGTGATATAAGCACCTCCCGGTTATATTCTGTGTGATATAAGCACCTCCCGGATATTATCTGTGTGATATAAGCACCTCCCGGATATTATCTGTGTGATATAAGCACCTCCCGGCTATTATCTGTGTGATATAAGCACCTCCCGGATATTATCTGTGTGATATAAGCACCTCCTGGATATATTCTGTGTGATATAAGCACCTCCCGGATATTATCTGTATGATATAAGCACCTCCCGGATATTATCTGTATGATATAAGCACCTCCCGGATATATATTCTGTATGATATAAGCACCTCCCGGATATTATCTGTATGATATAAGTACCTGTCGGATATTATCTGTATGATATAAGCCCCTCCCGGATATTATCTGTGTGATATAAGCCCCTCCCGGATATTATCTGTATGATATAAGCACCTCCCCGATATTATCTGTGTGATATAAGCACCTCCCGGATATTATCTGTGTGATATAAGCACCTCCCGGATATTATCTTTGTGATATAAGCACCTCCCGGATATTATCTGTATGATATAAGCACCTCCCGGATATATTCTGTATGATATAAGCACCTCCCGGATATTATCTGTATGATATAAGCACCTGTCGCATATTATCTGTATGATATAAGCACCTCCCGGATATTATCTGTATGATATAATCACCTCCCGGATATTATCTGTATGATATAAGCCCCTCCAGGATATTATCTGTGTGATATAAGCCCCTCCCGGATATTATCTGTGTGATATGAGCACCTCCCGGATATTATCTGTGTGATATGAGCACCTCCCGGATATTATCTGTGTGAAATGAGCACCTCCCGGATATTATCTGTGTGATATGAGCATCTCCCGGATATTTTCTGTGTGATATGAGCACCTCCAGGATATTATCTGTGTGATATAAGCCCCTCCCGGATATTATCTGTGTGATATAAGCACCTCCCTCCCGGATATTATCTGTGTGATATAAGCACCTCCCGGATATTATCTGTGTGATATAAGCACCTCCCGGATATTATCTGTGTGATATAAGCACCTCCCGGTTATATTCTGTGTGATATAAGCACCTCCCGGATATTATCTGTGTGATATAAGCACCTCCCGGATATTATCTGTATGATATAACCACCTCCCGGATATATTCTGTATGATATAAGCACCTCCCGGATATTATCTGTATGATATAAGCACCTGTCGGATATTATCTGTATGATATAAGCACCTCCCGGATATTATCTGTATGATATAATCACCTACCGGACATTATCTGTATGATATAAGCACCTCCAGGATATTATCTATATGATATAAGCCCCTCCCGGATATTATATGTGTGATATAAGCCCCTCCCGGATATTATCTGTGTGATATGAGCACCTCCCGGATATTATCTGTGTGATATGAGCACCTCCCGGATATTATCTGTGTGAAATGAGCACCTCCCGGATATTATCTGTGTGATATGAGCAGCTCCCGGATATTATCTGTGTCATATGAGCACCTCCCGGATATTATCTGTGTGATATGAGCCCCTCCCGGATATTATCTGTGTGATATAAGCACCTCCCTCCCGGATATTATCTGTATGATATAAGAACCTCCCGGATATTATCTGTGTGATATAAGCACCTCCCGTATATTATCTGTGTGATATAAGCACCTCCCAGATATTATCTGTGTGATATAAGTACCTCCCGGTTATATTCTGTGTGATATAAGCACCTCCCGGATATTATCTGTGTTATATAAGCACCTCCCGGATATTATCTGTGTGATATAAGCACCTCCCCGATATTATCTGTATGATATAAGAACCTCCCGGATATTATCTGTGTGATATAAGCACCTCCCGGATATTATCTCTGTGATATAAGCACCTCCCGGTTTTATTCTGTGTGATATAAGCACCTCCCGGATATTATCTGTGTGATATAAGCACCTCCCGGATATTATCTGTGTGATATAAGCACCTCCCTCCCGGATATTATCTGTATGATATAAGCACCTCCCGGATATTATCTGTGTGATATAAGCACCCCCGGATATCATCTGTATGATATAAGCACCTGTCGGATATTATCTGTATGATATAAGCACCTCCCGGATATTATCTGTATGATATAATCACCTCCCGGATATTATCTGTATGATATAAGCACCTCCAGGATACTATCTATATGATATAAGCACCTCCCGGATATTATATGTGTGATATAAGCCCCTCCCGGATATTATCTGTGTGAAATAAGCCCCTCCCGGATATTATCTGTGTGATATAAGCACCTCCCGAATATTATCTGTGTGATATGAGCACCTCCCGGATATTATCTGTGTGATATGAGCACCTCCTGGATATTATCTGTGTGATATTAGCCCCTCCCGGATATTATATGTGTGATATAAGCCCCTCCCGGATATTATCTGTGTGAAATAAGCCCCTCCCGGATATTGTCTGTGTGATATAAGCACCTCCCGAATATTATCTGTGTGATATTAGCACCTCCCGGATATTATCTGTGTGATATGAGCACCTCCTGGATATTATCTGTGTGATATTAGCCCCTCCCGGATATTATCTGTGTGATATAAGCACCTCCCTCCCGGATATTATCTGTATGATATAAGAACCTCCCGTATATTATCTGTGTGATATAAGCACCTCCCAGATATTATCTGTGTGATATAAGCACCTCCCGGTTATATTCTGTGTGATATAAGCACCTCCCGGATATTATCTGTGTGATATAAGCACCTCCCGGATATTATCTGTGTGATATAAGCACCTCCCGGCTATTATCTGTGTGATATAAGCACCTCCCGGCTATTATCTGTGTGATATAAGCACCTCCCGGATATTATCTGTGTGATATAAGCACCTCCCGGATATATTCTGTATGATATAAGTACCTCCCGGATATTATCTGTATGATATAAGTACCTGTCGGATATTATCTGTATGATATAAGCACCTCCCGGATATTATCTGTGTGATATAAGCCCCTCCCGGATATTATCTGTGTGATATAAGCACCTCCCCGATATTATCTGTGTGATATAAGCACCTCCCGGATATTATCTGTGTGATATAAGCACCTTCCGGATATTATCTGTGTGATATAAGCACCTCCCGGATATATTCTGTATGATATAAGCACCTCCCGGATATATTCTGTATGATATAAGCACCTCCCGGATATTATCTGTATGATATAAGCACCTCCCGGATATTATCTGTATGATATAAGCCCCTCCAGGATATTATCTGTATGATATAAGCACCTCCCGGATATTATCTGTGTGATATAAGCACCTCCCGGATATTATCTGTGTGATATAAGCACCTCCCGGTTATATTCTGTGTGATATAACCACCTCCCGGATATTATCTGTGTGATATAAGCACCTCCCGGATATTATCTGTATGATATAACCACCTCCCGGATATATTCTGTATGATATAAGCACCTCCCGGATATTATCTGTATGATATAAGCACCTGTCGGATATTATCTGTATGATATAAGCACCTCCCGGATATTATCTGTATGATATAATCACCTACCGGATATTATCTGTATGATATAAGCCCCTCCAGGATATTATCTGTATGATATAAGCCCCTCCCGGATATTATATGTGTGATATAAGCCCCTCCCGGATATTATCTGTATGATATAAGCCCCTCCCGGATATTATCTGTGTGATATGAGCACCTCCCGGATATTATCTGTGTGATATGAGCACCTCCCGGATATTATCTGTGTGAAATGAGCACCTCCCGGATATTATCTGTGTGATATGAGCACCTCCCGGATATTATCTGTGTCATATGAGCACCTCCTGGATATTATCTGTGTGATATAAGCCCCTCCCGGATATTATCTGTGTGATATAAGCACCTCCCTCCCGGATATTATCTGTATGATATAAGAACCTCCCGGATATTATCTGTGTGATATAAGCACCTCCCGGATATTATCTCTGTGATATAAGCACCTCCCGGTTTTATTCTGTGTGATATAAGCACCTCCCGGATATTATCTGTGTGATATAAGCACCTCCCGGATATTATCTGTGTGATATAAGCACCTCCCGGATATATTCTGTATGATATAAGCACCTCCCGGATATCATCTGTATGATATAAGCACCTGTCGGATATTATCTGTATGATATAAGCACCTCCCGGATATTATCTGTATGATATAATCACCTCCCGGATATTATCTGTATGATATAAGCACCTCCAGGATATTATCTATATGATATAAGCAGCTCCCGGATATTATATGTGTGATATAAGCACCTCCCGGATATTATCTGTGTGATATAAGCCCCTCCCGGATATGATCTGTGTGATATAAGTACCTCCCGAATATTATCTGTGTGATATGAGCACCTCCCGGATATTATCTGTGTGATATGAGCACCTCCTGGATATTATCTGTGTGATATTAGCCCCTCCCGGATATTATCTGTGTGATATAAGCACCTCCCTCCCAGATATTATCTGTGTGATATAAGAACCTCCCGGATATTATCTGTGTGATATAAGCACCTCCCGGATATTATCTGTGTGACATAAGCACCTCCCGGATATTATCTGTGTGATATAAGCACCTCCCGGTTATATTCTGTGTGATATAAGCACCTCCCGGATATTATCTGTGTGATATAAGCACCTCCCGGATATTATCTGTGTGATATAAGCACCTCCCGGCTATTATCTGTGTGATATAAGCACCTCCCGGATATTATCTGTGTGATATAAGCACCTCCTGGATATATTCTGTGTGATATAAGCACCTCCCGGATATTATCTGTATGATATAAGCACCTCCCGGATATTATCTGTATGATATAAGCACCTCCCGGATATATATTCTGTATGATATAAGCACCTCCCGGTTATTATCTGTATGATATAAGTACCTGTCGGATATTATCTGTATGATATAAGCCCCTCCCGGATATTATCTGTGTGATATAAGCCCCTCCCGGATATTATCTGTATGATATAAGCACCTCCCCGATATTATCTGTGTGATATAAGCACCTCCCGGATATTATCTGTGTGATATAAGCACCTCCCGGATATTATCTTTGTGATATAAGCACCTCCCGGATATTATCTGTATGATAGAAGCACCTCCCGGATATATTCTGTATGATATAAGCACCTCCCGGATATTATCTGTATGATATAAGCACCTGTCGCATATTATCTGTATGATATAAGCACCTCCCGGATATTATCTGTATGATATAATCACCTCCCGGATATTATCTGTATGATATAAGCACCTCCAGGATATTATCTGTGTGATATAAGCCCCTCCCGGATATTATCTGTGTGATGTGAGCACCTCCCGGATATTATCTGTGTGATATGAGCACCTCCCGGATATTATCTGTGTGAAATGAGCACCTCCCGGATATTATCTGTGTGATATGAGCATCTCCCGGATATTTTCTGTGTGATATGAGCACCTCCAGGATATTATCTGTGTGATATAAGCCCCTCCCGGATATTATCTGTGTGATATAAGCACCTCCCTCCCGGATATTATCTGTGTGATATAAGCACCTCCCGGATATTATCTGTGTGATATAAGCACCTCCCGGATATTATCTGTGTGATATAAGCACCTCCCGGTTATATTCTGTGTGATATAAGCACCTCCCGGATATTATCTGTGTGATATAAGCACCTCCCGGATATTATCTGTATGATATAACCACCTCCCGGATATTTTCTGTATGATATAAGCACCTCCCGGATATTATCTGTATGATATAAGCACCTGTCGGATATTATCTGTATGATATAAGCACCTCCCGGATATTATCTGTATGATATAATCACCTACCGGACATTATCTGTATGATATAAGCACCTCCAGGATATTATCTATATGATATAAGCCCCTCCCGGATATTATATGTGTGATATAAGCCCCTCCCGGATATTATCTGTATGATATATGCCCCTCCCGGATATTATCTGTGTGATATGAGCACCTCCCGGATATTATCTGTGTGATATGAGCACCTCCCGGATATTATCTGTGTGAAATGAGCACCTCCCGGATATTATCTGTGTGATATGAGCAGCTCCCGGATATTATCTGTGTCATATGAGCACCTCCCGGATATTATCTGTGTGATATGAGCCCCTCCCGGATATTATCTGTGTGATATAAGCACCTCCCTCCCGGATATTATCTGTATGATATAAGAACCTCCCGGATATTATCTGTGTGATATAAGCACCTCCCGTATATTATCTGTGTGATATAAGCACCTCCCAGATATTATCTGTGTGATATAAGTACCTCCCGGTTATATTCTGTGTGATATAAGCACCTCCCGGATATTATCTGTGTTATATAAGCACCTCCCGGATATTATCTGTGTGATATAAGCACCTGCCGGATATTATCTGTGTGATATAAGCACCTTCCGGATATTATCTGTGTGATATAAGCACCTGTCGGATATTATCTGTGTGATATAAGCACCTCCCGGATATATTCTGTATGATATAAGCACCTCCCGGATATTATCTGTATGATATAAGCACCTGTCGGATATTATCTGTATGATATAAGCACCTCCCGGATATTATCTGTATGATATAATCACCTCCCGGATATTATCTGTATGATATAAGCACCTCCAGGATATTATCTATATGATATAAGCACCTCCCGGATTTTGTCTGTGTGATATAAGCACCTCCCGGATATATATTCTGTATGATATAATCACCTCCCGGATATTATCTGTATGATATAAGCACCTCCAGGATATTATCTGTATGATATAAGCACCTCCCGGATATTATATGTGTGATATAAGCCCCTCCCGGATATTATCTGTGTGATATAAGCCCCTCCCGGATATTATCTGTGTGATATGAGCACCTCCCGGATATTATCTGTGTGATATGAGCACCTACCGCATATTATCTGTGCGAAATGAGCACCTACCGGATAATATCTGTGTGATATGAGCATCTCCCGGGTATTATCTGTGTGATATGAGCTCCTCCTGGATATTATCTGTGTGATATAAGCCCCTCCCGGATATTATCTGTGTGATATAAGCACCTCCCTCCCGGATATTATCTGTATGATATAAGCACCTCCCGGATATTATCTGTGTGATATAAGCACCTCCCGGATATTATCTGTGTGATATAAGCACCTCCCGGTTATATTCTGTGTGATATAAGCACCTCCCGGATATTATCTGTGTGATATAAGCACCTCCCGGATATTATCTGTATGATATAACCACCTCCCGGATATCTTCTGTATGATATAAGCACCTCCCGGATATTATCTGTATGATATAAGCACCTGTCGGATATTATCTGTATGATATAAGCACCTCCCGGATATTATCTGTATGATATAATCACCTCCCGGATATTATCTGTATGATATAAGCACCTCCAGGATATTATCTATATGATATAAGCACCTCCCGGATATTATATGTGTGATATAAGCCCCTCCCGGATATTATCTGTGTGATATAAGCCCCTCCCGGGTATTATCTGTGTGATATGAGCACCTCCCGGAAGTTATCTGTGTGATATGAGCACCTCCCGGATATTATCTGTGTGAAATGAGCACCTCCCGGATATTATCTGTGTGATATGAGCACCTCCCGGATATTATCTGTGTGATATGAGCACCTCCTGGATATTATCTGTGTGATATAAGCCCCTCCCGGATATTATCTGTGTGAAATGAGCACCTCCCGGATATTATCTGTGTGATATGAGCACCTCCTAGGTATTATCTGTGTGATATGAGCACCTCCTGGATATTATCTGTGTGAGATAAGCCCCTCCCGGATATTATCTGTGTGATATAAGCACCTCCCTCCCGGATATTATCTGTATGATATAAGAACCTCCCGGATATTATCTGTGTGATATAAGTACCTCCCGGTTATATTCTGTGTGATATTAGCACCTCCCGGATATTATCTGTGTTATATAAGCACCTCCCGGATATTATCTGTGTGATATAAGCACCTGCCGGATATTATCTGTGTGATATAAGCACCTTCCGGATATTATCTGTGTGATTTAAGCACCTGTCGGATATTATCTGTGTGATATAAGCACCTCCCGGATATTATCTGTGTGATATAAGCACCTCCCGGTTATATTCTGTGTGATATAAGCACCTCCCGGATATTATCTGTGTGATATAAGCACCTCCCGGATATTATCTGTGTGATATAATCACCTCCCGGATATTATCTGTGTGATATAAGCACCTCCCGGATATATTCTGTATGATATAAGCTCCTCCCGGATATTATCTGTATGATATAAGCACCTGTCGGATATTATCTGTATGATATAAGCACCTCCCGGATTTTATCTGTATGATATAATCACCTCCCGGATATTGGGCCTGATTCAGAGCCGGTCGCTATTTGCGCTCGCTCGTCCAGAAAATAGGGGTGGCTATTCAAATGAACCGTTCGCTGTTTGCGGTCTGTTCACGCCTCTATGTCTGAACGAGCGAACAAAACTTGCGGTCGTTTTTTGGGAAACTACGCCCCCTGGCCGCTTGCATCCTACGTCATGTCCGCTATTTATTAGATTAATCGAGTACATCGAACAGGGTATGAGCTGCTCGCTATTCTTGGGGTTGGTTTTTGCTACCACAATTTTGCGACCAGTTCTGGCTTAAAAAAACCCAGTGACGTGGTCAATGACGCTGCTGTTTTAATTATGCACACCCATAAAACGCCCGTTTTGACCTTTAAGCACGCCTGCGATCGGATCTCCACTCCCCGTCTTCAAGCACCTTCCCCTGTTACCACCCACATACACCTCATCCTGTCACTCAAATTATCCGGCATTCGCTATTTTGCGAGCACAAGAATTTCGGCCGCACTGACTGGTTCGCGCATGCGTATAATGATCCGTGCGCATGCGCAGTTGGGCAAACATCGCTCGGAGCGAACGAGCTGTCGCTTACGAGTGGCTCTGAATCAGGCCCATTATCTGTATGATATAAGCACCTCCCGGATATTATCTGTCTGATATATGCACCTCCCGGATATATATTCTGTATGATATAAGCACCTCCCGGATATTATCTGTATGATATAAGAACCTCCCGGATATTATCTCTATGATATAAGAACCTCCCGGATATTATCTGTATGATATAAGGACCTCCCGGATATTATCTATATGATATAAGCACCTCCCGGATATTGTCTGTGTGATATAAGAACCTCCCGGATATTATCTGTGTGATATAAGCACCTCCCGGATATTATCTGTGTGATATAATCACCTCCCGAATATTATCTGTATGATATAAGCACCTGTCGGATATTATCTGTATGATATAAGCACCTCCCGGATATTATCTGTATGATATAATCACCTACCGGACATTATCTGTATGATATAAGCACCTCCAGGATATTATCTATATGATATAAGCCCCTCCCGGATATTATATGTGTGATATAAGCCCCTCCCGGATATTATCTGTATGATATATGCCCCTCCCGGATATTATCTGTGTGATATGAGCACCTCCCGGATATTATCTGTGTGATATGAGCACCTCCCGGATATTATCTGTGTGAAATGATCACCTCACGGATATTATCTGTGTGATATGAGCAGCTCCCGGATATTATCTGTGTCATATGAGCACCTCCCGGATATTATCTGTGTGATATAAGCCCTTCCCGGATATTATCTGTGTGATATAAGCACCTCCCTCCCGGATATTATCTGTATGATATATGAACCTCCCGGATATTATCTGTGTGATATAAGCACCTCCCGTATATTATCTGTGTGATATAAGCACCTCCCAGATATTATCTGTGTGATATAAGTATCTCCCGGTTATATTCTGTGTGATATAAGCACCTCCCGGATATTATCTGTGTTATATAAGCACCTCCCGGATATTATCTGTGTGATATAAGCACCTGCCGGATATTATCTGTGTGATATAAGCACCTTCCGGATATTATCTGTGTGATATAAGCACCTGTCGGATATTATCTGTGTGATATAAGCACCTCCAGGATATTATCTGTGTGATATAAGCACCTCCCGGTTATATTCTGTGTGATATAAGCACCTCCCGGATATTATCTGTGTGATATAAGCACCTCCTGGATATTATCTGTGTGATATAATCACCTCCCGGATATTATCTGTGTGATATAAGCACCTCCCGGATATATTCTGTATGATATAAGCACCTCCCGAATATTATCTGTATGATATAAGCACCTGTCGGATATTATCTGTATGATATAAGCACCTCCCGGATATTATCTGTATGATATAATCACCTACCGGATATTATCTGTATGATATAAGCACCTCCAGGATATTATCTATATGATATAAGCCCCTCCCGGATATTATATGTGTGATATAAGCCCCTCCCGGATATTATCTGTATGATATAAGCCCCTCCCGGATATTATCTGTGTGATATGAGCACCTCCCGGATATTATCTGTGTGATATGAGCACCTCCCGGATATTATCTGTGTGAAATGAGCACCTCCCGGATATTATCTGTGTGATATGAGCAGCTCCCGGATATTATCTGTGTCATATGAGCACCTCCCGGATATTATCTGTGTGATATAAGCCCCTCCCGGATATTATCTGTGTGATATAATCACATCCCTCCCGGATATTATCTGTATGATATAAGAACCTCCCGGATATTATCTGTGTGATATAAGCACCTCCCGTATATTATCTGTGTGATATAAGCACCTCCCAGATATTATCTGTGTGATATAAGTACCTCCCGGTTATATTCTGTGTGATATAAGCACCTCCCGGATATTATCTGTGTTATATAAGCACCTCCCGGATATTATCTGTGTGATATAAGCACCTGCCGGATATTATCTGTGTGATATAAGCACCTTCCGGATATTATCTGTGTGATATAAGCACCTGTCGGATATTATCTGTGTGATATAAGCACCTCCAGGATATTATCTGTGTGATATAAGCACCTCCCGGTTATATTCTGTGTGATATAAGCACCTCCCGGATATTATCTGTGTGATATAAGCACCTCCTGGATATTATCTGTGTGATATAATCACCTCCCGGATATTATCTGTGTGATATAAGCACCTCCCGGATATATTCTGTATGATATAAGCACCTCCCGGATATTATCTGTATGATATAAGCACCTGTCGGATATTATCTGTATGATATAAGCACCTCCCGGATTTTATCTGTATGATATAATCACCTCCCGGATATTGGGCCTGATTCAGAGCCGGTCGCTATTTGCGCTCGCTCGTCCAGAAAATAGGGGTGGCTATTCAAATGAACCGTTCGCTATTTGCGGTCTGTTCACGCCTCTAGGTCTGAACGAGCGAACAAAACTTGCGGTCGTTTTTTGGGAAACTTCGCCCCCTGGCCGCTTGCATCCTATGTCATGTCCGCTATTTATTAGATTAATCGAGTACATCGAACAGGGTATGAGCTGCTCGCTATTCTAGTGGTTGGTTTTTGCTACCACAATTTTGCGACCAGTTCTGGCTTAAAAAAAACCAGTGACGTGGTCAATGACGCTGCTGTTTTAATTATGCACACCCATAAAACGCCCGTTTTGACCTTTAAGCACGCCTGCGATCGGATCTCCACTCCCCGTCTTCAAGCACCTTCCCCTGTTACCACCCACATACACCTCATCCTGTCACTCAAATTATCCGGCATTCGCTATTTTGCGAGCACAAGAATTTCGGCCGCACTGACTGGTTCGCGCATGCGTATAATGATCCGTGCGCATGCGCAGTTGGGCAAACATCGCTCGGAGCGAACGAGCTGCCGCTTACGAGTGGCTCTGAATCAGGCCCATTATCTGTATGATATAAGCACCTCCCGGATATTATCTGTCTGATATATGCACCCCCGGATATATATTCTGTATGATATAAGCACCTCCCGGATATTATCTGTATGATATAAGAACCTCCCGGATATTATCTCTATGATATAAGAACCTCCCGGATATTATCTGTATGATATAAGGACCTCCCGGATATTATCTATATGATATAAGCACCTCCCGGATATTGTCTGTGTGATATAAGCACCTCCCGGATATTGTCTATGTGATATAAGCACCTCCCGGATATTGTCTGTGTGATATAAGCACCTCCCGGATATATATTCTGTATGATATAAGCACCTCCCGGATATATTCTGTATGATATAAGCTCCTGTCGGATATTATCTGTATGATATAAGCACCTCCCGGATATTATCTGTATGATATAATCACCTCCCTGATATTATCTGTATGATATAAGCACCTCGAGGATATTATCTGTATGATATAAGCACCTCCCGGATATTATATGTGTGATATAAGCCCCTCCCGGATATTATCTGTGTGATATAAGCCCCCCCAGGATATTATCTGTGTGATATGAGCACCTCCCGGATATTATCTGTGTGATATGAGCACCTACTGCATATTATCTGTGTGATATGAGCATCTCCCGGGTATTATCTGTGTGATATGAGCTCCTCCCGGATATTATCTGTGTGATATAAGCCCCTCCCGGATATTATCTGTGTGATATAAGCACCTCCCTCCCGGATATTATCTGTATGATATAAGCACCTCCCGGATATTATCTGTGTGATATAAGCACCTCCCGGATATTATCTGTGTGATATAAGCACCTCCCGGTTATATTCTGTGTGATATAAGCACCTCCCGGATATTATCTGTGTGATATAAGCACCTCCCGGATATTATCTGTATGATATAACCACCTCCCGGATATATTCTGTATGATATAAGCACCTGTCGGATATTATCTGTATGATATAAGCACCTCCCGGATATTATCTGTATGATATAATCACCTCCCGGATATTATCTGTATGATATAAGCACCTCCAGGATATTATCTATATGATATAAGCACCTCCCGGATATTATATGTGTGATATAAGCCCCTCCCGGATATTATCTGTGTGATATAAGCCGCTCCCGGATATTATCTGTGTGATATGAGCACCTCCCGGAAGTTATCTGTGTGATATGAGCACCTCCCGGATATTATCTGTGTGAAATGAGCACCTCCCGGATATTATCTGTGTGATATGAGCACCTCCCGGATATTATCTGTGTGATATGAGCACCTCCTGGATATTATCTGTGTGATATAAGCCCCTCCCGTATATTATCTGTGTGAAATGAGCACCTCCCGGATATTATCTGTGTGATATGAGCACCTCCTAGGTATTATCTGTGTGATATGAGCACCTCCTGGATATTATCTGTGTGAGATAAGCCCCTCCCGGATATTATCTGTGTGATATAAGCACCTCCATCCCGGATATTATCTGTATGATATAAGAACCTCCCGGATATTATCTGTGTGATATAAGTACCTCCCGGTTATATTCTGTGTGATATTAGCACCTCCCGGATATTATCTGTGTTATATAAGCACCTCCCGGATATTATCTGTGTGATATAAGCACCTGCCGGATATTATCTGTGTGATATAAGCACCTTCCGGATATTATCTGTGTGATTTAAGCACCTGTCGGATATTATCTGTGTGATATAAGCACCTCCCGGATATTATCTGTGTGATATAAGCACCTCCCGGTTATATTCTGTGTGATATAAGCACCTCCCGGATATTATCTGTGTGATATAAGCACCTCCCGGATATTATCTGTGTGATATAATCACCTCCCGGATATTATCTGTGTGATATAAGCACCTCCCGGATATATTCTGTATGATATAATCACCTCCCGGATATTGGGCCTGATTCAGAGCCGGTCGCTATTTGCGCTCGCTCGTCCAGAAAATAGGGGTGGCTATTCAAATGAACCGTTCGCTATTTGCGGTCTGTTCACGCCTCTAGGTCTGAACGAGCGAACAAAACTTGCGGTCGTTTTTTGGGAAACTTCGCCCCCTGGCCGCTTGCATCCTATGTCATGTCCGCTATTTATTAGATTAATCGAGTACATCGAACAGGGTATGAGCTGCTCGCTATTCTAGTGGTTGGTTTTTGCTACCACAATTTTGCGACCAGTTCTGGCTTAAAAAAACCCAGTGACGTGGTCAATGACGCTGCTGTTTTAATTATGCACACCCATAAAACGCCCGTTTTGACCTTTAAGCACGCCTGCGATCGGATCTCCACTCCCCGTCTTCAAGCACCTTCCCCTGTTACCACCCACATACACCTCATCCTGTCACTCAAATTATCCGGCATTCGCTATTTTGCGAGCACAAGAATTTCGGCCGCACTGACTGGTTCGCGCATGCGTATAATGATCCGTGCGCATGCGCAGTTGGGCAAACATCGCTCGGAGCGAACGAGCTGCCGCTTACGAGTGGCTCTGAATCAGGCCCATTATCTGTATGATATAAGCACCTCCCGGATATTATCTGTCTGATATATGCACCTCCCGGATATATATTCTGTATGATATAAGCACATCCCGGATATTATCTGCATGATATAAGAACCTCCCGGATATTATCTCTATGATATAAGAACCTCCCGGATATTATCTGTATGATATAAGGACCTCCCGGATATTATCTATATGATATAAGCACCTCCCGGATATTGTCTGTGTGATATAAGCACCTCCCGGATATTGTCTATGTGATATAAGCACCTCCCGGATATTGTCTGTGTGATATAAGCACCTCCCGGATATATATTCTGTATGATATAAGCACCTCCCGGATATATTCTGTATGATATAAGCTCCTGTCGGATATTATCTGTATGATATAAGCACCTCCCGGATATTATCTGTATGATATAATCACCTCCCTGATATTATCTGTATGATATAAGCACCTCGAGGATATTATCTGTATGATATAAGCACCTCCCGGATATTATATGTGTGATATAAGCCCCTCCCGGATATTATCTGTGTGATATGAGCATCTCCCGGGTATTATCTGTGTGATATGAGCTCCTCCCGGATATTATCTGTGTGATATAAGCCCCTCCCGGATATTATCTGTGTGATATAAGCACCTCCCTCCCGGATATTATCTGTGTGATATAAGCACCTCACGGATATTATCTGTGTGATATAAGCACCTCCCGGTTATATTCTGTGTGATATAAGCACCTCCCGGATATTATCTGTGTGATATAAGCACCTCCCGGATATTATCTGTATGATATAACCACCTCCCGGATATATTCTGTATGATATAAGCACCTGTCGGATATTATCTGTATGATATAAGCACCTCCCGGATATTATCTGTATGATATAATCACCTCCCGGATATTATCTGTATGATATAAGCACCTCCAGGATATTATCTATATGATATAAGCACCTCCCGGATATTATATGTGTGATATAAGCCCCTCCCGGATATTATCTGTGTGATATAAGCCCCTCCCGGATATTATCTGTGTGATATGAGCACCTCCCGGAAGTTATCTGTGTGATATGAGCACCTCCCGGATATTATCTGTGTGAAATGAGCACCTCCCGGATATTATCTGTGTGATATGAGCACCTCCCGGATATTATCTGTGTGATATGAGCACCTCCTGGATATTATCTGTGTGATATAAGCCCCTCCCGTATATTATCTGTGTGAAATGAGCACCTCCCGGATATTATCTGTGTGATATGAGCACCTCCTAGGTATTATCTGTGTGATATGAGCACCTCCTGGATATTATCTGTGTGAGATAAGCCCCTCCCGGATATTATCTGTGTGATATAAGCACCTCCATCCCGGATATTATCTGTATGATATAAGAACCTCCCGGATATTATCTGTGTGATATAAGTACCTCCCGGTTATATTCTGTGTGATATTAGCACCTCCCGGATATTATCTGTGTTATATAAGCACCTCCCGGATATTATCTGTGTGATATAAGCACCTGCCGGATATTATCTGTGTGATATAAGCACCTTCCGGATATTATCTGTGTGATTTAAGCACCTGTCGGATATTATCTGTGTGATATAAGCACCTTCCGGATATTATCTGTGTGATATAAGCACCTCCCGGTTATATTCTGTGTGATATAAGCACCTCCCGGATATTATCTGTGTGATATAAGCACCTCCCGGATATTATCTGTGTGATATAATCACCTCCCGGATATTATCTGTGTGATATAAGCACCTCCCGGATATATTCTGTATGATATAAGCACCTCCCGGATATTATCTGTATGATATAAGCACCTGTCGGATATTATCTGTATGATATAAGCACCTCCCGGATTTTATCTGTATGATATAATCACCTCCCGGATATTGGGCCTGATTCAGAGCCGGTCGCTATTTGCGCTCGCTCGTCCAGAAAATAGGTGTCGCTATTCAAATGAACCGTTCGCTGTTTGCGGTCTGTTCACGCCTCTATGTCTGAACGAGCGAACAAAACTTGCGGTCGTTTTTTGGGAAACTACGCCCCCTGGCCGCTTGCATCCTACGTCATGTCCGCTATTTATTAGATTAATCGAGTACATCGAACAGGGTATGAGCTGCTCGCTATTCTTGGGGTTGGTTTTTGCTACCACAATTTTGCGACCAGTTCTGGCTTAAAAAAACCCAGTGACGTGGTAAATGACGCTGCTGTTTTAATTATGCACACCCATAAAACGCCCGTTTTGACCTTTAAGCACGCCTGCGATCGGATCTCCACTCCTCGTCTTCAAGCACCTTCCCCTGTTACCACCCACATACACCTCATCCTGTCACTCAAATTATCCGGCATTCGCTATTTTGCGAGCACAAGAATTTCGGCCGCACTGACTGGTTCGCGCATGCGTATAATGATCCGTGCGCATGCGCAGTTGGGCAAACATCGCTCGGAGCGAACGAGCTGTCGCTTACGAGTGGCTCTGAATCAGGCCCATTATCTGTATGATATAAGCACGGATATTATCTGTCTGATATATGCACCTCCCGGATATATATTCTGTATGATATAAGCACCTCCCGGATATTATCTGTATGATATAAGAACCTCCCGGATATTATCTCTATGATATAAGAACCTCCCGGATATTATCTGTATGATATAAGGACCTCCCGGATATTATCTATATGATATAAGCACCTCCCGGATATTGTCTGTGTGATATAAGAACCTCCCGGATATTATCTGTGTGATATAAGCACCTCCCGGATATTATCTGTGTGATATAATCACCTCCCGGATATTATCTGTGTGATATAAGCACCTCCCGGATATATTCTGTATGATATAAGCACCTCCCGGATATTATCTGTATGATATAAGCACCTGTCGGATATTATCTGTATGATATAAGCACCTCCCCGATATTATCTGTGTGATATAAGCCCCTCCCGGATATTATCTGTATGATATAAGCACTTCCCCGATAATATCTGTGTGATATAAGCACCTCCCGGATATTATCTGTGTGTTATAAGCACCTCCCGGATATTATCTGTATGATATAAGCACCTCCCGGATATTATCTGTATGATATAAGCACCTCCCGGATATTATCTGTGTGATATAAGCACCTCCCGGATATTATCTGTATGATATAAGCACCTGTCGGATATTATCTGTATGATATAAGCACCTCCCGGATTTTATCTGTATGATATAATCACCTCCCGGATATTGGGCCTGATTCAGAGCCGGTCGCTATTTGCGCTCGCTCGTCCAGAAAATAGGGGTGGCTATTCAAATGAGCCGTTCGCTGTTTGCGGTCTGTTCACGCCTCTATGTCTGAACGAGCGAACAAAACTTGCGGTCGTTTTTTGGGAAACTACGCCCCCTGGCCGCTCGCATCCTACGTCATGTCCGCTATTTATTAGATTAATCGAGTACATCGAACAGGGTATGAGCTGCTCGCTATTCTTGTGGTTGGTTTTTGCTACCACAATTTTGCCACCAGTTCTGGCTTAAAAAAACCCAGTGACGTGGTCAATGACGCTGCTGTTTTAATTATGCACACCCATAAAATGCCCGTTTTGACCTTTAAGCACGCCTGCGATCGGATCTCCACTCCCATTCTTCAAGCACCTTCCCCTGTTACCACCCACATACGCCTCATCCTGTCACTCAAATTATCAGGCATTCGCTATTTTGCGAGCACAAGAATTTCGACCGCACTGACAGGTTTGCGCATGCGTATAACGATCCGTGCGCATGCGCAGTTGGGCAAACATCGCTCGGAGCGAACGAGCTGCCGCTTACGGGTGGCTCTGAATCAGGCCCATTATCTGTGTGATATAAGCACCTCCCAGATATTATCTGTCAGATATAAGCACCTCCCGGATATATTCTGTATGATATAAGCACCTCTCGGATATTATCTGTTAGATATAAGCACCTCCCGGATATATATTCTGTATGATATAAGCACCTCCCGGATATTATCTGTATGATATAAGCACCTGTCGGATATTATCTGTATGATATAAGAACCTCCCGGATATTATCTGTGTGATATAAGCACCTCCCTCCCGGATATTATCTGTAAGATATAAGCACCTCCCGGATATTATCTGTGTGATAGAAGCACCTCCCAGATATTATCTGTGTGTTATAAGGACCTCCCGGATATTATCTGTGTGATATAAGCACCTCCCGGTTATATTCTGTTTGATAGAAACACCTCCCGGATATTATCTGTGTGATATAAGCACCTCCCGGATATTATCTGTGTGATATAAGCACCTCCCGGATATATTCTGTATGATATAAGCACCTCCCGGATATTATCTGTATGATATAAGCACCTGTCGGATATTATCTGTATGATATAAGCACCTCCCGGATATTATCTGTATGATATAATCACCTCCCGGGTATTATCTGTATGATATAAGCACCTCCAGGATATTATCTATATGCTATAAGCCCCTCCCGGATATTATATGTGTGATATAAGCCCCTCCCGGATATTATCTGTGTGATATAAGCCCCTCCCGGATATTATCTGTGTGATATGAGCACCTCCCGGATATTATCTGTGTGATATGAGCACCTCCCGGATATTATCTGTGTGAAATGAGCACCTCCCGGATATTATCTGTGTGATATGAGCACCTCCCGGATATTATCTGTGTGATATGAGCACCTCCTGGATATTATCTGTGTGATATAAGCCCCTCCCGGATATTATCTGTGTGATATAAGCACCTCCCTCCCGGATATTATCTTATCCGTATGATATAGGAACCTCACGGATATTATCTGTGTGATATAAGCACCTCCCGCATATTATCTGTGTGATATAAGCACCTCCCGTATATTATCTGTATGATATAAGCACCTGTCGGATATTATCTGTGTGATATAAGCACCTCCTGGATATTATCTGTGTAATATAAGCACCTCCCGGTTATATTCTGTGTGATATAAGCACCTCCCGGATATTATCTGTGTGATATAAGCACCTCCCGGATATTATCTGTGTGATATAATCACCTCCCGGATATTATCTGTGTGATATAAGCACCTCCTGGATATATTCTGTATGATATAAGCACCTCCCGGATATTATCTGTATGATAGAAGCATCTGTCGGATATTATCTGTATGATATAAGCACCTCCCGGATTTTATCTGTATGATATAATCACCTCCCGGATATTGGGCCTGATTCAGAGCCGGTCGCTATTTGCGCTCGCTCGTCCTGAAAATAGGGGTGGCTATTCAAATGAACCGTTCGCTGTTTGCGGTCTGTTCACGCCTCTAGGTCTGAACGAGCAAACAAAACTTGCGGTCGTTTTTTGGGAAACTACGCCCCCTGGCCGCTCGCATCCTACGTCATTTCCGCTATTTATTAGATTAATCGAGTACATCGAACAGGGTATGAGCTGCTCGCTATTCTTGTGGTTGGTTTTTGCTACCACAATTTTGCGACCAGTTCTGGCTTAAAAAAACCCAGTGACGTGGTCAATGACGCTGCTGTTTTAATTATGCACACCCATAAAACGCCCGTTTTGACCTTTAAGCACGCCTGCGATCGGATCTCCATCCCCGTCTTCAAGCACCTTCCCCTGTTACCACCCACATACGCCTCATCCTGTCACTCAAATTATCAGGCATTCGCTATTTTGCGAGCACAAGAATTTCGGCCGCACTGACTGGTTCGCGCATGCGTATAACGAACCGTGCGCATGCGCAGTTGGGCAAACATCGCTCGGAGCAAACAAGCTGCCGCTTACGAGTGGCTCTGAATCAGGCCCATTATCTGTGATATAAGCACCTCCCTCCCGGATATTATCTGTATGATATAAGCTCATCCCGGATATTATCTGTGTGATAGAAGCACCTCCCGGATATTATCTGTGAGATATAAGGACCTCCCGGATATTATCTGTGTGATATAAGCACCTCCTGGTTATATTCTGTGTGATAGAAGCACCTCCCGGATATTATCTGTGTGATATAAGCACCTCCCGGATATTATCTGTGTGATATAAGCACCTCCCGGATATATTCTGTATGATATAAGCACCTCCCGGATATTATCTGTATGATATAAGCACCTGTCGGATATTATCTGTATGATATAAGCACCTCCCGGATATTATCTGTATGATATAATCACCTCCCGGATATTATCTGTATGATATAAGCACCTCCCGGATATTATCTGTGTGATATAAGCCCCTCCCGGATATTATCTGTGTGATATAAGCACCTCCCCGATATTATCTGTGTGATATAAGCACCTCCCGGATATTATCTGTGTGATGTAAGCACCTCCTGGATATTATCTGCATGATATAAGCACCACCCGGATATTATCTGTAGGATATAAGCACCTCCTGGATATATTCTGTATGATATAAGCACCTCCCGGATATTATCTGTATGATATAAGCACCTGTCGGATATTATCTGTATGATATAAGCACCTCCCGGATATTATCTGTATGATATAATCACCTCCCGGATATTATCTGTATGATATAAGCACCTCCAGGATATTATCTGTATGATATAAGCACCTCCCGGATATTATATGTGTGATATAAGCCCCTCCCGGATATTATCTGTGTGATATAAGCCCCTCCCGGATATTATCTGTGTGATATGAGCACCTCCCGGATATTATCTGTGTGATATGAGCACCTCCTGGATATTATCTGTGTGAAATGAGCACGTCCCGGATATTATCTGTGTGATATGAGCACCTCCCGGATATTATCTGTGTGATATGAGCACTTCCCGGATATTATCTGTGTGATATGAGCACCTCCCGGATATTATCTGTGTGATATGAGCCCCTCCCTGATATTATCTGTGTGATATAAGCACCTCCCTCTCGGATATTATCTGTATGATATAAGCACCTCCCGGATATTATCTGTGTGATAGAAGCACCTCCCGGATATTATCTGCAAGAGATAAGGACCTCCCGGATATTATCTGTGTGATATAAGCACCTCCCGGTTATATTCTGTGTGATATAAGCACCTCCCGGATATTATCTGTGTGATATAAGCACCTCTCGGATATTATCTGTATGATATAAGCACCTCCCGGATATATTCTGTATGATATAAGCACCTCCCGGATATTATCTGTGTGATATGAGCACCTCCCGGATATTATCTGTGTGATATGAGCACCTCCCGGATATTATCTGTGTGAAATGAGCACTTCCCGGATATTATCTGTGTGATATGAGCACCTCCTGGATATTATCTGTGTGATATAAGCCCCTCCCTGATATTATCTGTGTGATATAAGCACCTCCCTCCCGGATATTATCTTATCTGTATGATATAAGAACCTCCCGGATATTATCTATGTGATATAAGCACCTCCCAAATATTATCTGTGTGATATAAGCACCTCCCGGTTATATTCTGTGTGATATAAGCACCTCCCGGATATTATCTGTGTGATATAAGCACCTCCCGGATATTATCTGTATGATATAAGCACCTGTCGGATATTATCTGTGTGATTTAAGCACCTCCCGGATATTATCTGTGTGATATAAGCACCTCCCGGTTATATTCTGTGTGATATAAGCACCTGTCGGATATTATCTGTGTGATATAAGCACCTCCCGGATATTATCTGTATGATATAAGCACCTCCCGGATATATTTTGTATGATATAAGCACCTCCCGGATATTATCTGTATAATATAAGCACCTCCCGGATATTATCTGTATGATATAAGCACCTCCAGGATATTATCTGTATGATATAAGCACCTCCCGGATATTATATGTGTGATATAAGCCCCTCCCGGATATTATCTGTGTGATATAAGCCCCTCCCGGATATTATCTGTGTGATATGAGCACCTCCCGGATATTATCTGTGTGATATGAGCACCTCCCGGATATTATCTGTGTGAAATGAGTACCTCCCGGATATTATCTGTGTGATATGAGCACCTCCCGGATATTATCTGTGTGATATGAGCACCTCCCGGATATTATCTGTGTGATATAAGCCCCTCCCGGATATTATCTGTGTGATATAAGCACCTCCCTCCCGGATATTATCTGTATGATATAAGCACCTCCCGGATATTATCTGTGTGATAGAAGCTCCTCCCGGATATTATCTGTGTGATATAAGGACCTCCCGGATATTATCTGTATGATATAAGCACCTCCCGGTTATATTCTGTGTGATAGAAGCACCTCCCGGATATTATCTGTGTGATATAAGCACCTCCCGGATATTATCTGTGTGATATAAGCACCTCCCGGATATATTCTGTATAATATAAGCACCTCCCGGATATTATCTGTATGATATAAGCACCTGTCGGATATTAACTGTATGATATAAGCACCTCCCGGATATTATCTGTATGATATAATCACCTCCCGGGTATTATCTGTATGATATGAGCACCTCCCGGATATTATCTGTGTGATATAAGCCCCTCCCGGATATTATCTGTGTGATATGAGCACCTCCCGGATATTATCTGTGTGATATGAGCACCTCCCGGATATTATCTGTGTGAAATGAGCACCTCCCGGATATTATCTGTGTGATATGAGCACCTCCCGGATATTATCTGTGTGATATGAGCACCTCCTGGATATTATCTGTGTGATATAAGCCCCTCCCGGATATTATCTGTGTGATATAAGCACCTCCCTCCCGGATATTATCTTATCTGTATGATATAGGAACCTCCCGGATATTATCTGTGTGATATAAGCACCTCCCGGATATTATCTGTGTGATATAAGCACCTCCCGGTTATATTCTGTGTGATATAAGCACCTCCCGCATATTATCTGTGTGATATAAGCACCTCCCGGATATTATCTGTATGATATAAGCACCTGTCGGATATTATCTGTGTGATATAAGCACCTCCTGGATATTATCTGTGTGATATTAGCACCTCCCGGTTATATTCTGTGTGATATAAGCACCTCCCGGATATTATCTGTGTGATATAAGCACCTCCCGGATATTATCTGTGTGATATAATCACCTCCCGGATATTATCTGTGTGATATAAGCACCTCCTGGATATATTCTGTATGATATAAGCACCTCCCGGATATTATCTGTATGATAGAAGCATCTGTCGGATAATATCTGTATGATATAAGCACCTCCCGGATTTTATCTGTATGATATAATCACCTCCCGGATATTGGGCCTGATTCAGAGCCGGTCGCTATTTGCGCTCGCTCGTCCTGAAAATAGGGGTGGCTATTCAAATGAACCGTTCGCTGTTTGCGGTCTGTTCACGCCTCTAGGTCTGAACGAGCAAACAAAACTTGCGGTCGTTTTTTGGGAAACTACGCCCCCTGGCCGCTCGCATCCTACGTCATGTCCGCTATTTATTAGATTAATCGAGTACATCGAACAGGGTATGAGCTGCTCGCTATTCTTGTGGTTGGTTTTTGCTACCACAATTTTGCGACCAGTTCTGGCTTAAAAAAACCCAGTGACGTGGTCAATGACGCTGCTGTTTTAATTATGCACACCCATAAAACGCCCATTTTGACCTTTAAGCACGCCTGCGATCGGATCTCCACTCCCCGTCTTCAAGCACCTTCCCCTGTTACCACCCACATACACCTCATCCTGTCACTCAAATTATCAGGCATTCGCTATTTTGCGAGCACAAGAATTTCGGCCGCACTGACTGGTTCGCGCATGCGTATAACGATCTGTCAGCATGCGCAGTTGGGCAAACATCGCTCGGAGCGAACGAGCTGCCGCTTACGAGTGGCTCTGAATCAGGCCCATTATCTGTGATATAAGCACCTCCCTCCCGGATATTATCTGTATGATATAAGCTCCTCCCGGATATTATCTGTGTGATAGAAGCACCTCCCGTATATTATCTGTGTGATATAAGGACCTCCCGGATATTATCTGTGTGATATAAGCACCTCCTGGTTATATTCTGTGTGATAGAAGCACCTCCCGGATATTATCTGTGTGATATAAGCACCTCCCGGATATTATCTGTGTGATATAAGCACCTCCCGGATATATTCTGTATGATATAAGCACCTCCCGGATATTATCTGTATGATATAAGCACCTGTCGGATATTATCTGTATGATATAAGCACCTCCCGGATATTATCTGTATGATATAATCACCTCCCGGATATTATCTGTATGATATAAGCACCTCCCGGATATTATCTGTGTGATATAAGCCCCTCCCGGATATTATCTGTATGATATAAGCACCTCCCCGATATTATCTGTGTGATATAAGCACCTCCCGGATATTATCTGTGTGATGTAAGCACCTCCCGGATATTATCTGTATGATATAAGCACCTCCCGGATATTATCTGTAGGATATAAGCACCTCCTGGATATATTCTGTATGATATAAGCACCTCCCGGATATTATCTGTATGATATAAGCACCTGTCGGATATTATCTGTATTATATAAGCACCTCCCGGATATTATCTGTATGATATAATCACCTCCCGGATATTATCTGTATGATATAAGCACCTCCCGGATATTATCTGTATGATATAAGCACCTCCAGGATATTATCTGTATGATATAAGCACCTGCCGGATATTATATGTGTGATATAAGCCCCTCCCGGATATTATCTGTGTGATATAAGCCCCTCCCGGATATTATCTGTGTGATATGAGCACTTCCCGGATATTATCTGTGTGATATGAGCACCTCCCGGATATTATCTGTGTGATATAAGGCCCTCCCGGATATTATCTGTATGATATAAGCACCTCCCGGATATATTCTGTATGATATAAGCCCCTCCCGGATATTATCTGTGTGAAATGAGCACGTCCCGGATATTATCTGTGTGATATGAGCACCTCCCGGATATTATCTGTGTGATATAAGCACTTCCCGGATATTATCTGTGTGATATGAGCACCTCCCGGATATTATCTGTGTGATATAATGCCCTCCCGGATATTATCTGTGTGATATAAGCACCTCCCGGATATATTCTGTATGATATAAGCACCTCCCGGATATTATCTGTATGATATAAGCACCTGTCGGATATTATCTGTATGATATAAGCACCTCCCGGATATTATCTGTGTCATATGAGCACGTCCCGGATATTATCTGTGTGATATGAGCACCTCCCGGATATTATCTGTGTGATATGAGCACCTCCCGGATATTATCTGTGTGATATGAGCACCTCCCGGATATTGTCTGTGTGATATAAGGCCCTCCCGGATATTATCTGTGTGATATAAGCACCTCCCGGATATATTCTGTATGATATAAGCACCTCCCGGATATTATCTGTATGATATAAGCACCTGTCGGATATTATCTGTATGATATAAGCACCTCCCGGATATTATCTGTATGATATAAGCACCTCCAGGATATTATCTGTATGATATAAGCACCTCCCGGATATTATCTGTGTGATATAAGCCCCTCCCGGATATTATCTGTGTGATATAAGCCCCTCCCGGATATTATCTGTGTGATATGAGCACCTCCCGGATATTGTCTGTGTGATATGAGCACCTCCCGGATATTATCTGTGTGAAATGAGCACCTCCCGGATATTATCTTTGTGATATGAGCACCTCCCGGATATTATCTGTGTGATATGAGCACCTCCCGGATATTATCTGTGTGATATGAGCCCCTCCCGGATATTATCTGTGTGATATAAGCACCTCCCTCTCGGATATTACCTGTATGATATAAGCACCTCACGGATATTATCTGTGTGATAGAAGCACCTCCCGGATATTATCTGCGTGATATAAGGACCTCCCGGATATTATCTGTGTGATATAAGCACCTCCCGGTTATATTCTGTGTGATATAAGCACCTCCCGGATATTATCTGTGTGATATAAGCACCTCCCGGATATTATCTGTATGATATAAGCACCTCCCGGATATATTCTGTATGATATAAGCACCTCCCGGATATTATCTGTATGATATAAGCACCTGTCGGATATTATCTGTATGATATAAGCACCTCCCGGATATTATCTGTATGATATAAGCACCTCCAGGATATTATCTATATGCTATAAGCACCTCCCGGATATTATATGTGTGATATAAGCCCCTCCCGGATATTATCTGTGTGATATAAGCCCCTCCCGGATATTATCTGTGTGATATGAGCACCTCCTGGATATTATCTGTGTGATATGAGCACCTCCCGGATATTATCTGTGTGAAATGAGCACTTCCCGGATATTATCTGTGTGATATGAGCACCTCCTGGATATTATCTGTGTGATATAAGCCCCTCCCGGATATTATCTGTGTGATATAAGCACCTCCCTCCCGGATATTATCTTATCTGTATGATATAAGAACCTCCCGGATATTATCTGTGTGATATAAGCACCTCCCAGATAATATCTGTGTGATATAAGCACCTCCCGGTTATATTCTGTGTGATATAAGCACCTCCCGGATATTATCTGTGTGATATAAGCACCTCCCGGATATTATCTGTATGATATAAGCACCTGTCGGATATTATCTGTGTGATATAAGCACCTCCCGGATATTATCTGTGTGATATAAGCACCTCACGGTTATATTCTGTATGATATAAGCACCTCCCGGATATTATCTGTGTGATATAAGCACCTCCCGGATATTATCTGTGTGATATAATCACCTCCCGGATATTATCTGTGTGATATAAGCATCTCCCGGATATATTCTGTGTGATATAAGCACCTCCCGGATATTATCTGTATGATATAAGCACCTGTCGGATATTATCTGTATGATATAAGCACCTCCCGGATTTTATCTGTATGATATAATCTCCTCCCGGATATTGAGCCTGATTCAGAGCCGGTCCCTATTTGCGCTCGCTCGTCCAGAAAATAGGGGTGGTTATTCAAATGCACCGTTCGCTGTTTGCGGTCTGTTCACGCCTCTAGGTCTGAACGAACGAACAAAACTTGCGGTCGTTTTTTGGGAAACTACGCCCCCTGGCCGCTCGCATCCTACGTCATGTCCGCTATTTTTTAGATTAATCGAGTACATCGAACAGGGTATGAGCTGCTCGCTATTCTTGTGGTTGGTTTTTGCTACCACAATTTTGCGACCAGTTCTGGCTTAAAAAAACCCAGTGACGTGGTCAATGACGCTGCTGTTTTAATTATGCACTCCCATAAAACGCCCGTTTTGACCTTTAAGCACGCCTGCGATCAGATCTCCACTCCCCGTCTTCAAGCACCTTCCCCTGTTACCCCTCACATACGCCTCATCCTGTCACTCAAATTATCAGGCATTCGCTATTTTGCGAGCACAAGAATTTCGGCCGCACTGACTGG
This sequence comes from Taudactylus pleione, assembly GCA_031769625.1. Classification (NCBI taxonomy): domain Eukaryota; kingdom Metazoa; phylum Chordata; class Amphibia; order Anura; family Myobatrachidae; genus Taudactylus; species Taudactylus pleione. Next base: position 161,378 of record JAUIMM010001696.1, read on the forward strand.
TTCGCGCATGCGTATAACGATCCGTGCGCATGCGCATTTGGGCAAACATCGCTCGGAGCGAACGAGCTGCCGTTTACGAGTGGCTCTGAATCAGGCCCATTATCTGTATGATATAAGCACCTCCCGGATATTATCTGTCAGATATAAGCACCTCCTGGATATATATTCTGTATGATATAAGCACCTCCCGGATATTATCTGTCAGATATAAGCACCTCCCGGATATTATCTGTATGATATAAGCACCTGTCGGATATTATCTGTATGATATAAGCACCTCCCGGATATTATCTGTGTGATATAAGCCCCTCCCGGATATTATCTGTATGATATAAGCACCTCCCCGATATTATCTGTGTGATATAAGCACCTCCCGGATATTATCTGTGTGATATAAGCACCTCCCGGATATTATCTGTATGATATAAGCACCTCCCGGATATTGGGCCTGATTCAGACCCACTCGCGAGCGGCTGTCCGCTCGCAAGTGGGTCGATGTTATGCACTGAGCATGCGCACGACGGAGGGAGCTCCGTCGTGCGCATGCGCCAGACGCGACGAGCGAAGGAAAGTCCTTCGCTCGTTGTGTCCGATCAAAGGGGGCGTGCTGTCAATGTTGATTGACAGCACGCCCCCTTTGGTGGGCGTGCCGGGGGCGTGCCTCCCTGACGGGGGCGTTCCCACGGGAACGCCTCCCGTCAGAAGCCGGCCCACTGACATCACTAGTGATGTCAGTGGGAGTGATTTTGGCTCTGATAGAGCCAAAATCACTCCGGAGCTTGCGGTTGAAAACCTCAACCGCAGGCTCCGGCTCGCAATTTCGATGGTCGCGATGGTCTCGACCATCGCGGCCATCATAAAGCACGCTCGTATAGCCTGTGGGTGGTGACCCACAGCTATACGAGCGTCCAGGAGGACGCTCCATGAAAATGGAGCCCTGCCCTCATTCAGAGCGTGCGCTCTGCTCAGAGCGTACGGCTCTGAATGAGGGCCATTCTCTGTATGAAATAAGCACCTCCCGGATATATTCTGTGTGATATAAGCACCTCCCGGATATTATCTGTATGATATAAGCACCTCCCGGATATTATCTGTATGATATAAGCACCTCCCGTATATTATCTGTATGATATAAGCACCTCCCGGATATTATCTGTATGATATAAGCACCTCCCGGATATTATCTGTATGATATAAGCACCTCCAGGATATTATCTGTATGATATAAGCACCTGCCGGATAGTATCTATGTGATATAAGCACCTCCCGGATATTATCTGTGTGATATAAGCACCTCCCGGATATTATCTGTGTGATATAAGCACCTGCCGGATATTATCTGTGTGATATAAGTACCTGCCGGATAGTATCTGTATGATATAAGCCCCTGCCGGATAGTATCTATGTTATATAAGCACCTCCCGTATATTATCTGTGTGATATAAGCACCTGCCAAATATTATCTGTGTGATATAAGCACCTCCCGGATATTATCTGTGTGATATAAGCACCTGCCGGATATTATCTGTATGATATAAGCACCTCCCGGATATTATCTGTGTGATATAAGCACCTGCCAGATAGTATCTTTATGATATAAGCACCTGCCGGATATTATCTGTGTGATATAAGCACCTGCCGGATAGTATCTTTATGATATAAGCACCTGCCGGATATTATCTGAGTGATATAAGCACCTGCCGGATATTATCTGTGTAATATAAGCACCTGCCGGATATTATCTGTGTGATATAAGTACCTGCTGGATAGTATCTGTGTGATATAAGCACCTGCCGGATATTATCTGTGTGATATAAGCACCTGCCGGATAGTATCTTTATGATATAAGCACCTGCCGGATATTATCTGAGTGATATAAGCACCTGCCGGATATTATCTGTGTAATATAAGCACCTGCCGGATATTATCTGTGTGATATAAGTACCTGCTGGATAGTATCTGTGTGATATAAGCACCTGCCGGATATTATCTGTGTGATATAAGCACCTGCCGGATATTGGCCCTCATTCAGAGCCACTCGCAAACAGCAGTACGCTCGTTGCGTTCCGATGTTGACTAACCACGCATGCGTCGGTGTTACACTGCGCAAGTGCGTACGGCAGATTGCGAGCTTTTTTTCTCTCGTTCCTAAAATAGCGTACAGGAAGTGACATGTCAAATGTGATTGACAGAACAGGGCGTTTTTGGGTGTTGACGGGGGTGGAGATGGAAAAACGCAGGCGTGGCGAGGCGTTTTTGGGGCGTACATACATTAGCAGATGCGAACGTCAAATGTGTTCGGACCGTCACATACGTCACTGGAACATCCTCTTTCCCTTCAAAATGCTCGCACAGTTTAGGGTCTGGATTACTCGACCACATTGGCGATGGCCTTCTCCTCCGTCCCGGGACTCCATGATGTTGCAGCGATTAATCGCGGGTGGTCACAAAAGCAATTAGTGTTGTATTGAAAACCGGCTTGGTATGTGTTTGGAAAGCAGTTTATTGGGATAGCACAAAACCGTACGCAGGTGGAAATCATACCTGCTAATGTCAGGATTACACAATCAATTGGCGTACATTTTTTGGGGTTTTTTTTGGCCTCAATTTGTTGTTTATGGCCTATTGTGACAATAATGTCATCATGTTTTAATTAGCTCCCCTTTTTTTTTTTAATGTGCAATTTGCATCGTTATGTGATTTTTTAAACGTTCCTTCAAGAGGCCTTTTTTTTATACAAATGAAATGGTTTTTTGTGTCCTTTTTTGCCTTTAGGGCCAGGATTAAATGTAACCCATTTGTACAATAATGTCACAATACAATGTCAGATTTTTTTCATAAATTTATTGTTTAAACACAAACCAATTGGCATAATATATATATATTTTTTTTCTGCCAAAGATACTTATTATCAAAAATAAATAATCAATAACTGATAACATAAACGTACAAAAATAACTTAAAAACATTTCACAAGAAAGGAGAGGGAAGTTTTGACCAGAAAGGAATATGAGCCAAGCACAGAAGGAGTGTGGGAAAAGTCGCCATTGCTGTCACCGTTTTTTCGCCCGTTTGGATGGGGGAGGGTGGGCGCCAGACCGGGTCCGGGATGCCATCGGGCTGGCCTGTCCAGAGGCAGATGTTGTGGCCTCTGGACTAGGCACAGGGCTAGGCACATTTGGAGGATTGGCTGATGTTGTGCCAGAGGTGGAGGATCCTGATGTTCCGGCAGGAAGGGAGGTCGGCTCCACCATGTGCTGGCGAACGAGCTGCTCCAGGGCATCGGCGATGCGGATGTTGGCCCTGGTATTTTCCGCCAGGGCCTGACCAATGGTCACGTTGGCCGCAGCATTTTGCTCCAGGGCCTCAGCCACCCGTATCAGACTGGCGTCCATCCTCTGCAGAATCTCCGTATGGAAATCCGATTTGAAATTGAGTTCTGTGAGGAGGCCCACTGCCTGCGAGGGGGCACGCCCTGGACTGGCTTCTGCAGGGTCCTCAGCCGGATGTACTGGTTCCTCCCCTGCAGAGCCAGCAGAAATTCTGCGGCCAAGGCTTCCCTCTGGAGCAGACTCATCCGCCTGTGTCTCTGTTGGAAAAATGAGAAAAGAGTCACATTAGAATCTACATATTGGCACAATAGCATTTCAGAGTTGGTGACATCACAATACTTACCTGGGCCAACATGAGGAGCCGCAAAGTCTGGCATGTCCGTATCCATGTTGGACACGCCAAACACCTCCACAGGCTGCACACACCCCTGTGCCAGCTCTTCTAAATCCGTCAACTCCAATGACACAGGGGTGGGACCCCCACCTGTCCCCCTTGCATGCCTAGCCCTGTCCGCGAGTTTTTGCTTTAGGCGATATTTGAAGTCGCCCCATCTGTGGGGAAAAATGGAAGCCATTATCCTTTGGTTTAAAATGGGGTTTGTTTTTAGGGGGGGCAAGGGTTTACTTACCGCCGTTTGACATCCCGGGCTAGACGGACATAATCACCCACTCTATTGACATCCACGGCTACCTCTTCCCACATTCTCCACTTCTGGCTTAGACTCATATTCCTGTCTGCCTGTGGCAGGATGTCCACACACTTCTGGATCAAAACCTCCATCTCCTTTCTTGTGAAATGTGGCTGCCTTTTTTTTTTGCCCGCTTTGGCCGGAATACTGGGCCCAGCAGCCTCTTCCATGTCATCCTCCTCACCTATTTGTGTAAATTTACAGAATTCACAAAATCACAACTTGCCTAATCTTATGTTTCAAATTAATCGTTGATAGAAAATGCATGAAAGACTTACCGCCTGACTCTTGTGCATTTTTTCCCTGGTCTGTCGCCATGTCTGAGGTCCAAACAAGAAATACACCAGAATTTGAATGTGTTTTCGTGACGTATTTATACATGCATCCTTATTTTGCGGCCGCATCATTGATTGTGCGGCCCTATGATCCCTCCTTAATTTGTGCGGGAAACTAAACACTATTTATGGCTTGGTGTGTCTCAAGTCGAGGTGGCGTTTTTGGATTGTTGGAGGTTATCTTGGCTGGAGTTTATTGATTGCGTAGAAAGGAGTTGGAGGTTGGAGATTCGTTTGTTGGTTAGATTTGCGTTTTTTTTTCCGTTATCTTTGTTGGTTTATATTTTTGGGACCTCGTTTGTTGATTTGGTAAGTTTTGTGAAGTCTAACTTTTGTTCAATTGTTGTTTCATTGTGTTTCGTATATTTTGTAATTTTTGGATACCTAATTTATTCTATTTTAGATTTTGTTTATTTTCGACCCCAAAGACCTTTTGATTTTGCATCTTAGATATTTGCTCTTGGTAAGTCAATTTTTTATCTTGTATTAGCGAACTAATTAGCGCATTTTTAGTAGTTACTCTTGTGACTTGTATTAGCGAACTAATTAGCGCATTTTTAGTAGTTACTCTTGTGACTTGTATTAGCGAACTAATTAGCGCATTTTTAGTAGTTACTCTTGTGACTTGTATTAGCGAACTAATTAGCACATTTTTAGTAGTTACTCTTGTGACTTGTATTAGCGAACTAATTAGCGCATTTTAAACAGCTTAATAATCATTCTAACTTTTTGATGGTTTAGCTTTCGCTTTTTGAGCCAACATTTCGACCCGTTTTGATGTACTGTGTTAAATGTCGCTTTGCGGTTTGGCTAAATGGGTGTTTGGCATATTTGAACTTTGGTCTAGCACAAAATGTATCAACAAAAATGCACAGAGTGAAATGTGTCAAGTAATTTTGTTGTTTATTTTCAGTTTGGACGTATCATGACAATACCCCGGCATGTAAGCAGCAATGGATGGTATCATCAAGCTAAGTTGTTTTAATATAGTTTTGGGGTGGGTCAAAAGCCTTACTTTGAAATTTTTGAATTTCAGGTTGATCTGGGGCGGATTGTTCTGGCCATGCTCCCGGAAGCCGACCAACCTCAATCTCATCCCAGGCGTAGGCATCGTAGGCATGCAAGGCCCCAGATATTTCGAACTCGTGTCACCCTTTTTGGAATGCCCGATGATGAGGCTTTAAGACGCTACCGTCTACCTCTCAGAATCATCATAGACACTCTCTCATTAATAGAAAGTGATCTTGAGCGGCAAATTGACAGTCCAACAGCAATACCACCACTGACGCAATTTATGGCGGTGTTACATTTCTGTGCCTCAGGATCGTTTCAAACAACGGTGGGAATAGTGGCGGGCATCTCCCAATCCTCCTTTTCCCGGATCCTGAGGGCAGTGATGGAGGCACTTTTCAAGCACCTCCATCATTTTATTCAAATGCCTTTGGATATGGGTGCCCTTAGTGTGGCCAAGGCCAATTTTTACCAAATAGCTGGCTTCCCACACATCATAGGGGTTGTGGATGGTACTCACATACCACTTCAGCCTCCAGCACGGCTGGAGGCAATATTTAGAAACAGGAAACACTATCACTCCCTGAATGTAATGGTGGTATGTGATGCCTCCCTCCAGATCCTGTCCCTGAATGCTAAGTTACCAGGAAGTGCACATGACTCCTTTGTCATCCGGCAATCAGGGATATGGCAGAAATTAACCAACCTACAAGCTGGTGATGCGTGGCTTCTGGGTAAGTGGAGACCTTTAGTACATAACAATGTTAAGCTTGATACACAGTGTTCCTGATGTTGTCTCTTATTTTTCACAGGAGACAGTGGATACCCTTGCATGTCCTGGCTGCTCACTCCTTATTTGGCTCCCACACCAGGCCCACAAAGTGAGTATAATTCCGCACTTACAGCCACCAGGCAAGTGGTGGAGCGCTGTATCGGCCTTTTAAAAGGCCGATTCAGATGCCTCCACCGCTCTGGTGGCGAGCTCATGTATTTGCCGGATATGGTGTCGAAAATTGTGGTCCTGTGTGGGATATTTCACAACATCGCCATAAGGAGTGGTGTCCCAATGCAGCCAGAGGATGCCTTACCTGAGGATGGCCCCCCCGAGGTTGGTCAGAGGTCAGTATGTGGGGGGGCCATACGCGATGATGTGGTGGCCAGATTTTTTAGGTAAGTTTGACCCAAACTACAGTGTTTATACCTAATGTGTTTGTGTTTGTTTGCGAACATCTAATTTATTTATTTTTTTTCACCATCTTCTGTTTGTTCACATAATCTTTGCCACTCCAACGCTCACTACTTCCTGCTACCCTTACCAAACCTGGATCTGGTGATTTTGTCCATATATTCTGGAACCCATATCGCAACGCCATGTTTGTGGAATCATGTTGGCATGGTCCTTCGTCAACCAGTTCTTGATTGTTTTTTTTAATTAAATATTTTATTTGTATGTGTTGTATTTGAGATTATCACTGTTTTTTTTTTTGGGACTGACCACTTTGATTTCTCATTTATGTTGTGAATAAATGTTTGGAGAGTGAAATGGTCTTCCTTTTTTTGGACGTTAACAGCAAGTGTAACCAGGTTAACACACCTTACATTTGACTAAAGGGTAATCCAGTACTGACACCAGTTGATGTAAACTGAAATATGTTTGCAGGTTCCCAACCCACACCAAAAGGAAGCCTGTCCAAACCTTTGGATTTTGAAGATTGGCCTAAGCAGCTTGCACACCAACTAGGAACCTGTAAAATGGCGAAATATCTAATTGACACTACACCCAAAAAGGGAAATGACATTGTTACTGTTATGTGTTTCTTGTGGCTGTTTAACATACAAATACAAAATACAATCTAACTTTTAAAAAAGGGAAATCCTTGCAGGAACAGTCTACTTATGTCAGGGAAAACTATTTTTGTTTTTGAAAAAAAGAATGAGCCAGAACGTATATTAGAACTACAAAATTTATTTACAAAACGAAAAAAAACAAAAAAAACTACTGGCGAAGGATGCCAGACAGCCGGTCAAGGGCCACAAGAATGCCAATGACATGTTGGCGCATCTGGCCAACACAATCGTCCACCTCTTGTCGACGCCTCTGTTCCTCTGTGGGTGAGAAAAGTGTGTGGATTAATAAAACAATAGGGAATCCACATTAAAAAAACAAAAACACAACGAAATCACTCCTAAACCGAAAAAAGAAAAACCAAAACAAAAAGGGGGTGCTGCCAAAAATACAAGGCCTATGTACAAATTCACACAGGTGTGATATGTGTATGTTGAAATCAGCAGGAAGAGGTAAAGGCAAACTGCTAAATCACCAAAAGTAAACCAAACAAGCACGAATAAAGGCACGACACATGATTACATACAAACAGTTTGTGGTTAAAAAAAATGAGAAAGAAAAACATACCGGGAGCCAAAACGGGAGCTCCGGAAGTCCCTCCATGTTCCTCCTCGGAGGAGCCTTCATTCCCCAAAGAACGGGGAGGGGTAATGATGGAATCCGGGGAGGGGGTAATTGGAAGAGGGGTGGGTGGAGGAGAGGGGGAAGTGGGACGGAGGGGAAGGAGGCCCGACAGTTCCGGGAGAGGGTCTGGGAAGGCTGGGGAGGAGTGGGGTATAGGGGAAATATTTGGGGTGGAGTGTTGGCTGGGGGTTGGGGATAGTGGCCGGGAACGCCGTCTGGCCGGACGGTGACGGCGTAGTCTTGGCTGTCCTCCTAAAATATGTCAAACAAATTGAGGTTAGTTTCTGGGCAAATCCGGGGCCCAAATAAAAAAAAAAAAACCAGCAACAAAAAACATGCAAAAAGGAGTAGAATGAAAAAAAAAGAAATAGAGGGAAAACAAGCACACGCTGATATGAGAACAAATAATTAATAGGACAGACAGGAAAACATGCACACGCAGATATGAGGACAAATAATTAATAGGACAGACAGGAAAACATGCACACGCAGTTTGCCCCACAAACACAAACATGAAAACCACAATACATAACACTTACTTTCAAGGATCTGCATGCGAAAGCATGCCAGCAAGCAGGGCGTTCGCCGTTGCAGGTCTGACCACCTGCGCTCCAGCTGCCCGATGTTGCGGCGTGAACCCAACGACCGCAGGCGGGACCGTGCCTCCGCATACGCGGAGCGCTTCTGCCGGTTGGTGATGGGTGGAGGCTGGCTGGTGATCCGCCTATCCATCACCTCCGTAAGCACCAGCAGCTCGCGCCTGGTGAATGCGGAGGCTCTCATGATGGCAATGGTGTTTTTCATACAAAACATTTTTGATAAAGTGTGGCAAAAATTTCTGATTGGCTAATGTATTTTGGAAATTAACAGGAACAATTTTATTGGTTAGTGTATGAGTCATGTGTTCAACAGGGCCAGAAATCTCTGGAGAGTTATGATAGGCTTGATGCAGTGACATGCGTTTGCAAATTTAAATAAAGAAATGAACCCCGGAAAATATGCGGGGACCCACAGCAATAGAACAATTGTTTAATTGTGGTTCACATGTTTTTTGAACAATAAAAGCGAATGTTCTATCCGTACGTATTCTGCGGGTAAACACAAACACGGACAAGAGTAAAGTTTCTTGCATTGTGTTGAAAAAAAACAAACAATTAAGCTAATTGATACATTGATTGGCATGATACGATTGAGGGAGGTAGGCAGAATAAAGGAGCAGGTAATCGACATCTGACAAGGCCACTTCCGGTTTCACTTGTGCGTGCGTTCCCTTCAAGCCATTTCGGGGATGTACGCTCGCTATTTCGCACGCTCGTTAGTTAGAGGAGGGGTCGCCTGAGTTTAGGGAGGAATTTTAGATGCCAACGAAAATACGAGCGAGCCATTGAATTTAAATAATTTTGTACGTACGCCTAACGTACGTGCGCCCGCTTGCGAGTGGGTCTGAATGAGGGCCATTATCTGTGTGATATAAGCACCTAAGAGTTTAGCAAAGACCAGAACTCCCGCACCAAGCTATTAGTAGATGTAAATAGCACCAGGGGAATATTGTCTATAATATTCAGCTTATAGGGTAAAGTTTCATGCCTATAAGTGAGTAATTGGTGCCACCACTGATTCTATTATATATGCAAAGTTCCAGAAGAGAGAAAGAAGGGAATCAGGGCCTGATTCAGCACAGATCGCAAGGCTGCGTTCGCACGTACCCGGCCGCATCGAAAATATGCTAATGAATGCATATGCACTGCCGTCGCAGCACGAGTCGTAGACGCCCAGCACTACATAATGCCGCCCCCTTACCCTCTACTCACATCCGTACAAATGCGCAAGTATGGGAAATCATCGGTAACATTGAGTAACATCGGAGCTGCACGCACGCTTGTGGTTGACATGACCCTGCCGCAGAAGTTGTTACATTTCCTGCGCGCAGTGAGTCCTCAGGCTGCGCATGGGTTCACTGTGAATAATTTATGCACGCCCCTGCAACAGAAATTCGAGCGCACTGACACGCCTGCATTCGCACGACCACCCACCATCACCACCCACATACTGCACTTCCTGTCAATCACGGAGTGATGGGTCTGCGTACTGCCTGCGTTCGCGTTCCCTATCGCAGTGCCTGGTTCGCGCACGTGCACTGCGTCTTATACGTAGAATGCAAACATCGTCCGTCTGCGTGCGAACACAGCATTGCGATCCAACCAGAATCAGGACCTCAGTTTCAGTTGGGTGCACTCATATTCCCAAAACACATTTATAATTCTATTTAAAATCATTTCTTTATTCGATATGCATTATAAACAGGTATCTTAATTCCCATGTGATAATGAAAATGCTGATGATTGCTTAATATTCCAGGTATTTAAATCAGTAATATCAGTAAAAGGAATAACATGAGAAGTCTATTTTAAGTGAGAATGTGGAGTAACAGTGTTGCATAATAATGAATTTATAATAACTAGTGATGAGCGGGTTCAGATCTCGGACCAGAATTTAGCAGAACCGAGTCAGATCCAAGCAGGCTCAGAGTTTCCCGCCAGACTCGGATCTCGATACCGAGGAAAACGATAGAGTCTGAAATCTCGCGGTTCACGAGCTTTCGTCTCTATGATCAATGTAGTATATAAGGGACCACGCGACGGACGCCATTTCACTCCAGCTGTGGAGACTGAACAGGGAGGGTGGGTAGTGTAGGGCTGGAAGAGGTGCTGGTGCTGTCTGCTGTGTCCTGGGCTGGTGACTGCTGATCCATTCTGGGCTGGTGTTTTTCATGTCTGCTGTGTCCATCTGGGCTGGTGCAGAACTGCAGATACATCTGGGCTGGTGCTGTGTCCATCTGGGCTGGTGCAGAACTGCAGATACATCTGGGCTGGTGCTGTCTCCATCTGGGCCCAAGTTCTGAACTAAAAAAAAATATATAGTAAAAAAAACAATCAATCAAAGTGTCTTTTATATGTTTCTGTGTGTGTGTGTGTGTGTGTGTGTGTGTGTGTGTGCGTGTGTGTGTGTGTTAGGCTTAACCGCAGTACTGCACAAGATCCAGCCAGCAACCGAAGTTGCAACCTAGTGCTGCCTGACTCCAGTCGTGATCAATCTGTGCTCTGGGCCCAAGTTCTGGAGCTGAAAAAAATAACAATCAATTGTCTTTTTTTCTAATAATTGTCTGTGTGTCTGTGCGTGTTAGGCTTAGCCGCACAAGATCTAGCAAGTTGGCAACGCAACCTAGTGCTGCCCGACTCCAGTCGTCATCAATCTGTGCTCTGGGCCCAAATTCTGGACCCGAAACCCCCCCCCCCCCCAAAAAAATAGTGTCTTTTGTCTATTTATTTTCTGTGTGTGCGCGTGTTAGGCTTAGCCACACAAGATACAGCAACACAACCTAGTGCTGCCCGACTCCAGTCATCACCAATCTGTGCTCTGGGCCAAAGTTCTGGACCCGAAAAAAAATAAATAGTGTCTTTTGTATAGTTTTTTTCTGTGTGCGCACGACTGCACGTGTGTGAGTTTTGTAACCGCACCTTGGCTACACTATTGGTGCTTGTGACACTGCTTCAAGACTGCAGAAAATATGGAGGGCTGTCACATGACAGGAGAGCAAGGCCAAGAACCACATGTTGTAGCTGCTGCCAGCAGTCATCACGTTAATGCAAGGCCGTCAACTTCCTTGACCTCTATGAAGGCCCATGCCTTCAATCCTCAAGGGTATCCCAACCATCATCTTTGCACAGTCCTCAACTCTATTAATAATTATATCAATCAGTTTTGAGCCAGCAAGCTGGATGCAACCTTTTGGCCCTTTAACTAGATGAAAAAAATCAATATTGTGAGCTGTGAGGTAACCAAAATTGACTGGAAACGAGTGGAAATAAATGTTATTGAGGTTATTATTACTGTAGGAACAAAAAAGGCACATTTTATGCGATTTTATCGTTTTTTTTTTATTTTTTAAGAAAAAAATCCAGATCCAAAACCAAAACACGAAAACAAAACACCAAGGAAAAAAAATCCAAAACCAGATTCAGATCAAAAAGCAGGGGAGATCCAGATCCAAAACCAAAACCTAAACATGAGGGTCGGCGCACATCTCTAATAATAACAGATACTGCTAGTTCTCTTGGTATAAGAACAATTCACTGGAAATACGGGGCCTGATTCAGACCTGGTAGCAAGGCTGCGTTCGCACGCAGCCGGCCGATGTTCGCAATCTGTGCATGCTTATAAGACGCAGTGCGCGTACGCGAACCAGTCGCTGTGATCGGAAAACGCAAGCATGAGTGACAGGACGTGCTATTTGCGGGTGGTGACAAAGGGAGGTCTATGGTAGCGGGAGTGTGGTAGTGCAAACGCAGGCGCGTCTGTGCGTTTAAACGCCATTTCAGGGGAGTACATAATTAAGATGCATCGTCAGCATACACGTCACATGGCTAAAATAAGCACAGCAGCACTCGCAGTGCTTGCGGTACGGTATCCGTACGGGTCCGATGTCAACCGATGTTACCGATTGTTTAATACACTTCCTAGAGATGACGTATGTTACTAAGGGCAAGTGGGCATCTTATGTCAGGCTAGTAGGTGTCTAATTTCATTCCGCGATCGCACGGCAAAACATAGTGGGCGTGTTAATGTCTTGCTTGCGATAGCGGGATTTGCATACTTTGAATGTGGACGGGTGCGTGCGAACGCAGCCTTCCGACCTCGTCTGAATTGGACACACAGTACCATCCACTAAAAAAAGAGAGATATGATTCTATGAACATAGCGACAATAGCCCCAGTATTATACTCTCACATCCTGATCATTACACCCAAAACACGGAGGCTCTAAAAAAAAATTATCACCTGCTTGTATAACCCTGTTACCTATAGATAGAACCCTGCCTGCATATATAACCCTGCTACCTATAGATAGAACCCTGCCTGCATGTATAACCCTGCTACCTATAGATAGAACCCTGCCTGCATGTATAACCCTGCTACCTATAGATAGAACCCTGCCTGCATGTATAACCCTGCTACCTATAGATAGAACCCTGCCTGCATGTATAACCCTGCTACCTATAGATAGAACCCTGCCTGCATGTATAACCCTGCTACCTATAGATAGAACCCTGCCTGCATGTATAACCCTGCTACCTATAGATAGAACCCTGCCTGCATGTATAGCCCTGCTACCTATAGATAGAACCCTGCCTGCATGTATAACCCTGCTACCTATAGATAGAACCCTGCTACCTATAGATAGAACCCTGCCGGCATGTATAACCCTGCTACCTATAGATAGAACCCTGCCTGCATGTATAACCCTGCTACCTATAGATAGAACCCTGTCTGCTTGTATAACCCTGTTACCTATAGATAGAACCCTGCCGGCATATATAACCCTGCTACCTATAGATAGAACCCTGCCTGCTTGTATAACCCTGTTACCTATAGATAGAACCCTGCCTGCATATATAACCCTGCTACCTATAGATAGAACCCTGCCTGCATGTATAACCCTGCTACCTATAGATAGAACCCTGCTACCTATAGATAGAACCCTGCCGGCATGTATAACCCTGCTACCTATAGATAGAACCCTGCCTGCATGTATAACCCTGCTACCTATAGATAGAACCCTGCCTGCTTGTATAACCCTGTTACCTATAGATAGAACCCTGCCGGCATATATAACCCTGCTACCTATAGATAGAACCCTGCCTGCTTGTATAACCCTGTTACCTATAGATAGAACCCTGCCTGCATATATAACCCTGCTACCTATAGATAGAACCCTGCCTGCATGTATAACCCTGCTACCTATAGATAGAACCCTGCCTGCATGTATAACCCTGCTACCTATAGATAGAACCCTACCTGCATGTATAACCCTGCTACCTATAGATAGAACCCTGCTACCTATAGATAGAACCCTGCCTGCATGTATAACCCTGCTACCTATAGATACCCTGCCTGCATGTATAACCCTGTTACCTATAGATAGAACCCTGCCTGCATGTATAACCCTGTTACCTATAGATAGAACCCTGCCTGCATGTATAACCCTGTTACCTATAGATAGAACCCTGCCTGCATGTATAACCCTGCTACCTATAGATAGAACCCTGCCTGCATGTATAACCCTGCTACCTATAGATAGATACCCTGCCTGCATGTATAACCCTGCTACCTATAGATAGAACCCTGCCTGCATGTATAACCCTGCTACCTATAGATAGAACCCTGCCTGCATGTATAACCCTGCTACCTATAGATAGAACCCTACCTGCATGTATAACCCTGCTACCTATAGATAGAACCCTGCTACCTATAGATAGAACCCTGCCTGCATGTATAACCCTGCTACCTATAGATAGAACCCTGCCTGCATATATAACCCTGCTACCTATAGATAGAACCCTGCCTGCATGTATAACCCTGCTACCTATAGATAGAACCCTGCCTGCTTGTATAACCCTGTTACTTATAGATAGAACCCTGCCTGCATATATAACCCTGCTACCTAGAAATAGAACCCTGCCTGCATGTATAACCCTGCTACCTATAGATAGAACCCTGCCTGCATGTATAACCCTGCTACCTATAGATAGAACCCTGCCTGCTTGTATAACCCTGTTACCTATAGATAGAACCCTGCCGGCATATATAACCCTGCTACCTATAGATAGAACCCTGCCTGCTTGTATAACCCTGTTACCTATAGATAGAACCCTGCCGGCATATATAACCCTGCTAGCTATAGATAGAACCCTGCCTGCATGTATAACCCTGCTACCTATAGATAGAACCTTGCCGGCATATATAACCCTGCTACCTATAGATAGAACCCTGCCTGCTTGTACAACCCTGTTACCTATAGATAGAACCCTGCCTGCATATATAACCCTGCTACCTATAGATAGAACCCTGCCTGCTTGTATAACCCTGTTACCTACAGGTAGAACCCTGCCGGCATATATAACCCTGCTACCTATAGATAGATCCCTGCCTGCTTGTATAACCCTGTTACCTATAGATAGAACCCTGCCTGCTTGTATAACCCTGTTACTTATAGATAGAACCCTGCCTGCATATATAACCCTGCTACCTAGAGATAGAACCCTGCCTGCATGTATAACCCTGCTACCTATAGATAGAACCCTGCCGGCATGTATAACCCTGCTACCTATAGATAGAACCCTGCCTGCATGTATAACCCTGCTACCTATAGATAGAACCCTGCCTGCATGTATAACCCTGCTACCTATAGATAGAACCCTGCCTGCATGTATAACCCTGCTACCTATAGATAGAACCCTGCCTGCATGTATAACCCTGCTACCTATAGATAGAACCCTGCCTGCATGTATAGCCCTGCTACCTATAGATAGAACCCTGCCTGCATGTATAACCCTGCTACCTATAGATAGAACCCTGCTACCTATAGATAGAACCCTGCTGGCATGTATAACCCTGCTACCTATAGATAGAACCCTGCCTGCATGTATAACCCTGCTACCTATAGATAGAACCCTGCCTGCTTGTATAACCCTGTTACCTATAGATAGAACCCTGCCGGCATATATAACCCTGCTACCTATAGATAGAACCCTGCCTGCTTGTATAACCCTGTTACCTATAGATAGAACCCTGCCTGCATATATAACCCTGCTACCTATAGATAGAACCCTGCCTGCTTGTATAACCCTGTTACCTATAGATAGAACCCTGCCGGCATATATAACCCTGCTACCTATAGATAGAACCCTGCCTGCATATATAACCCTGCTACCTATAGATACCCTGCCTGCATGTATAACCCTGTTACCTATAGATATATACCCTGCCTGCATGTATAACCATGTTACCTATAGATAGAACCCTACCTGCATGTATAACCCTGTTACCTATAGATAGAACCCTGCCTGCATGTATAACCCTGCTACCTATAGATAGAACCCTGCCTGCATGTATAACCCTGCTACCTATAGATAGATACCCTGCCTGCATGTATAACCCTGCTACCTATAGATAGAACCCTGCCTGCATGTATAACCCTGCTACCTATAGATAGAACCCTGCCTACATGTATAACCCTGCTACCTATAGATAGAACCCTACCTGCATGTATAACCCTGCTACCTATAGATAGAACCCTGCTACCTATAGATAGAACCCTGCCTGCATGTATAACCCTGCTACCTATAGATAGAACCCTGCCTGCATATATAACCCTGCTACCTATAGATAGAACCCTGCCTGCATGTATAACCCTGCTACCTATAGATAGAACCCTGCCTGCTTGTATAACCCTGTTACTTATAGATAGAACCATGCCTGCATATATAACCCTGCTACCTAGAAATAGAACCCTGCCTGCATGTATAACCCTGCTACCTATAGATAGAACCCTGCCTGCATGTATAACCCTGCTACCTATAGATAGAACCCTGCCTGCTTGTATAACCCTGTTACCTATAGATAGAACCCTGCCGGCATATATAACCCTGCTACCTATAGATAGAACCCTGCCTGCTTGTATAACCCTGTTACCTATAGATAGAACCCTGCCGACATATATAACCCTGCTACCTATAGATAGAACCCTGCCTGCATGTATAACCCTGCTACCTATAGATAGAACCCTGCCGGCATATATAACCCTGCTACCTATAGATAGAACCCTGCCTGCTTGTACAACCCTGTTACCTATAGATAGAACCCTGCCTGCATATATAACCCTGCTACCTATAGATAGAACCCTGCCTGCTTGTATAACCCTGTTACCTATAGGTAGAACCCTGCCGGCATATATAACCCTGCTACCTATAGATAGATCCCTGCCTGCTTGTATAACCCTGTTACCTATAGATAGAACCCTGCCTGCTTGTATAACCCTGTTACTTATAGATAGAACCCTGCCTGCATATATAACCCTGCTACCTAGAGATAGAACCCTGCCTGCATGTATAACCCTGCTACCTATAGATAGAACCCTGCCTGCATGTATAACCCTGCTACCTATAGATAGAACCCTGCCTGCATGTATAACCCTGCTACCTATAGATAGAACCCTGCCTGCATGTATAACCCTGCTACCTATAGATAGAACCCTGCCTGCTTGTATAACCCTGTTACCTATAGATAGAACCCTGCCGGCATATATATACCTGCTACCTATAGATAGAACCCTGCCTGCTTGTATAACCCTGTTACCTATAGATAGAACCCTGCCGGCATATATAACCCTGCTACCTATAGATAGAACCCTGCCTGCATGTATAACCCTGCTACCTATAGATAGAACCCTGCCTGCATGTATAACCCTGCTACCTATAGATAGAACCCTGCCGGCATATATAACCCTGCTACCTATAGATAGAACCCTGCCTGCTTGTATAACCCTGTTACCTATAGATAGAACCCTGCCTGCATATATAACCCTGCTATCTATAGATAGAACCCTGCCTGCTTGTATAACCCTGTTACCTATAGATAGAACCCTGCCGGCATATATAACCCTGCTACCTATAGATAGAACCCTGCTTGCATATATAACCCTGCTACCTATAGATACTCTGCCTGCATGTATAACCCTTTTACCTATAGATAGAACCCTGCCTGCATGTATAACCCTGTTACCTATAGATAGAACCCTGCCTGCATGTATAACCCTGCTACCTATAGATAGAACCCTGCCTGCATGTATAACCCTGTTACCTATAGATAGAACCCTGCCGTCATATATATCCCTGCTACCTATAGATAGAACCCTGCCGGCATATATAACCCTGCTACCTATAGATAGAACCCTGCCTGCATGTATAACCCTGTTACCTATAGATAGAACCCTGCCTGCTTGTATAACCCTGTTACCTATAGATAGAACCCTGCCTGCATGTATAACCCTGCTACCTATAGATAGAACCCTGCCTGCATGTATAACCCTGTTACCTATAGATAGAACCCTGCCTGCATGTATAACCCTGTTACCTATAGATAGAACCCTGCCGGCATATATATCCCTGCTACCTATAGATACCCTGCCTAGCTAATGTGATCATAGGATCCGGTTTATTATTCATGATCACAATAACAGCATAACATTCCACAACTACAGTGATAAGATCCATATATAACCAAGAGGGAAGTAGCTCAGTGAATGAGGGATTAGCATTTGTGACCCTCCCAAGCAAGAGCAGAACAACCGGGCTCTGATTTACACAGACTACACAGCGTGTGCGTCACATACATCTGATGTCGCTGGAAACTCCTTATCAGTGCTATAAATTATAAGTACCTGAGCAGTACAGATCTCTGTGGCTATAGGAAAAGACCTTTCATTTAATTAACACTGTGCTGACCAAAACTTAAGGACGAGTATTGACAGAGGATATCACTGACAATATCTATTAAAGGAATGACAAGAGAAGTCTATTTTAAGTGTGAATGTGGAGTAACAGGGTGTCGCATAATAATGAATTTATAATAACAGATACTCCTGGTTCTATTGGTATAAGAACAATGTCAGTTTTGGGGAGATATCTTGCAAAATGTGTTTAATAAATATGCCCCGAAGGGAGATTAATAAAGTAGAGAAGTATGTGTTACCCACGTGGCTTGTACTAGAACTGAAACACATGCGACAATCACAGACCCATCTTGCCAACCAAAGAGGGGTCCTCTTCAAAGCCCCCAATCCCGTTACACCATTAGTCATGACCCCATGGTGGTACCTCCAGTTACCCAGTGTGTGACCTGCACTCATGCCACTACATGGCCATTACATGGATAGTTCCTTCCTTTAGGGGTGTTGCACCCAGTCATTTACCTAATGTTGCTTTACCTATTTCTCATTTGCAGCTCAGGACGCGATGGCTGGTACAGGTTTTGGGATCAGTTCTGATCTTATAAGCCTTGAGGTGATCTCTTCCGAGGTTCCCGACCTGACGCTCATTGATCTCCCTGGGATTGCAAGAGTGGCAGTTGGTGACCAGCCAAAGGACATTGGAGACCAGGTGAGATGTGAGACCTTTAGTGAATTAGCTGCCACTGGGCCTGATTCAGGGATGGAAGCGGAACACATCGCAGCTGCTTCTTTGGCTGCAGTAGCGATGTGTAAGAATGCTAACGCTGCAAGAGGCGCCTGAAGGGAAAAAAAGCACCCATCGGGTTTACATACATCTCTAAATCAGGCCCCTGACTGCACTCTGTCTAACACTTGGCTACTATATTACTTGTTTAAATGACTGTTCTAAGGGTTGTACGACTTCTGCAGTCACCAGTCTTATAGTTGTGTCAAATAATTAAATCCCTGTTTGCAGAAAGTAATTCCTAAGGGCTCTATTTACTACAATCCGCATATTGAATGCGGATTGTAGTGTGATATTACCGAGTGAATTCGCATTGCGAATTCAGGCAATATCACAGGGATTTACTATAAATCCCTTGCAGGGACAGAGCTTGCGATAAAGCTCTGTCCCTGCGGATCCCATCCGCACTCTAGTCGCGGTATTTTCGGAAAAAACACAGCGACTAAGAGCCCGCGCATGCGCCGACCGACCGCCGCTATTACCCCCCACCGACGCTAAGCCTCGTCCCCGGTGCTAAGCCCCGCCCCCCGCGACCGCGGACCCCCGCGACCCCCCCCTCCCTTCATTACACTTACCTGCATCCTCCTGGCCTCCGGTGGTCTTCTCCAGGCTTCCCGATCAGGTGATCTCCCATACTGCACTGGGGCCCGATCACCTGATGACCGGGCCGCAGTGCACTATGGGAAACCAGATGACCGGAGAGGAGCCATCACCGGAGGTCCGATCACCGGTCCCTGGATTCAGGTAAGTAAAAAAAAAAATTTTTAATTTTTTTTTCTTTTTTTTACAGTAATCAGCTTGCGGTCTACTTAGACCACATAGCTGATTACTGGTACCGGCTCCCGCCTCTGCTCTCCCCGTTAGAGCAGAGTGGGAGCCCGGTAACTGGGGGAGACCCTGGATAACGCCACCTCCAGGTGGCGTTATTATCACAGGGCTTCCCCCGGTATTTTTTTACAATTTATTTTTAGTAACTTAGGTCGGATCACATTTCCCATTACAATTATGGGAAATGCGATCTGCTTTACTAAAAATAAGTGATACTGGGGGTTGGAGTAGAATTTTACTAATTCTACTCCAATTGCCCTGTAATAACTACAGGTGAAGCTAAAATTAT
Organism: Taudactylus pleione; assembly: GCA_031769625.1. NCBI lineage: Eukaryota > Metazoa > Chordata > Amphibia > Anura > Myobatrachidae > Taudactylus > Taudactylus pleione. The sequence goes on from JAUIMM010001696.1 coordinate 181,403, forward strand.
GTGAAAAGGGTGTGAAAACACCCTTTTTCACTTTATTTTAGTAAAAATAATGTTAATAAATAGAGCCCTAAATCACAGAGGACGCATCTGTTCATTTTTAATGTGCACAGATGGTATAAAGTTGAAAACAAAACTGATGAGCAGGGGTCTATTAAGTGAGGAGGGGGCCAGTGTTGAGTCGCTGTCCAGGCCCCCTCCTCTCTAGCTGGCGGCACAAGCATGGGATTGTGCCAGAGTCTACTGCCCATACTTAGGTCTCTGGGAAGATGGCTACTGCACCATTTTCCCGGAGACCAGCGCAAAACACATGCGCAGATGGGTTGCCGCCACGGAGAGTTATACAGAACATGGGTGTGCGGCATCGGCCCATGTACACCATGCACCCGTTATAGATGCGCCACAGTGATCAAGGGCCTGTTTCAGCGATGGGCGCTAATGCATACTTGCCGACATTGTGGCTGCCCCCTCAGGCTCCCCCCTTGACTTGTCATTGGGGGTGTGACCGCGCGATCGCGTCATCATGGCCCCGCCCCGCTGCACAATGTTGAGATTACCGCCATGGTGAATCAGGGAGTCCATGATGACGTAATTCAGCGTAAATAGCGTCATTGTTCCCCCTTCCCCCCACTGCAGGGGTATGTGCAGGGGTGTGGCGGGGTCCAGGGGGAACACAGCCGGCAGGTAGACTTGCCCACTTTTCTGGGAGGTCAGGAGCGCCAACTGATTTTCAAACCTACCAACAGGTGACGGTACCCTAACCTTGTCATGATGCCGGAGTCGGGATTGTTACTGCCGGGATCGTGAGTGCCGGCAACCCGTACACATCCCGTGTCAATCAGCCTCTCCCTCTGTGTCAATCAGCCTCCCCCTCCCTCTCTCCAGGGAAGAAAGCAGCCTCCATATGTTTCTATATATGGGAATGAGGTGAGAGGTGATATAAGCGTATGGTGGCTGAGCACAATTCCTTTTGAATGCCGTGAGTAGACGTTTCCCACCTGCCTGCCCCTTCCTTGACGGTTTTCTATGTGTGGAGTGAATTTATTCATGGGTGGAACAGCATCATCATCAACTAAACATGGGCAGAGTGATTCACTCTACTGGGTTGAGCCACATGGCTCAGCTCAGTGGAGTGTCTCGAGAAAGTGTCTCGGGAAATGACTCTTTGACTGAGCATTGGCCGGGTGAGTCGCTGATAGCTCCGCCCCTCCCAGCCCCGCACTGCTGCTGACGGATTAATCTGCACTGACTCTCCCGAGTCATCGCACTCACCGGGACCCAGCTCTAGCGGCGCGACTCTGAGTGAGTCACAGCTCCGCCCCCCCACAGCCCTGCACTGCTGACTCCCGACTCGAGTCAGTGAAGGCAGGCACACTGGCAGGATCACATGAATGATGACTCTCCCGGGTCCCGACTCCTGGAGCTGCCGCAGACTACAGTAATAACACACATTTACACACTGTAACCTCTGGCTCCCTCTGACTATGTAACTGTGGGAGGCTAGAGAGGTGGGTGGGTGTCTCGACTCCCCAACTTTTGAGTGACTCAAATCGTTCGAACATCTAAATGATTGGAGTCACTGTGTGGAGACACTCACTCACTAGCCATCTCTATCAGCAACAGCAGCAGATACACAGCGAGTGGGAGATATACAGTACTTGGGCTGCACCACGTGTCATGTGATGACTGGATAGCGCAGCTGACGGGGGAATGTTTTTGTCGCCACCTTATTTTGAGATTTCAATTTCCAATTAATTTTTAATAAATTGTGACAAATGTTTTCGCCAAACACAAGTCTCTGTGTCTTTATGTCTTATTTATGTATCATGTAAGATTTAGGGGCATATTTATCAAGGTCATTTTTTAAATTAATCTCCCCAAAATAGGCATTTTCGGGGGGGTATCTCACAAATATTGAGCATCCCCTGGATGTATGAAGGGGGTTCTGCTATATACATCCAGGAGATATCGGCTGTGTATATAACAATGCCGGGATTCTGCACTTTACCTGTATTATGTTATGTTTACAGATTAAAAGGCTCATCACAGAGTACATTGGGAAGCAGGAGACCATCTGCCTGGTTGTGGTCCCCTGTAATGTTGACATCGCTACAACGGAAGCTCTGGAGATGGCTCGTCTGGTGGATCCTGGCGGAGAGAGAACTGTGGGTGAGTTCAAAGGTCATCTTATAAAGGGGCTCACGTAAGAGTAAGACGTAAATGTGTCATTTGTCTAAAATAAGTGTTATCTAACTGTGCAGGTGTATAAAATAAAGTATGTATACGCCCGTATACATATTTGGGCTCATCTTACACTCGGAGATGGGAACTGTGGAGGACAGGGGGTGTGAAAGTGTTGGTCAACAACAAGGGTCAACAAGAAGGTGGGAGGGGTGTAAAATGTACACAGGACAGGCAGAAGGATGATTAACGCCCACCAGTTGGAAACATGTTCAGCTTTTGGATAGTGTATGTGATTGTGTTTCCTACCGTGTTCCCTGTAGCCCAATACTCCTGAACATACAGCCGGCATATATCTGTGTGATACGTGCAGGCTACATGTGTGGTTTTTTATTAAAAAGAAAGACACACTGCTCAGGAGGGGATCTATTTTAAACCTCCATTTTTAACCGATTTTGCTTAGATTACACCCATACAGAGCCGGCCCTAGCCCATTTGGTGCCCTAGGCAAAATTTTTACTGTTGCCCCCTAACAACTACCCATACGGAACTGAACAGCCCTACAGGAAAAAAAACAGGTGGCCCTCCTTATGGCCACGGGCCTAGTGCACGCCTACTTTATTCAATAGTGACCTGGGCCTAGTACCCAGATCACTTACACCTAATAGGGTATAATTTCCTCTAGGGCCTAATGCCCCCTATGTAGCCCGGGCCTTGCACCCGCCTATACGCCCACCGGCCTATAGCCCGACAATGCCCCCACGAGCCTAGTGCCCGACAACCGTGGTGGTCTAGGGAGGGGGTATATGGTAGACCTCATGGAGGGCCTACCTGCTCTGTTGGAAGAGGCTGCAGGGGGGAGCTTCATTGGCTCTTTTACTTTCCACCCCACGCAGTCCTCTCCGCTGTCTTCCTTCTTGATCGCGGCGTCTTCTGGCCTCTTCCTCCTATTGGCTGCTGGCCCGCGAGCTGGGTTTGGCTCATGGCCAGAGCCAAACACCCGCCATGGCCGACGCTGTACCAAGGCTACCGGGTGACGGGCTATAGTAAGCCCGCACCCGGAGCCAAGTCCTGCCCGACAATTGACCGGCGCCAAGTCCTACCCGCCGCCTATGCTTCCCCGGTGCTGGGAGCAGAAATAGCATCCCAGCGCCGGACACTGATGTGTCCCGTAGGGAACACATCTCCTCTTGCTGTGCCGATGCTGGGATCAGCAACTTGATCCCAGCACGGCTTTCCACACGGCAGCGGCAGCAGCAGGGCAGGGGGAGGGGCATGCAGCAGGGGGGGCGGGGACTGCGGCAGAGCCCTAGAATGCCCCTAAGCATTCCAGTTGCCCCTAGGCATTTGCTTATTATGCCTATGCCTAGGGCCGGCTCTGCACCCGTAATTATAATAACGATTTGTGGTAAATTCCCATGTCGTATTCCTGTCTATGGAAAGTACTGCCGTGTTTAGACGATGGTGTTTTATTTTCTATTTGTGTTTACATGTGCATTTTAACGTTGGGTTCGTCCCGTGTTCCCCTCCGAAAATACGGAAAACACTCCCGTGTTTGCCATAGTAAATCTCTGTGTTTGAAAGAATAGCAAAATACGCGATTTTGGAAAGGGATCTAGGAGTCACTATTTCAGGTGACTTCATACTTGCCGACTATCTGGCTGCCCCTTCCGGGAGGGAGCAGCCAGATCGGCTTGAATGGGGGGGGCGTGGCCAGCAAACGGGGGCGGGGGAGGCCAGACGACAAGAGTTTGCGGGCGGGGCGGGGGCGGAGCCAAGCTGTGCCATTGCATTCGTCCCAACGCCGATGTAGTTGCCCATTGCAGACATCGTCTGCAATTAAATTGACCCCTTTCATTTTTATAGGTAAAAACAACAGTTGTTTATATTTAATTTGTATCTGGTTTTCGTGTTGGTATGTAATAATATTTTATATTCAGAGTGTGACTTACGCATTTATTAATAACTTTCCAGGCTCTATTATCTTTTGTGTATATGACCTGTCATTACATTACTATATTCTGTACACATAGAGTAATGCTGCTTCTGCACTTCTTACTAACACCAAACCACTTGTCTATGCTGTAACTATTGTGGGGTGTAAGTATACACACTTGTTACTGCAGATGTGCGTGGATCCCCGTATTTTTTAAGAGGTCGCCCACCAATGATCCCAGGTGTTTCAGGATACGGCCGCACCCCCTGAAGCATATAAGATGACATTTTCATGCCTGGCAACACTCCTCAGTAATGGGCCCTAACAGAGATCCCAGGGGCCCTGCCTACAGGCACCTACTGTATAACGTGAAGGCTAGCTGATGTATACTCCGAAGCACTGGGAGAGCACATTCATATAAGGCTGATAATAGGTGCATTGCAGTTACAGGAGTTTACACTTGCTCTAAGGCACCTGGCACAGGGATTTCCTCAGCGATCTCTTTATCCTCATTATTCAATTTAGTCCCTTGTTTCCCGTTGCAGGAATTCTGACTAAACCTGACTTAATTGACAAGGGCACAGAGGAGACGATTGTCAATGTACTAAATAATAACGCTGTCCGCCTAAAGAAAGGCTACATGATTGTGAGGTGCCGAGGCCAGCAGGAGATCCAGGACAGGATCTCGCTGAAGGAGGCCATTGAGAAGGAGAAGACTTTCTTTGAAGAGCACAAATATTTCTCGTGAGTGTTTCTTTATTATTTCTCTGGGGTTTTTCTTGCTCTCAGTAAGGATCATTAGGAGAAAACAGGGGAAAACAGTGTTTTATCCTCATTTATTCATTAAATTATTGATGAGAATGAGGGTGAGCGGGCTTAGGGGCCCATTCATCAAAACATCATTATCACTTGTGATATTTATGGTATGAACTCGCTGCGAGTACAAACACCATTTAGGAGGCATTCATCATGCCTCCTGCCCTAAACTATCACTTCTGAAATACTGCTGTTACTACAAAGTCAGTCTTTTGGAAGTGAGAGACTTTTCTCCTGCTCCGCCGGTCTTCCTTCAGTTTTCTCTGCCTGTCTTCAAGCTGTGCATGTGCGGCTTGAAGACAGACTGAGAAGAGACTAGCAGCAGCATGCGAAAAGAGAACCTCCTTCCCTTCCACTGCCTATCTGCCCGTATGCCCGCCCGCTCACCAATTCTGATGGTGTCTGTGTCCAGCCCAAACCCCCCTCATCCTCCGCAGAGCTACAGCTGTCAGCATGGCCGAAATCTGTGCCCCCCTCCACTGAGACATGCAGCCCCCCACCACTGCTGTGCCCTCTCCCTTGGCCCCGGCTCACAGGAGGACTGCTCTGCGAGGCGGGAGGGAGCTGCTACAGGTAAGAGGACACAGCAGGGAGGGAAATCTGCTCAGTCAGGTACTGTACGCCATCTGAGAATGGCGTACAGTATCTGTCAAGTTCTGAAAAATAGCTTTTTCGGAACTTGATGAATTACATAATGTACACATCCCCATACTATAGTATGGGGAATTTGGAAATTATCGGGGGACAATTGTGAACAGGAGATATCAGTGATATCTTCTGCGTTACATGTATGATGAATAACCCTGACACTTAATTTATACAAAAGTAGGTGAAAATCTTTTGTATAAATGTAGTGATAATAAATAGACCCCATACAATCCATTTTTATTTCATGTGTCACTATTGTGTATTAGATAGTTTTTATTATTTTGCTTTAATACAGTACCTACCTATAATTTGGCAAATGTCCCCCTAAGGGCCCTAATAGCTCAATTCACTAAAGAAACACAATAATTGAGTGATCCAAAAGCGTTGTCTATGGTAGAATAATAGACAGAGCTTTTGGACCATTTAATGGATATTTTATATTGGCAAAGGGCTGGTGCTCCTGAGTGCTTTGGGCAAAACTGTGGTTTACCGGGCACAATGAAGCAACAAACATTGTAAGAATATAGCGCCTTTTAAATGTATTGCTTTTCAATGTAATAGTGGCCTCTTTTGATCTAATATGATTAAGAAATAAAACATAATAGTACAACATCTAAGACATGGCTGTATCCGTCTTACTGTCTATAACCCACATATAGGGGCATATTCAACCTAGAGAGATATTGGATCACGATATGCGGCTGCACGCGACGCTGATATTTATGAAAGCTTCATTTTATTACCCACCCCCAAGGGGCTGCGATGTAAAATAAGCAATGTTGAGGGGCTGATTTGCCGATGCTCAGAAGAGTAGAGCAGGGGACCCTGGAGCTGATAGACAAGCATCACAGGGCCCCCCAAAATAATTTTGTAAGCGTTCTGGTGAGTGAGGTCCCATACTGGCGATTGAGTGTTACTCTGTGAGCCCAGTTGAACATACACAGTGGGAGAGGTGTATGTGAGAATGCACTGTGTACCCGGGGTTCGAGTCTACTCCCCTCACCGTCGGAAAGAGAGGAGGGGGAACACATGGAGACTACACATGGGCCCCCCCTTCTCATAAGCCATCCTTGCACCCAATGCACCTATGTTGGATATACTCCAAGCTCGCACAGCAAAAGAATAAAGAATTGGAGGTTCTTTCATTGCATTATAATTGAGACACATTGCTAAATGTATCAAATAAAAGACATCAGATATTGCAATAATTCTAATTAATTTGAAATCATTAATTTTGCTTCTACAGTATCTTCTCAGATGCCTCCAAGTTGTTTCTAAGCAAGCAGTAAGACCGGCAATAGAACTCCTGATGCTGGAAACAGAATAAATATTTGTTATTGGCTGACAGTGTATAAAAGACTATTTAAAAAAAGTAATCAGTAACGTTTACTCTTTGCACGGAAATCGACTCTTTGGGCTAAATGTAGTAGCCTCCGAACTTCTGAGGCTGTGGGGGTTTATGTGAGTCTCCCCGTATTTTTAAAGTGACAATCCTTTTTAAGGCTAAACCATCTTGTTTAGCCTTTAAAAGGATCGACACTTTAAAAATACGGGGAGACTCGCATATATTCCCGCAGCGTCAGAAGTTCCGAGGCTACTACATTAACCCTTTGGGACTGATTCTGAGGGGTAAATTTACTAAAGTGAGAGTTTTTAGAATGGAGATGTTGCCCATAGTAACCAATCAGATTCTAGCTATTATCTTCTAAAAGGTGCAAGCTAAAGGTCAATAGAATCTGATTGGTTGCTATGGGCAACATCTCTGAAACTCTCACATTAGTACATTTACCCCTGAGCATCCCATGATGTTTAGCAGCATATACATAACTTTATTCAAGCATGAGCGATTCCCGGTTGGCCACATCTCAGTCGCATCTCAAGTGCGGCTGATTGGGAGTTACTAAGTGGCAAATAGGAGGTGATGGGGCATTTGCACATAATTGTCCAGTGGCCATGGCATGTCCGCGCTGACTGAGTTGTGACCTATTCTGAGGTGAGTATGCAGAGATCTGTCCGCCTTCAGTCTCGTTTCCTGCGTAGTTGCAAATGCTGATACTAGTAATGAGGGTGGCTCTCTCAAGCGGAGGGCTGGGGGCAGTGCTGTCACATAATGCGGCCAACTTAGATTTTCACATGAGACTTCCTATCGCAGTAGGCGGCCGGAATTGTAACCACATTACGTTCTACTCAGAATCAGGCCCTTTTCTGGTAGTGATGCATCTGCTAATGTAATTCTCTCATTTAATTGCTGCAGTGACTTCCTGAATGAAGAGAAAGCCACTGTCCCGTTTCTAGCACGACTCACAACGGAACTGGTGGAGCACATCAATGTAAGTTGGCCGGAATGTCATGATATTCGATGGCATTTATTTATTTTGTGTACAGGGCTTCTATTTATTTCTATATAACATTCATTTCCATTGGATTTCCACATGAAACACATACCCCATTGAAATTAATGGCCTATTGAAAAGAATGGTAACATCAAAAAACACTATTTCTACTTCAGGGTCCATAGGGGTCCACAGGGTGACCTTGGGGTATAGCTGGATCCTGGATCCTCGAGCACCACGGAGTTAAAGCTTTTAGCTGCTCCCAGGATGCACTTGGGTCATCCTCCTCTATACCCCGCCCCCGAGCCACAGGCACCTCAGTTTATGATTGTGCCCGGCCGGAGTCGGGTCACCCTGCGGGGGGGGGTCTGCAGGAGCAGCCCCCTAAGGCTTTTTTTGACTTAGTTACATTTATTTATTTTGACTACAGTTTTTTCTTTTTCTCCAGAGCGGCAGCGATGGGCTGTCTGTACAGACGCCCACGCTGCCGCTCCTTCTCCCTGCTGGCGCCGCGACGCCAGCACTGAACTGGGGATCGCGGTGGGGGAAGCCAGAGTCTGTACTAGCTGGACTCTGGTTTCCCCCGGGACTGCTGCCGGAGACGCCGGGGAGATCAAGGTAAGCCGCGCACCGCTGATTAGCGGCGGTGCGCGGGTTCCTTTTAAATGCAGTCCCATGCCCCCGGTCTAGGGGACAGACCGGGGGCGCTAGCGGTGGCGGCGGGCTCCCCCTCCATTGGAGGCATACCCCGCCAGACCACTAGACCACCAGGGTAAATAACGCGGCAAGCGGGATGCCGGCAACCCGGGGGTTAATATGCTAGCCAGGGGAGGAAGCCTTCCTTGTCTAGCGGCTCCTCCCCTCAGCTCAGCGCGCCTTTCAGCTAGTAGTCTGGCGTCGCTGAGCTGCAGATACTCGGCCACTCCTCCTCTGAGGTCTCCAGCAGCCATTTTCTCCAGTGGCAGCGCAGATACTCTCAGGGAGCACGCGGACCGGTCCCCCTGTGTACCTCTCCCCTGCTAAAGAACAGTGTACACAGCACTATAGCCCTCCCAGACACTGAATCTGGGCGGTTGATTGTAGTGGAAAGGTGCAGTGAGTATATCTTCCTGCATGGTATGTGACTTTTGCTAGTGCTGCCTGTCTGTGCTAATTTCTACTTACTGTCAGCCTATACCTATCCCTTTCCTTCTCCTACAAACCCTACAGGTGTGCGGGGGAAGGGTGTTTCTACTGACCTCACTTATATAGATGACGTATTTGTGAGGTCCGTCACATACAGTTGTGTGCTACACAGGGCCATATTGTGGGCTGTTGTCCAGCACACTGGTGAGTGTGCACGTTTTCTTCCTATGTCATAACTATATTTAATTATATAGTCTGTCATGTCTGAGGAGGAGATTGAGCACTCCGTGGCTCCGGTATTGTTCTCCTGCAGGCGCTGTTCTGCAGGAGTGGATAGGGAGGATTGGTCACAGGACGGTCTGTGCGGACGGTGCCAGGCGGTCCCTGGTACGTCTAAACCTCCTATGTTGCAGGAGCCACCATGGGCGATGTTTTCCCAGGTGCTGGTGTCCATCGCGGACTGTCTGTCGGTCCCGACTGCCGTCCCTACTAGGGCGTTGCCCCAGCCTACCATCCCCCATTCCCCGGGTGTCCCACAATTATTGCAGACTCCCCCGGGATCTCAGCCTGTTGGTCCCTATGCGGGGTTGCCAATGTATATACAGTCCACCCCTGTGGCACAGCAGGCTGTGGTGCCGTTTCAGGCTCCTGTGGCGGCTCCTCCACCCTGGGTGGATGCGCTTTCCCACACTGTCCAAGATTTGGCGGCAGCATCTTTGGCTTTTCAGTCGATGTTGCGCAGTGACGTGCCCTCCAGGGAGTCTAAACGCACAGTTATGGCGCGGGCTGCGCATTTTTCGGACTCTGAGGGGTCCTCAGATGATGGTGATGTGCAGGATGACTCAGCCTCAGATGCCTCAGTCCAGGAGGTAGACACTAAGGCCCTGATTCAGAGCCGGACGCTCTGACCAGAGCGCTCGCTCTGAATCAAGGCCCACCTCCATAAATATGGAGCATCCTCCTGGACGCTCGTATAGCTGTGGGTCACCACCCACAGCACATACGAGCGTGCAGGATGATGGTCGCGATGGTCTTGACCATCGCGACCATTGCCACTGCGAGCAGAAGCCTGCGGTTGAGTTTCTCAACCGCAAGGCCGGGAGTGATTTTGGCTCTATCAGAGCCAAAATCACTCCCACTGACATCACTAGTGATGTCAGTGGGGCCGGCTTCTGACGGTAGGCGTTCCCTTGGGAACGCCTCCGTCTGGCAGGCACGCCCCCGGCACGCCCACCAAAGGGGGCGTGCTGTCAATCAACATCGACAGCACGCCCCCTTTGATCAGACACTACGAGCGAAGGAAAGTCCTTCGCTCGTCGCGTCTCGCGCATGCGCACGACGGAGCTCCCTCCGTCGTGCGCATGCGCAGTGCAGACCATCGACCCACTTGCGAGCGGACAGCCGCTCGCGAGTGGGTCTGAATGAGGCCCAAAGTCTTCCATCAATGTGCGGACTCTGGTTAGGGCGGTGCGGGCCATTCTTCTGATTGAGGATGAGGCACCCGCTCCCAAGTCGAGGTTTCCTAGTTTTAAAAAAGCTAAGGTTACTTCTGCAGCGTTCCCCTTGTCTGATCAGTTGACGGATCACATGGCGGTGGCCTGGCAGACGCCCAGTAAGCGATTCCTGCCACAGAAGCGGTTGGCGGCCAATTATCCATTTCCGGAGGCGCATTGTAGGAAATGGGAAACTCCGCCTGTGGTCGATTCCCATGTAACACGCCTCATCAGGAGTGCTACTTTGCCATTTCCGTCTATATCCTCTCTGAAGGATCCTACGGACAGGAAGGTGGAGACTTTTACTCTCTCTCAGGGGCTGTAGCCCGGCTGTCCATGGCCATCTCCTGGGTGGCCAAGGCCATTGAGGGTTGGGCCAACGCCTTGGAGGATACGTTTCCGGATGAAGCTCCGGATGTCCAGAGGGCGTTGTTAGGACAGATGAGAGATGCCGCTTCCTACATTGGAGAAGCATCTTTGGATGCTAGCCTGCTGACCTCTAGGGTTTCGGCGGCAGCAGTGTCTGCTCGCAGATCCTTGTGGTTGAGGTCTTGGAGAGCAGACGCTGATTCAAAGAAAGGCTTGGAGGCCTTACCTTTTAATGGAGAGTTACTATTTGGTCCGGACCTGGACAAAATAGTAGATACCCTGGCAAAATCCAAGTCAGCCTTCCTCCCTTCAGCTACGACACCTGCTAAGGTCCGGAGCTCGGCCTTTCGCTCCTTTCGGGTTCAGGGCAAGGCAAAGGGTCAGTCTTCCCGAGGCAGTCCGCAACCAAGACCGCCTCAAGGCCAAAGAAGCAAGCCTGGAGTGCTAGGCGCCCTTCATCCAAGCAAGAAGATAAGCCTTCTGCATGATGGGATGGGCCTCCCTCTAGGGGACCCCAGAGTGGGAGGCCGACTTCTTCAATTCGCCCAATGCTGGCACAATACCACCACGGATGCCTGGGTGCAAGAAGTGGTCTCCCAGGAGTACGCCCTGTCTTTTCGGCACAGGCCGCCTCGCCAGTTTTTTTGCACAAGTCCTTCTCAGGACAAAACCAAGGCCTTGCAGGTTCAGGAAGCCATAGAGGCCTTGCTGACGGCGGGGGTCATTATACCCGTACCACAATCTCAACGTGGGATGGGGTATTACTCTACGCTGTTTCTGGTGCAGAAACCCAATGGCTCTCATTGCCCCATCCTCAATTTGAAGTCCCTGAACAGGTTTCTCAGGGTTCCCAAATTCAGGATGGAAACTTTGCGTTCCATCATTCTGGCGATGGAACCGGGGGATTATATGGTCTCCCTGGATATCCAGAACGCCTACCTCCATGTGCCTATAGCAACATCGCACCAACGGTTTCTGCGATTTGCTATTCTCCACAACCACTACCAATTCAGGGCTCTACCCTTTGGCCTCTCCACGGCACCAAGGGTATTTACCAAGGTGATGGCGGTCATGGCGGCTCACCTTCGGAGCCAGGGGATACGGTTGCTACCGTATCTAGACGACCTCCTCTTGCTGGCAAGCTCCCCGGAGGTACTGATCTAGCATCTCCACCTGACGGTCGCTTGTCTTCAGGCACACGGGTGGTTGATCAACTGGAAGAAGTCCTCCCTCATCCCATCACAGCGGATGGTTCATTTGGGGGCCCTGCTGGACTCTAGTCGGCAACGGATTTTTCTGACTCCACAGAAGGTCTCCTCCTTACAGCTGCGGATTCACAGTTGTCTGAGCAGTGGCAGAGTGTCGGTGCACTCAGCGATGAGAGTTTTGGGGTCCATGGTGTCGGCATTCGACATGGTGGAGTTTGCCCAGTTCCATTCCAGGCCCCTGCAGAGGCTGATTCTTTCGGAATGGAACGGATTGCCACACAGGATCCGATCTCAGATGCTGGTGTTGTCCTCAGAGGTACGTCTGTCCCTGGCCTGATGGCTACAGACGGCTCATCTCCTCGAGGGGTGCCCCTTTTGGATCCGTAATGGGTTCTGCTCACGACAGATGCCAGTCTCCGGGGTTGGGGGGCGGTGACAGGCTCCTTGTCACTTCAGGGTCGTTGGTCGGCGGAGGAAGTGATTTTTCCCATCAACATCCTGGAACTGCGTGCAGTGTACAGAGCCCTGCAGTCGTCCGGCACCGCTCTTCACGGAAGGGCCGTTCAGGTGCAGTCAGACAACGCCACCACGGTGGCGTACATCAATCACCAGGGAGGGACTCGCAGTCGAGCTGCGATGTCGGAAGTTTCCCGTGTCCTGGCTTGGGCAGAGCGCTATCTTCCAGCTCTCTCGGCAGTCTTCATCCCGGGAGTCCTCAATTGGGAGGCAGACTTCCTCAGCCGTTGCGACGTGCATCCCGGGGAATGGTCGCTTCATCCAGAGGTATTCCAACTACTCATGGACAAGTGGGGGCTGCCAGAGCTGGACCTGATGGCATCCCGTCACAATCACAAGCTGCCCGTGTATGGGTCAAGGACAAGGGACGCAGGCGCAAGTCTGATAGACGCGCTGTCGGTGAAATGGCTGTTTCACCTGGCTTACTTTTTCCCTCCGATATCTCTGCTGCCTCGGGTCCTGTGCAAGTTCAAGCAGGACGGAGGCACACTCATCCTGGTGGCCCCAGCGTGGCCCAGAAGGCCGTGGTACTCCGATCTGCGGAGCCTGTCCATCGACGCTCCATACCTCCTACCTCAACGGCGGGACATGTTGTCTCAGGGGCCCTGTCTTCACCCGGATCTGGGTCGACTATCTTTGACGGCGTGGCTCTTGAGACAGCCGTCCTGAGGTCTCGGGGCTTTTCTAGCTCCGTTATTACCACCATGCTGAGGGCGCGCAAGCCTGCTTCCGCGAGGATCTACCACAGAGTGTGGCACACTTACTTTCAGTGGTGCGAAGCCAGAAAATATGATCCCCAGGTGTTCCGAGTTTCGCGTATTCTGGCTTTCCTTCAGTCAGGTTTGGATTTAGGATTACGTCTTTCCTCACTGAAGGTGCACGTGTCTGCTCTGTCGGTGTGGTTCCAGCGCAGGATTGCTGCTATGCCGGATGTACACACCTTTTTCCAGGGTGTTTTAAGAATCCAGCCTTTGTGCCACCTGTGGCCCCGTGGGATTTGGCGGTGGTTCTTCGGGCCTTACAGGGTCCTCCTTTTGAGCCCTTGGAGTCAGTGGAGCTCAAGTGGCTAACTTTTAAGACGGTTTTCCTCTTGGCAATTGCTTCTGCCAGGAGGGTTTCGGATTTGGGGGCGTTTTCCTGTCATCCCCCTTTTCTGGTTTTTCATCAGGACAGAGCGGTGCTTCGCACTCGTCCTGATTTCCTGCCTAAGGTAGTTTCCAGGTTCCACATTAATCAGGAAATTGTTGTACCAGCCTTTCAGTCGCCTGATCTTTCGGCTGGGGAGGCTTCCTTAGACGTTGTCCGTGCACTCTAGCCCGTTGGTTTCGTTCTGTTATTATTGAGGCTTATATGCAGGAGGGTTTACATTTTCCAGTCTCTGTTAAGGCTCATTCCACTCGGTCTGTGGGCCCTTCTTGGGCTGCTAGCCGTGGCGCCTCTGCTGTTCAGCTGTGTAAGGTGGCCACCTGGTCTTCCATTCAGACCTTTTTGAGGTTCTATGTGTTTGACACCTTTGCCTCTCAGGATGCATCCTTTGGGCGCCGGGTTCTCCTATCAGCACAGGAGCGTCCCCGCCCTTAGTTTGACTGCTTTGGGACATCCCCAAGGTCACCCTGTGGACCCCTATGGACCCTGAAGTAGAAAACAAGAGATATGGTAAGAACTTACCTTTGTTATCTCTGTTTCTACGAAGTCCATAGGGTCCACAGGGCACCCGCCCTGACGCACCTGGCTTCATATGGGCTCTGTGACTGGTCACCGGTTTTCCGTCTCCCATTTCTGTGAGTATGGTTCTTGTGTGTTCCAGTCTTCCTTCTCTCTGTTTCGTCTCCTCCTCCGGCCTGGGCTGCTTACCAACTGAGGTGCCTGTGGCTCGGTGGTGGGGTATTGAGGAGGATGGACCCAAGTGCATCCTGGGAGCAGCTAAAAGCTTTAACTCCGTGGTGCCTGAGGATCCAGAATCCAGCTATACCCCAAGGTCACCCTGTGGACCCTATGGACTTCGTAGAAACAGAGTTAACAAAGGTAAGTTCTTACCATATCTCTTGTTTTACGCCATACGATGTTGCAGGAACCACATGGCTTCACATTAGTCACCATCGGTTGCACCATCGAACCTTGCACTAGCCGTATGGCAGGTGCAGATTATCCGTCTGAGTATAGCCTCCTATGTGAGCGGTTCTGCGTCTATGGGCCTGATTCACAGATGAACGCAATGGCGATTACATACACAAATTGAGCGATTGTTTTCCATTGTGCATGCGTATAAGCTGCACTGCAATTACGGATGCACAGAGGAATCCATCGCAAAGTGAGTGACAGGCTGTCACAGAGGAATCCATCACAAGTGGTGACGGGGGGGTGGTCTGATATACGCAGGCGTGTCTGACCGTCTGAACGCCCTTACATGGACGTGCATAAATTAGCCACTGCGATCTCCTATGCAGCTCTGTGTGTCAGGAGAGCTGCCAAATCTGCGTCCAATCAGACCTTCCGTAAGGGCAAGGTGGTCGCTCAATGTGCGTTGATGTTATAGATATTTACGCTGGTAAGCGACATCGTACGCATGTGAGAAGGCGGCAGTGGGCATCTTTATGCCGGCTGGGCTGTGGGGTGCATTAGCATATTTTTGCAGCTGCCTTCCGTGCGTAATCGCAGCTGCGATTCCATTAGCGTCCGTCTCTGAATCATGCCTTATATACGCAAATACTATCGGTGACACGCCATAGACACTACTGTGGGAGGCAACATCTCTTGAGCCACGCCCCTGTTACATCCCAGTCACCGTCCAGGAATGCCCCTTACATTGCTTATACCGTGCGTGTACATTTGATCCGCCACTCTGTGCGAACAAACAGTGGCGCCATTATTGGGGTGGGGAGATTCTGTATTGCGCGAGGCAACATGCCGGCCGCTAAGATGAAGTAAACAGCGAACAGGCACCAGTTTCCCAGAATCCTATAACTATATACAGCTAATACATACATTCTGACATTCACCCACCACATTATTATTATATAGCACCCACATATTATATCAGTCGCTGTAATGTATATATCCTGTTATATAATATGTATACACAAGGGTTATTTTCTATTCGAGAAGCTAATTAACCTACCAGTATATTTTGGGATAGTGTAAGGTAGCTGGAGTGCCCGGGTGAAACCCACACAAACACGGGGAACATACAAGCTCCACACAGATAGCGCCCTGGTTGGAAGCGAACCCATGACTCCATCGCTGTAAGGCAGCAAAGCTGACCATTATACCACCGCGCTACCTGATTGGACCTATATGCCTAGAGTAACCCAAACAGACAAGGAGCAAGGGCCTCATTTATCAATGAGTTTTATCATATGCAACGAGATTTAAAACTCATTGTGTATGATAAATAGTGCTCCAGCCAATCAGCTCCCATCTGTCATTTCTGAGTGCGAGGGCACACTAGGGCAGTGGACAGTACGGAGGTGGTGACCTGGCATATGCATATTATCAGTTCACCTTACTATAGTGGCAGTGGGGTAGGGGCAGAGTAGGAGGGCACAATGGGGCAGTGGACAGTACGGAGGAGGTGACCTGGCATATGCATATTATCAGGTCACCTTACTATAGCGGCAGCAGGGTAAGGGCAGCGTAGGAGGGCACACTGGGGCAGTGGACAGTACGGAGGAGTTGACCCGGCATATGCATATTATCAGGTCACCTTACTATAGTGGCAGTGGGGTAGGGGCAGCGTAGGAGGGCACACTGGGGCAGTGGACAGTATGGAGGAGGTGACCCGGCATATGCATATTATCATGTCACCTTACTATAGTGGCAGTGGGGTAGGGGCAGAGTGGGAGGGCACACTGGGGCAGTGGACAGTACAGAGGAGGTGACCTGGCATATGCATATTATCAGGTCACCTTACTATAGTGGCAGTGGGGTAGGGGCAGAGTACGAGGGCACACTGGGGCAGTGGACAGTACAGAGGAGATGACCCGGCATATGCATATTATCAGGTCACCTTACTATAGTGGCAGCGGGGTAGGGGCAGAGTAGGAGGGCACACTGGGGCAGTGGACAGTACGGAGGAGGTGACCCGGCATATGCATATTATCAGGTCACCTTACTATAGTGGCAGCGGGGTAGGGGCAGAGTAGGAGGGCACAATGGGGCAGTGGACAGTACGGAGAAGGTGACCCGGCATATGCATATTATCAGGTCACCTTACTATAGTGGCAGTGGGGTAGGGGCAGAGTAGGAGGGCACAATTGGGCAGTGGACAGTATGGAGGAGGTGACCCGGCATATGCATATTATCAGGTCACCTTACTATAGTGGCAGCGGGGTAGGGGCAGAGTAGGAGGGCACAATGGTGCAGTGGACAGTATGGAGGAGGTGACCCGGCATATGCATATTATCAGGTCACCTTACTATAGCGGCAGTGGGGTAGGGGCAGAGTAGGAGGGCACAATGGGGCAGTGGACGGTACGGAGGAGGTGACCCGCGTATGATAAAACTCAAATCTGACTGTGTGTATCAGTCATTAGTAAACTTCTGTAACTGTGCCCTGTAGGTGTCAGCCTTTTGGGCACACGGCCTGATTCAGGCTGAGCGCTCGCAAGCGGGTCGATGTTGGCCCAGTGCCCATGCGCACGAGGGAGCCGGCTCCCTCGTGCGCATGCGCGAGACCCGAATAGCGACGGCCAAGCCGTCGCTATGGGTCTCATACCAAAGGGGGCGTGCTTTCGATGGTGAGTGACAGCATGCCCCCTTTGGTGGCTGGCCAGATGGAGGCATTCCCATGGGAACGCCTACCGTCTGGGGCCAGCCCCACTGACATCACTAGTGATGTCAGTGGAAGTGCTTTTGGCTCTGATAGAGCCAAAAGCACTCCAGGGCTTGCGGCAGACGAGACCCTACCACAAGGGTCTCGTCGCAAGCCCGATGGTCGCGATGGTCTTGACCATCATGACCATCATTTTGGCTGCTCGCATAAGCTGTGGGTGGTAGCTGACAGCTATGCGAGCAGCCAAGAGGCCCCAACAAAAAAAAAAAAAAACGCCCTGATTCAGAGCGGGCGCTCGTTCAGAGCGTCCGGCTCTGAATCAGGCCCACAGTGCCTGATTCAGACCCGTTCGCGAGCGCATAGCGCTCGCAAGCAGGTTGCTGGTCCCTCACTGCGCATGCACACGCCGGAGCCGGCATGCGCGAGACCCGCCAGCGACGGGCGCTTTGTCGCTATGGGTCTCGCACCAAAGCGGGGCAGCTGTCGATTGTGATTGACAGCTTGCCCCGTTTTGGAGGTGGGCAGGGGGGGTGGCTGGCCAAATGGAGGCGTTCCCGAAGGAACGCCTGCCATTTGGGGGCGGCCCCACCATCACTTGGCCGCTTGCTAAAGCTGTGGGTGGTCACCCAGAGCTATGCGAGCGGCCAGTCGGCCGTCTTTAAAAAAACAGGGACGCCCTGATTCAGAGCGAGCACTCTCAAAGAGCGTCCGGCTCTGAATCAGGCCCACAGTTACAAGAGATACGACCATAGATGGGGGGAGATTTATAAAATCGTGGAGAGAAAGAGACACCCCCAACCAGCTTAACACTGGCACATTGCAGGCTGTGCTAGGAAAATGACAGAAGCTGATTGGTTGGTAATTTATCTCTCTCCTCTTGTGTCCCCCCCTAAGGCTTAGTACATCTTCCCATGTATCTCGCTTCACTTTATTTCTTTCTAAGATTTGATAAATCTCCCCCAAAAGTAAGAACCAGCGACGCGTACAACCTTCACCCCAAGCTGCCGATTCATATGATCATGTCGCTAAAGAAAGAACTTTTTTACTCTCTTAGAAATCACTTCCAAATCTTGAAGTTCAGATAAAAAACAAACTTTAGTTAACAAAGGATGAGCTGGAGAAATGTGGAAAAGGTGTCCCCGATAATGAAGGTGACAAGCTGACGTTCCTGGTGGAGGTAAGTGTGATCATACTGTATATGCTAATTATTTGTCACTTTATGGATTATGGTTGAAAATGATCTAATGTTTCCACTCTCTTCCTTGACATACAAAGTTTAAATGAATGGTGATTAGCCTACAGTAAGTATTGTAATGCAAAACATCAGTGGCGTATCTATAATGGGTGCAGTGTGGCCCCGCACCGCACACCCTGCACCCATATTTGTTTTAACTTACCTGTCCGTAGTCCCGCGTCTGGTGTCGGCGCTGCTCAGAACACGGGAAAATGGTCGCCGCTGCCATTTTTCCGGTGTTCTACGCATGCGCAGTAGACACTCTAGTGCCCTGAGTCTACTAATGCTCCGATGGCTGGCCAGCCGCGTCAGTCGGCTGCCGTCCACCGGGGGGGAGAAGAGGTGGCCCCGCACGGGGAGTGCACACGGGCCCCCTCCTCTGTTAAGACGCCCCTGCAAAAAATTATATATATTTGTCACCCTAATTCTATATGTGTATGAAATAACGTGGTATGATTCCCAAATAAATGGGCTAAGCTGATGCTCTTTGCAGGAGATATGGGTGAGTGGGTCAACTTATAGCTGCACCATCCCCCTGCACCCAGCTCCAGCACCGACACTTATCTTACACTAGCAAGGTCTCCGCCATCCTGCTTTCTGTTCCTCTCCTCTTACATCGGCTTCCTCCCCTGGTCTTCAACTCCCCTTATTACATCCATTCTGAGGCATTCTGCCCCCCCATGACACCCCCTCCTCATATCACCCCTATAATCCAAGTCCTCCCCCTTACTGGTCCAGCTGAAAAGTGTTAAGGGGATGTAGTTAAGTGCGGTCACAATCCCGATGGCAGAATGCCGGCTCGGGATGTATGATAGGCATCAAGATACCAGAATCCAGAACGATGCGGGCCCGAACGAGGTAAGTCCGGGGCCGCGTCTACTTAGCCACGGGGGGAGGGTTTGGTTAGGGGGCTCCCGGGGGGACATAGGGATAGGCACCCTCCCCGGGAGGGTTAGGGTTAGGCTTGGGGAAGGTGGGTTTAGGGGTAGGTACCCCCGGGGAGAGGTTAGGGTTAGGAACCCCCTTAGGAGGGTTAGGTTTAGGCACTGCTGGAGGAGGTTAGGGTTAGGCACTGGGGGGGAGGTTAGGATTAGGCACTAGGGGGGGTGGTTAGGGTTAGGCACTAGGGGGGAGGTTAGGGTCAGGCACTAGGGGGGGGAGGTTAGGGTTAGGCACCCCTAAGGGAGGGTTATGGTTAGGGGGGGGAGAGGGAAGGGGTAGCTTTACTTACCTCCGCTGTCGGCATTTCATCCTTCCGGGCTCACGTTGTCAGGATTTGAATCAGCGGCATTACAATCCCATCCCCTGTTAAGCAGGAGTCATGACTGTCCATTCACACGGCCTCAGTATAAGAGGCAGCTGCCAGATATTGCCATTCCTTAATAAATAATATATATATATATATTGCTATTTTTCAGCAGGAGCTCAGGGCCTGATTCAGACCCGGTCACAAGTGCTGAGCGCTCGCAACTGGGTCGATGGTGGCCCAGAGCGCATGCGCACAACGGAGCCGGTTCCGTCGTGCGCATGCGCGAGACCTGGATAGCGACGGGCAATCCGTCGCTCCGGGTCTCGCACCAAAGGGGGCATGCTGTAGATGTTGAGTGACAGCACGCCCCCTTTGGTGGGCGGGCCGGGGGACGTGGCTGCCCAAACGGAGGCGTTTTCATGAGAATGCCTACCGCTTGGGGCCGGCCCCACTGACATCACAAGTGATGTCAGTGGGAGAGCTTTCGGCTCTGTAAGAGCCGAAAGCTCTGGGGCTTGCGGCCACGAGACCCTACCACAAGGGTCTAGTCGCAAGCCCAATGGTCGCGATGGTCTTGACCATCGCGACCATCATCCTGGCCGCTCGCATTAGCTGTGGGTGGTCACCCACAGCTATGCGAGCGGCCAAAAGGCCGCACCAAAAAAAAAAAAGCCCGGCGCTGATTCAGAGCGAGCGCTCTGTCAGAGCGACCGGCTCTGAATCAGGGCCTCAGTTCCTAAACCTCTCATTAACTATTATGTAATGTTCTGGGCCAAAATGTATTTTCCATAAGATAAGTTCTATTTTTTTTCTATAGCTCCGCCCCCAGTCCCTGAACCTATTTTTACAGGAAAATAGCCCTGTATATGTATGCATGTGTGTTTGGAGGAAGGGTCAAGGATTAAGGGGGCCCCGGAGATATCAGTGTACCGAGCCCCAAGAATTCTGTTGCCGGCCCTGATGACACGCCCCCGTTTCCAGAAACGCCGGCCGTCCCCGCCCCCGCACCACCCTTTAAATGCCTCTGCCTGCCAAATCAAGCAGATGCATAGCAGGGGCTGCGTGCAGTCACATAGGACCCGTTCTGCACATTCACAGAACGGGTCCTGCGCACGCGAAGATTCAGCAGAGCAGCTCTGCTATTTTGGTGTCACCCCCTCGGATGGTGTCACCCAGTGCAGCCCGCACCCCCCTAGTGACGCCAGTGGTAGTAGACTCACATCACCATTTTCCCGGTGGTTTCTCTACTGCGCATGCACCAATCTCTGGAATAATGTCTGCTGCATCATATTCCTGGTGACTTCTGCAGCGCTGACACTGGACTCTGGAGAGGTGAGCATAGTATGTTGGTGCAGGGTGTGGGGTGTGGGCCGTTGTGAACCGAGGGGGCTGTGTGTACCGCACGCCATGCATCCATTATAGATCCGCCACTGTGGTGAATATGTGTAGTTGCCCAAAACCATACAGCGCCAGTTTCCTAAGCAGGGTGGTTCTGAAGGCTCCGGTAACTCACACATTAGTATAAGGGCACAGAAAGGAGAATTGCGTTTTTTCAGTCCCTTTCATGTCAGTAACATTTATCAGGTTTACTAACACTTATTATTGTGCCGCAATACAGAAAATTCAGCAATTTAACCAGGACATCGGCCGCGTCACACGAGGAGAGGAATTCGTGTCTCTAAGAAAAACTCCTAAACTTTATTCAAGACTTCGACGGTTCTTCAGCAAATGGAAGAATGATTTGGACCAGTCCATCATGCAGTGTAAGATATGGCAATGATCACCCGTTATTGTATTTGTATGATGTACATGACCCCTAGAGACTTTACTAACTCATGATTTAAATAAAGGCACGTGAGTAAATAAATAAAAATATATATACTGTATCTGCCCTGGCAATTCAACTTATAATGCAGCACACAGCTTGCTCCAGTGCCCTCCTCGAGGGTCACCCCCAAATACACTCCAGTAACACACGAGGCGGCACTCAGACTTCCAAACAGTGAACCCTATGGGGTATATTCAATTGGGCGCGAGGTTTAGTGAGGCTAAAACCTTGCGCCCCTCGCGGTCAATTTCGGAAATCCCGCGTGTATGCGCGCTCCCGATACCCGCGGGATTCAATTAAAACAGTGGACGCGGGGGTTTCATCAATGAAAACCCCGCGCCGTGTAAATTTTTTAAAAAAAAAAACCTCACTTACCTGCCCGGGTCTCCGCAGCTCCCGGTGGCTTCCCCTCTCTCTTGTTACTGGAGAAGGGGCTGCTGGGAGTCCCGGGGGCTGATGGGAGGAGCAAGGGCTGCTGGGAGATTTAGTTCTCCCAGCGCCCATTCCGGGGGGCCACACACACCGCACCGGGGTCACACATACACACACTCATTGACCACACACACTGACATACTCACCGCTGCTGCAGAAGAGCCGGCTCCCGACGCTGGTTGCAGAAGAAGATGTAGAAGACAGCGCTGAGGAAGGTGAGTAATTAAGGACTAATTAAGCTAACTGGATACTTCCAATTGCTTAATTAGTCCTCGGGGGGGTGCCGCGGGGGTGTCAGAGCAAGTCCCGGTGATTTTTCCTTAAATCATCGATTTTAGGAAAAATCACGCTTGCTCAGGAGGTGCGTGAAAAAAAACCTCCCAGTGCGTGTTTTTTAGAAAACCTCGCACCTAATAGAATAGCAAAAAACCTCGCACCTAATAGAATAGCAAAAAACCCGCACCTGCAGGAAAAACCTCGCACCTAATAGAATAGCAAAAAACCCGCACCTGCAGGAAAAACCTCGCACCTAATAGAATAGCAAAAAACCCGCACCTGCAGGGAAAACCTCGCACCTAATAGAGTAGCAAAAAACCCGCACCTGCAGGAAAAACCTCGCACCTAATAGAATAGCAAAAAACCCGCACCTGCAGGAAAAACCTCGCACCTAATAGAATAGCAAAAAACCCGCACCTGCAGGAAAAACCTCACACCTAATAGAATAGCAAAAAACCCGCACCTGCAGGAAAAACCTCGCACCTAATAGAATAGCAAAAAACCCGCACCTGCAGGAAAAACCTCGCACCTAATAGAATAGCAAAAAACCCGCACCTGCAGGAAAATCCTCGCACCTAATAGAATAGCAAAAAACCCGCACCTGCAGGAAAAGCCTCACACCTAATAGAATAGCAACAAACCCGCACCTGCAGGAAAAACCTCGCACCTAATAGAATAGCAACAAACCCGCACCTGCAGGAAAAACCACGCACCTAATAGAATAGCAAAAAACCTGCACCTGCAGGAAAAACCTCACACCTAATAGAATAGCAAAAAACCCGCACCTGCAGGAAAAACCTCGCACCTAATAGAATAGCAAAAAACCCGCACCTGCAGGAAAAACCTCACACCTAATAGAATAGCAAAAAACCCGCACCTGCAGGGAAAACCTCGCACCTAATAGAATAGCAACAAACCCGCACCTGCAGGAAAAACCACGCACCTAATAGAATAGCAAAAAACCCGCACCTGCAGGAAAAACCTCACACCTAATAGAATAGCAAAAAACCCGCATCTGCAGGAAAAACCTCGCACCTAATAGAATAGCAAAAAACCCGCACCTGCAGGAAAAACCTCGAACCTAATAGAATAGCAACAAACCCGCACCTGCAGGAAAAACCTCGCACCTAATAGAATAGCAAAAAACCCGCACCTGCAGGAAAAACCTCGCACCTAATAGAATAGCAAAAAACCCGCACCTGCAGGAAAAACATCACACCTAATAGAATAGCAAAAAACCCGCATCTGCAGGAAAAACCTCGCACCTAATAGAATAGCAAAAAACCTGCACCTGCAGGAAAAACCTCGCAGGTGCGGGTTTTTTGCTATTCTCGCACACAATTGAATATGCCCCCATGTGTAGGTATATATTAAGTAGGGGTGTGCACCGGCCACTTTTCGTGTTTTGTGTTTTGGTTTTGGATCTGGATCTTTCTTCGTGTTTTGGATCTGGATTGGTTTTGCCAAAACCACCCTTCCGTGTTTTGGGTTCTGGGTTTTGTGTTTTGGATCTGTATTTTTTTGAAAAAAAGCATAAAAACAGCTAAAATCACAGAATTTGTAGGTTTTTCTGCTCCTATGCTATTATTAACCTCAATAACCTTAATTTCCACTCATTTCCAGTCTATTCTGAACACCTCACACCTCACAATAGTGTTTTTATGTCCAAAAGGTTGCACCGAGGTAGCTGGATGACTATGCTAAGCGACACGAGTGGGCGGCACAAACACGTGACCCATCTAGGAGTGACACTGCAGTGGCAGGCAGGATGGCAGTTAGAAAAACTAGGCCCCAAACTGTACATAATGCAAAGAAAAAAAGAGGTGCAAGATGGAATTGTCCTTGGGCCCTCCCACCCACCCTTATGTTGTATAAACAGGACATGCACACTTTAACAAATCAATCATTTCAGCGCCAGGGTCTGCCACACAACTGTGGCTGAAATGATTGGTTCGTTTGGGCCCCCACAAAACAAGCTGGCAATTAATGTGTCCCTGCACAAACTGGCTCTACGGAGGCAAGATGTCATCCTCATCCTCCTCATCCACCGATTCCTCACCCTCTTCAGTGTGTACATCCTCATCCTCACAAAGTATTAACTCGTCCCCACTTGAATCCACCACCACAGGTCCCTCTGTACCTTCTGGAGGCTGGTCTCCCTGGAAGAGCTGATAATTCATTTTGATGAACATCATCTTCTCCACATTCTGTGGAAGCAACCTCCTACGCCTTTCGCTGACAAGGTTCCCGGCTGCACTAAACACTCTTTCGGAGTACACACTGGAGGGGGGGCAACTCAGGTAAAATAGAGCCAGTTTGTACAGGGGCCTCCAAATTGCCTCTTTTTCCTGCCAGTACAGGTATGGACTGTCTGACATGCCTACTTGGATGCTGTCACCGATGTAATCCTCCACCATTCTGTCAATGGTGACAGTATCATATGCAGTGACAGTAGACATGTCAGAAATTGTTGCCAGGTCCTTCAGTCCGGACCAGATGTCCAAACTTGGTCCTGCCTGCCCTGCATCACCGCCAGCGGGTTGCTTAGGATACCTAAGTTTTTTCCTGGCAGCCCCAGTTGCGGGAGAAAATGAAGAAGGAGCCGTTGACGTGTCACGTTCCGCTTCAGCTGACAGTGTGTTCACCAGCAGGTCTTTGCACCTCTGCAGGCTTGTGTCGGCCGGAAAGAGAGACACCACATAGGCTTTAAACCTAGGATCGAGCACGGTGGCCAAAATGTAGTGGTCTGATTTCAACAGATTGACCACCCTGGAATCCTGGCAAAGCGAATGAAGGGCTTCATCCACAAGTCCCACATGCCGAGCGGAATCGCTCCGTCTTAGCTCCTCCTTCACTTTCTCCAGCTGCTTCTGCAAAAGCCTGATGAGGGGAATGACCTGACTCAAGCTGGCAGTGTCTGAACTGACTTCACGTGTGGCAAGTTCGAAGGGCTGAAGAACCTTGCACAACACGGAAATCATTCTCCACTGCGCTTGAGTCAGGTGCATACCCCCTCCTTTGCCTATGTCATAGGTGGATGTATAGGCTTGTATGGCCTTTTGCTGCTCCTCCATCCTCTGAAGCATATAGAGGGTTGAGTTCCACCGCGTCACAACCTCTTGCTTCAGGTGATGGCGGGGCAGGTTCAAGAGTGTTTGCTGGCGCTCCAGTCTTCGGCACGCAGTCGCTGAATGGCGAAAGTGGCCAGAAATTTTTCGGGCCACCCAAAGCGTCTCCTGCACGCCCCTGTCGCTTTTCAGAAAATTCTGCACCACCAAGTTTATTGTGTGAGCAAAACATGGGACGTGCTGGAATTTGCCCAGATGTAATGCCCGCACAATATTGGTGGCGTTGTCAGATATCACAAATCCCCAGGAGAGTCTAAGTGGGGTAAGCCACTGGGCGATGATTTCCCTCAGTTTCTCTAAGAGGTTGTCGGCGGTGTGCCTCTTACTGAAACCGGTGATACACAGCGTAGCCTGCCTTGTAACGAGCTGGCGTTTCTGAGATGCTGCTACTGGTGACGCTGCTGCTGTTGCTGCGTAAGGTGATACATCTACCCAGTGGGCTGTCACAGTCATATAGTCCTTAGTCTGCCCTGTTCCACTTGTCCACATGTCCGTGGTTAAGTGGACATTGTGTACAACGGCATTTTTCAGGACACTGAGGACACTTTTTCTGACGTTTCTGTACAGTCTCGGTATCGCCTGCCTAGTGAAGTGGAATCTAGACGGGATTTGGAACCGGGGACACACTACCTCCATCAATTGTCTAAATCCCACTGCACTAATGGCGGATACCGGACGCACGTCTAACACCAACATAGCAGTCAAGGCCTCAGTTATACGTTTTGCTTCAGGATGACTGCTGTCGTACTTCATCCTCCTCGCTAAGGACTGTTGGAGGGTCAATTGTTTAGTAAAAGTAGTGGTGTTCCTACTTCCTCTCTGGGATGATGAACGACTCCCAGCAGCAGCAGCAACAGCAGCAGCGGCAGCAGTAGGCGTAGCAATGCAGGATCCTCCGGAGGAATCCCGGATAGGAGAGTCAGTCATGCCAGTGATATGGCCTGCAGGACTACTTCCGATCCTGACTAAGGAGGAAATTGACGAGGAGGGAGTTGACGGTGTGGTTTGCAGGCGCTTGGATACAACAGGACAACGGGATTTAGGTGTCCCTGGACTGCTTACGGTCTGAGCCAAAGTTTCTGAACTTGACAGTAACTTTTTATGAACGCGCTGCAGGTGCCGTATAAGGGAGGATGTTCCTAGGTGGTTGACGTCCCTACCCCTACTTATTTCACCTTTACATATGGTACATATGGCAAGACAGTTGTTGTCCGGATTTGGATAGAAATATTGCCAGACCAAAGAGGTGGAATGTTTGGTCTTCTGCCCAGGCATGACCGTGATGGGCTTTTTCATCCCACGGACAACAACTGTCTCCCCCGGAGCCTGATTTAAACAAACCACATCACCATCAGAATCCTCCTCGCCAACTTCCTCCTCAGCGCCAGCTACACCAGTATCCTCATCCTGTTGTACTTCAACAGTGACATCTTCAATTTGCATATCAGCAAGTGGACTGTGGGTGCTCCTTTCAGCACTTGCAGGGGGCGTGCAAATGGTGGAAAGAGCCACCTCTTCCCGTCCAGTGCTGGGAAGGTCAGGCATCGCAACCACCACCACACTTGGACTCTCTTTGGGGATTTGTGATATCTTCTTAGAAAGCACAGTTCTTCGCTGTGCTTTTGCCAGCTTAACTCTTTTGATTTTTTTAGTGGGAGGAGTGCTTCCATCGTCATGTGAAGCTGAACCACTAGTCATGAACATACTAGGGATCGACCTTAGCCGTTCCTTGCCACTCCGTGTCGTAAATGGCATATTGGCAAGTTTACGTTTCTCTTCAGCTGATTTAAATGTCTTTTTCAAGGTCATTTTCCTGAACTTTGCCATTTGGGATTGTATGTGCCCTCTACTATGACATTGGGCATCGGCCTTGGCAGACGACGTTGATGGCATGTTATCGTCTATGTCATGACTAGTGGCAGCAGCTTCAGCACTAGGAGGAAGTGGTTCTTGATCTTTCTCTATTTTATTTTTATCGGAGAAAGTTTGGTCCTCCATTTATGTTATATCGATTTGATATATACGTGCGGCTAAACACAGAAAATAAATTTTTTTTTGGTTCGGACTGGAGTGTACTTTGTGGGTTACAGCACCCTTTAACGGTCAAGCCAGCCGGCCCTTTACTTATGACACAGGCGCACTCTTGGCACTACTTTGTTGATGCACGTGCGGCTACTGCGCACACAATTCACAAACACAGAAAATAATTTTTTTTTGGTTTGGACTGGAGTGTACTTTGGGGGTTACAGCACCCTTTAACGGTCAAGCCAGCCGGCCCTTTACTTATGACACAGGCGCACGCTTGGCACTACTTTGTTGATGCACGTGCGGCTACTGCGCACACAATTCACAAACACAGAAAATAATTTTTTTTTGGTTTGGACTGGAGTGTACTTTCGGGGGTTACAGCACCCTTTAACGGTCAAGCCAGCCGGCCCTTTACTTATGACACAGGCGCACGCTTGGCACTACTTTGTTGATGCACGTGCGGCTACTGCGCACACAATTCACAAACACAGAAAATAATTTTTTTTTAGGTTTGGACTGGAGTGTACTTTCGGGGGTTACAGCACCCTTAACGGTCAAGCCAGCCGGCCCTTTACTTATGACACAGGCGCATGCTTGGCACTACTTTGTTGATGCACGTGCGGCTACTGCGCACACAATTCACAAACACAGAAAATAATTTTTTTTTTGGTTTGGACTGGAGTGTACTTTCGGGGGTTACAGCACCCTTAACGGTCAAGCCAGCCGGCCCTTTACTTATGACACAGGCGCACGCTTGGCACTACTTTGTTGATGCACGTGCGGCTACTGCGCACACAATTCACAAACACAGAAAATAATTTTTTTTTTGGTTTGGACTGGAGTGTACTTTCGGGAGTTACAGCACCCTTAACGGTCAAGCCAGCCGGCCCTTTACTTATGACACAGGCGCACGCTTGGCACTACTTTGTTGATGCACGTGCGGCTACTGCGCACACAATTCACAAACACAGAAAATAATTTTTTTTTGGTTTGGACTGGAGTGTACTTTCAGGGGTTACAGCACCCTTTAACGGTCAAGCCAGCCGGCCCTTTACTTATGACACAGGCGCACGCTTGGCACTACTTTGTTGATGCACGTGCGGCTACTGCGCACACAATTCACAAACACAGAAAATAATTTTTTTTTGGTTTGGACTGGAGTGTACTTTCGGGGGTTACAGCACCCTTTAACGGTCAAGCCAGCCGGCCCTTTACTTATGACACAGGCGCACTCTTGGCACTACTTTGTTGATGCACGTGCGGCTACTGCGCACACAATTCACAAACACAGAAAATAATTTTTTTTTAGGTTTGGACTGGAGTGTACTTTCGGGGGTTACAGCACCCTTTAACGGTCAAGCCAGCCGGCCCTTTACTTATGACACAGGCGCACGCTTGGCACTACTTTGTTGATGCACGTGCGGCTACTGCGCACACAATTCACAAACACAGAAAATAATTTTTTTTTGGTTTGGACTGGAGTGTACTTTCGGGGGTTACAGCACCCTTTAACGGTCAAGCCAGCCGGCCCTTTACTTATGACACAGGGGCACTCTTGGCACTACTTTGTTGATGCACGTGCGGCTACTGCGCACACAATTCACAAACACAGAAAATAATTTTTTTTTAGGTTTGGACTGGAGTGTACTTTCGGGGGTTACAGCACCCTTAACGGTCAAGCCAGCCGGCCCTTTACTTATGACACAGGCGCACGCTTGGCACTACTTTGTTGATGCACGTGCGGCTACTGCGCACACAATTAACAAACACAGAAAATAATTTTTTTTTGGTTTGGACTGGAGTGTACTTTCGGGGGTTACAGCACCCTTTAACGGTCAAGCCAGCCGGCCCTTTACTTATGACACAGGCGCACGCTTGGCACTACTTTGTTGATGCACGTGCGGCTACTGCGCACACAATTCACAAACACAGAAAATAATTTTTTTTTAGGTTTGGACTGGAGTGTACTTTCGGGGGTTACAGCACCCTTAACGGTCAAGCCAGCCGGCCCTTTACTTATGACACAGGCGCACGCTTGGCACTACTTTGTTGATGCACGTGCGGCTACTGCGCACACAATTCACAAACACAGAAAATAATTTTTTTTTTGGTTTGGACTGGAGTGTACTTTCGGGGGTTACAGCACCCTTAACGGTCAAGCCAGCCGGCCCTTTACTTATGACACAGGCGCACGCTTGGCACTACTTTGTTGATGCACGTGCGGCTACTGCGCACACAATTCACAAACACAGAAAATATATTATTTTTTTAGCACTTGGGGGGAGCACCCCTGATGGACAGAGCACCCCCTGGACAACACTACAGCACCCCTTTAGGACTGGGACACTGCACAGGACTTTGGAACTGACTGCACAACACAGTCCAGCCAGCCCCTATGGACTTTGAAGTAGTGGACACAGCCCCTATTAACAACAGCAGCACAGCACAACACAGCCAGCCCCTATGGACTTTGAAGTAGTGGACAACAGCAGCACTACACTACACTACACTACACAGCACTAACTCCCACCCTCCCTCTTCACTGTCCACAGCCGAGTGAGAAAATGGCGCCGACGCGGGTACCTTATATAGGATCCAAAACCCGCGAGACTCGGAAGGCGGGATGATGACGTTTTGCCTCGATGTCAGATCCGAGTCAGGCGGGAAAAGTCGAGCCTGACTCGGATCGGACTCGGATCGGGGGGGCTCGGGGGGGTTCGGATTTCAGAAATCCGAACCCGCTCACCCCTAATATTAAGTGGTCGACGTTTCAGGGACTGTATCCCCTTCCTCAGGCCAGAAATACCCCCAAATAGGGTTCACTGTTTGGAAGCCTCTGAGTGCCATCTCGTGTTTTACTGAAGTATATATATATATATATTTATATATATAAATATATATATATATATATAGTATATATACACACACATACCCAATAAACTAGTAAATCACGGTCATGAGCAATATTATAAAAACAATAATAATGGTATAGCGGATTATGTGGAGGTGAAGCACTGCTAGCTTAGCACTCACTATAGAGGGGGTCCACCTTCATGGCTGGCAACAGAAATCTTGGGGCCTGGTACACGTTTTAGGGCCCCCCACCCCAATTTTGTACAGGCCAGATGTCCACTGGCTCATCCCCCGTGTTGCTCTAGCCCTGTACCAGTGTCTTCAGCACCATCCCCCCATTTCTCCATCACCAAACCCCTATGTCTCTCCAGCCTCATCCCCTTTCTGTTCCTACATCTCCAGCCTCATCCTACTCTCTGTCTCTCTGGCTTCAGACCACACCTTCTGTCTTCTGCTGCTCCTCACGGCTTCTCTGCTCTCTAGTGGTGCAACATGTGCTGTGCCGCAAAAAAAGAAAACCTTTATTGTGCTGACTGCCGGGCTCCCTCTTCATGTCTGCACCATGAGTATTCACTGCAGAGACTCAGGCAGAGCAAACGGCAATGGTCTGAATGTCTAGAGCTGCTTTGAGTCTCCCATGTCTGGTACATGTGTCCACCATATGCACCTCTGCCACTGGGCCTGCACTCCTTATGTTTTGCCCAGAGCTGAATTTTGTTTATAGCATGCTAAAAATATACTAGTATTATTGAACCGCTAGTTAGTGTGGTTGCCGTATATCCTCATCCCCCGTATATCATCAGCACCGATCTTACAACATTCTATCCAGCCTCAAGCTCCCAGTCTGTCTCCAGACTCAAGACTGCCTATGTTTCTCCATCCTCATGCCTACCTGTATCTCTCCATCCTCATGCCTACCTGTATCTCTCCATCCTCATGCCTACCTGTATCTCTCCATCCTCATGCCTACCTGTATCTCTCCAGCCTCGTGCCTACCTGTATCTCTCCATCCTCATGCCTACCTGTATCTCTCCATCCTCATGCCTACCTGTATCTCTCCATCCTCATGCCTACCTGTATCTCTCCATCCTCATGCCTACCTGTATCTCTCCAGCCTCGTGCTCCACCTCTGTCTCTCCAGCCTCATACCCAAATGTCTCTCTAACCTCATGCATCCCTGTATCTCTCCATCCTCATGCCTACCGGTATCTCTCCATCCTCATGCCTACCTGTATCTCTCCATCCTCATGCCTACCTGTATCTCTCCAGCCTCGTGCTCCACCTCTGTCTCTCCAGCCTCATACCCAAATGTCTCTCTAACCTCATGCATCCCTGTATCTCTGCAGCATCATGGAGTGCCTGCTCCAAGCACTGATGGGTATCTTTCCCTACTTTCCCATGTCTGTCCCCCCACAACCCACCCCTGTCCCTCTGTCTGTCTTTCATCTTTGTCCCTCCACTCTTTTATTTCTGTCCCCTTTATCTCTCTTTCATCTCTGTGCCCATCCCCATATTTCCTCCATGTTTCCCTCTCACCTCTCTTCCTCCTCCTCTTTTTTGAAGGGTATCATGAGAGGGGGAGAGTGAAGGAGGGGAGTGCTGGCTTGAGAAGTGAGGCTGTGGCTGTCAGGCAGCCAGTGAGAGCTGTGAATGGAGGAAGGGGGTGGGGCCTCAATGCAGCCCTCTTCAGAGTCTGCTCTAGATGGACAACGACAACATTATATAATAGGTTATACGGAATGTTATATTTAGTGAAGTGATAGCTGAATAACTGATAAATGGTATATATACAATACGATTTCCTTCAATCCCTTCATTTTATGATTTATTTTAGTTAACAAAGTGCTAAAAAGTGAAATTGAGGAATATGAGCAGCTGCACCGTGGGAAGGAGCTCCCGGAG
Source organism: Taudactylus pleione (assembly GCA_031769625.1). Classification (NCBI taxonomy): domain Eukaryota; kingdom Metazoa; phylum Chordata; class Amphibia; order Anura; family Myobatrachidae; genus Taudactylus; species Taudactylus pleione. The sequence continues at coordinate 213,725 of JAUIMM010001696.1, forward strand.
TTTATCAATTATAAGACCTTTGAAGCAATTGTTAAAGAGAGGATTGGTAACATGGAAGATCCTGCCAGGGAAATGCTGAGCAGTGTGACTGGTGAGTACGTCCTGTCCCTTTTGTGTTTTTAGATGTAAATCAAATGTGCAGATGAGCACCCTTCCCCCCCCCAACTGTATAACATGTATAATGTCTTGTTACCGTCACACCATCTTCATTACAGAAGGAGGCTGCCAATCAGACCCAGAGAGTCACCCTGATCAGTAGTCCCAATCTCTACGGGTCCTTGTGAGCTGGAAGTGCTCCCGCCACCTCCTCACCCCTCACCCCCAGGGGGGCTCTTGGCCACTTCATTACACTTTATCTGCACACTTGTTCTTCCTGCACAATTATTCTTGTTGCCAGGATACGGCTCAGTACACGAATATGGCTCTGCACATTATCCTCCCTGCCTTACTATGGCTCTGCACATTATCCTCGCTGCCTGGATATGGCTCTGCACATTATCCTCGCTGCCTGAATATGGCTCTGCACATTATCTTCGCTGCCTGAATATGGCTCTGCACATTATCCTCGCTGCCTTACTATGGCTCTGAGCATTAACCTGGATACCTGAATATGGCTCTGCACATAAGCCTCGCTGCCTAAATAAGGTTCTGCACATAAGCCTCGCTGCCTGAATATGGTTCTGCACATTATCCTCGCTGCCTGAATATGGCTCGGCACATTATCCTCGTTGCCTGAATATGGTTCTGCACATTAGTGTCGCTGCCTGAATATGGCTCTGCACATTAACCTTACTGTCTGAATATGGCTCTGCACATTAGCCTTGCTGTCTATGGCTCTGCACATTAGCCTTGCTGCTTGAATATGGCTCTACACATTATTCTTGCTGCCTGAATATGGCTCTGCACATTAGCCTCGCTGCCTGAATATGGCTCTGCACATTAGCTTTGCTGTCTGAATATGGCTCTGCACATTAGCCTTGATGCCTGAAAATGGCTCTGCGCATTAACCTTGATGCCTGAATATGGCTCTGCACATTAGCCTCACTGCCTGAATATGGCTCTGCGCATTATTCTTACTGCCTGAATATGGCTCTGCACATTAGCCTCGCTGCCTGAATATGGCTCTGCACATTAGCCTCACTTCCTGAATATGGCTCTGCACATTAGCCTCACTGCCTGAATATGGCTCTGCGCATTATTCTTGCTGCCTGAATATGGCTCTGCACATTACCCTCGCTGCCTGAATATGGCTCTGCACATTAGCCTCACTGCCTGAATATGGCTCTGCGCATTATTCTTGCTGCCTGAATATGGCTCTGCACATTAGCTTGCTAACAGGATTTGGAACAGGCCATTTGCAGAGATGTGGCATTCCAGCTATATACAGTATTTCAACAGCATTGCTATAGTAATAAGTCACCCATTTGTTTTATTATTCCCTTTTGTTAACGTAACTTAATCCTAAACCTAGGAATAAACACACTGACACATGTATATGGAATTAAAAGAGGTCACAGCCAGAATTTATTGATCAAATTGAAATTTTAGAATAGGTGGCAAGAAGAAAGCAGTGCTCCGAGGCCACAGCCCGATGGATACCAATACTAATAATAGAGGCAGATCCCTGTCCTGCACAGACTGACCTGGGGCAGTACCATCCTCCCCTAATTGGCACAGCATTGGTCCCTCCCTTGGAACAATGACCGTGTCCCCCATTTAGGCGGTGACATACTGGCCGCTCTCAAAGGAAGAATGCTACCACAGGCACTCCTGCGCTAATAATAGGCCGCCCATAGGCACTGCTCCCCGCCAGGCTGCACCTCAACCTGTTGGAAGCAAACACAGACAAACGCACAATCCAACAACAGAAAAAGTTACACAAACCATCTTACACGGGTGGGTGGGGTTGAAATAAAACTGGAAAGAGGAAGATGGTTCCCTTCACCAGGCTATTTATATGGGACCTCTAAGCCCTCCCCTAAATCCTACCATAGGCTTATACTCCTCAAGTGACGAATACTAACCGCAACCCCCCCTCCAGTTTTTAACCCTTAACTTACCTAACAAAATTACATATCAAACAGCGTGCTTATCTATCCTCAAACTTCTTCAAGTATTCGGATGCATTAAGTAGGACAGCTTAATACTGGTATAGGTTATTTATTTGTTTTGCCTATTGGCTAAAACAGTAATTAACCGTTTAAGAAATGTTTTGTTACGTTGTATTAAGTAACCGACTTTCTTAAATTTAGAAATAAAAAAATGTCTGGTCAAAGAAACGTAACTAAGTCACTAACACTCGCTGGCGGCCAGACTTCCTGTCTCAGACCGTGGGCTAAATTTACTAATCTGTTTTTTAGGGGATGCGCCGCACAATTACCACCGGTTCTAAAATCAAAATACAGCATTCAGTATAGGTCGGTTTGAATTTATAAACAGAAACCTCCATCTATTCCCATTGGTTAATAAACCCTTATCCCACTGCAAAATCGCTGAGAGTCTGCCACCAAGTTATCGCAAAATGGATTTGTTGTAGGAGCCTGCACAGATCAGTGGGATCTGTATAATGTTCAAAAATTAAAAAAGCAATGTTAGAAATTAAAAAAACAGGATGGGGTCCTTTCCAAAGTGATAGCCTAGGCTGTGATTGCAAAATAGGAGGGGGTTTCATGGGGTTCGAGTTATTCTTCTCAAACCAGTTCTAGGCTGGTGAGACTATAGCAGGGTATATATATATATGGCTTGGGGTACCCCTGGTGGTCTTTTGCTATTGCCACATAACCTTCATAGCTTACCTATCTAGTTACATCCCTTCTTACAGTCTGCACATAATCTCACATATATTCTCTTTCTTCAGTCTCACATCCTCCTGACCCTAGGTCACTTTCCTGTGTGACTGGACCATACAGCTCACCAATAACCTCTGCAATCGGGCTGGACCAATTTGCAATATATAGCACCTACCCTTGTGTATCAATGCCTATTTCCTTATAGATTGTAAGCATGCGAGCAGGGCCCTCTTACCTTTATGTCTGTCTGTTACTACCCAGTTTGGTTCTATTCATGTTATTTCCATTTGTAAAGTACAACAGACTATGCTGCGCTATATAATAATAATAATATTGGGGTCAATTTTTTTTGGTAGGTTCCCCTCTTCCCCAGAGATTCCAACCCCGGGCTAACCAGTCTAGAGCTGTTTAACATTATATCTGGGGGACCCCACACTATAAGCAGGGCCGGCTCTAGGGGTGTTCGACCTGAGCGGTCGCACAGGGGCGCCACCCATAGAGGGCACACCCCTCCCCAACATCCCACGGGTGGTTAAATCGGGAGGTTGGGGACCCCCACCGCCGCAGCTGTGCGGCGGTGCCGGACCCCGGAGACTCTGAATGGATGTTGCGTGCATGCGCGCGGCATCCATTCAGTGACGAGAGAGGGCTGGGGGAAGCCCAGCTAGTGAGGCTCCCCCCAGCCTGACGTTATTTGGGGGCGGACACGCCTACTAATAACGGCACATAGGGGGCGTGGCCTATGGTACTTAGGCCACGCCCCCATTTTTGCACGAAGATAGGGCGCTCTGGAGGGGGCCGGCACAGGGTGCTCCGACCCCTGGAGCCGGCCCTGCCTATAAGTGTCTCCCTGCTATAGTGTAACATGTTAAGTATAAAAAAGAAATTTGTTTTTATTATTTTAAAAAAAGGAAAAAAAAGGCATGCCAGAAAACCTCCACAAAAGCAAATATAACCCTTAGGGGTAGATTTACTAAAGTGAGCTGGTGTATACTTCTTGTAGATGCCGTCTGCTCGAGGGCCCCTAAAATCATGGGGCCCTGGGCAGCTGCCCAATGTACCTATACGTTAAGATGGCCCTGCAGTGGGGCAGAGTTATGTGCAAAATGGTACCAAATATGGTTGATCTTATTGTACCCTGGTAAGAATAGTGTATTTCTATTTGTTTTAGGGGTTTCTGTTTTTGTTCATAGATATTGTACGAGACACTTTCAGCGACATCGCAGGATCACATTTTAAGAACTTTCGGAAGTTTTGTAAAGTTACAAAGGTGAGTACTGTTATTCTGATACCATTTTGTTCTATGAGTGCTCCCATAAAGACACATAAAGATATCTAAATTAAAGCGTTTTTGTATAGATTTGTTTGAAAATTAGTTTTTCATCAGTGTTTTATAGCGTCATTGATTCTAGTGTTACCATACCCACTGGTATATTACATGCATATGATGATGAGAAATACTGTACATATACAGTATATCACAGGGGGCTCACCGGGCTGAATAAAATCATAGCCTAATGACACTTGGGTCATCAGGTTTTGCATGATGACCTAATCGCGGCTAACATGCACGGCGCGCACAACAGCTAACACTGTGTGTGCTGTGCACATTAGAGGACCGGCAATAGGGGAAAGGTAAAACGGGATGGGAGGGGGCAGTGATAGGAGTGAGAGGGGCAGTGAAGGGAGGGGGAAGGAGGCAAGGACTGGAGGGGGCAGGGATGGGAGTGAAGGGAGGGGAAGGAAGGCAAGGACTGGAGGGGGCAGGGTTGGGAGTGAGGGGGCAGTGAAGGGAGGGGGAGGGAGGCAAGGACTGGAGGGGCAGGGATGGGAGTGAGGGGGCAGTGAAGGGAGGGGGAGGGAGGCAAGGACTGGAGGGGGCAGGGATGGGAGTGAGGGGGCAATGAAGGGAGGGGGAGGGAGGCAAGGACTGGAGGGGGCAGGGATGGGAGTGAGAGAGCACTGAGGGAGAGGGAGGGAGGCAAGGACTGGAGGGGGGAGGGATGGGAGTGAGGGACAGAGAAGGGAGGGGGAGGGAGGCAAGGACTGGAGGGAGCAGGGATGGGAGTGAGAGGGCAGTGAAGGGAGGGGGAGGGAGGCAAGGACTGGAGGGGGCAGGGATGGGAGTGAGAGAGCAGTGAAGGGAGGGGGAGGGAGGCAAGGACTGGAGGGGGCAGGGATGGGAGTGAGGGGGCAGTGAAGGGAGGGGGAGGGAGGCAAGGACTGGAGGGGGCAGGGATGGGAGTGAGGGGGCAGTGAAGGGAGGGGGAGGGAGGCAAGGACTGGAGAGGGCAGGGATGGGAGTGAGGGGGCAGTGAAGGGAGGGGGAGGGAGGCAAGGACTAGATGGGGCAGGGATGCGAGTTAGGGGGCAGTGTAGGGAGGGGTAGGGAGGAAAGGACTGGAGGGGGCAGGGATGGGAGGGGGAGGGAGGCAAGGACTGGAGGGGGCAGGGATGGGAGTGAGGGGGCAGTGAATGGAGGGGGAGGGAGGCAAGGACTGGAGGGGGCAGGGATGGGAGTGAGGGGGCAGTGAAGGGAGGGGATGGGAGGCAAGGACTGGAGGGGGGAGGGATGGGAGTGAGGGGGCAGTGAATGGAGGGGGAGGGAGGCAAGGACTGGAGAGGGCAGGGATGGGAGTGAGGGGGCAGTGAAGGGAGGGGGAGGGAGGCAAGGACTAGATGGGGCAGGGATGCGAGTTAGGGGGCAGTGTAGGGAGGGGTAGGGAGGAAAGGACTGGAGGGGGCAGGGATGGGAGGGGGAGGGAGGCAAGGACTGGAGGGGGCAGGGATGGGAGTGAGGGGGCAGTGAATGGAGGGGGAGGGAGGCAAGGACTGGAGGGGGCAGGGATGGGAGTGAGGGGCAGTGAAGGGAGGGGATGGGAGGCAAGGACTGGAGGGGGGAGGGATGGGAGTGAGGGGGCAGTGAATGGAGGGGGAGGGAGGGAAGGATTGGAGGGGGCAGGGATGGGAGTGAGGGGGCAGTGAATGGAGGGGGAGGGAGGCAAGGACTGGAGGGGCAGGGATGGAAGTGAGGGGGCAGTGAAGGGAGGGGATGGGAGGCAAGGACTGGAGGGGGCAGGGATAGGAGTGAGGGGGCAGTGAAGGGAGGGGGAGGGAGGCAAGGACTGGAGCGGGCAGGGATGGGAGTGAGAGGGCAGTGAAGGGAGGGGGAGGGAGGCAAGGACTGGAGGGGGCAGGGATGGGAGTGAGGGAGCAGTGAAGGGAGGGGAAGGGGGAGGGAGGCAAGGACTGGAGGGGGCAGGGATGGGAGTGAGGGGGCAGTGAAGAGAGGGGGAGGGAGACAAGGACTGGAGGGGGCAGGGATGGGAGTGAGAGGGCAGTGAAGGGAGGGGGAGGGAGGCAAGGACTGGAGGGGGCAGGGATGGGAGTGAGGGGGCAGTGAAGGGAGGGGGAGGGAGGCAAGGACTGGAGGGGGCAGGGATGGGAGTGAGGGGGCAGTGAAGGGAGGGGGAGGGAGGCAAGGACTGGAGGGGGTAGGGATGTTAGTGAGAGGGCAGTGAAGGGAGGGGGAGGGAGGCAAGGACTGGAGGGGGCAGGGATGGGAGTGAGAGGGCAGTGAAGGGAGGGGGAGGGAGGCAAGGACTGGAGGGGGTAGTGATGGTAGTGAGAGGGCAGTGAAGGGAGGGGGAGGGAGGCAAGGACTGGAGGGGGCAGGGATGGGAGTGAGGGGGTGGTGAAGAGAGGGGGAGGGAGGCAAGGACTGGAGGGGGCAGGGATGGGAGTGAGAGGGCAGTGAAGGGAGGGGAAGGGAGGCAAGGACTGGAGGGGGCAGGGATGGGAGTGAGGGGGCAGTGAAGGGAGGGGGAGGGAGGCAAGGACTGGAGAGGGAAGGGATGGGAGTGAGGGGGCAGTGAAGGGAGGGGGGAAAGAAGTGATGGGAGTGAGAGGGCAGTGAAGGGAGGGGGAGGGAGGCAAGGACTAGAGAGGGAAGGGATGGGAGTGAAAGGGCAGTGAAGAGAGGCAAGGACTGGAGGGGCAGGGATGGGAGTGAGGGGGTTGTGAATGGAGGGGGATGGAGGCAAGGACTGGAGGGGGCAGGGATGGGAGTGAGAGAGAGGGCAGTGAAGAGAGGCAAGGACTGGAGGGGGCAGGGATGGAAGATAGCGGTGATGTGATGGGTGGGGTGGTGAGTCTGGAAGAGGGCGGAGTGGTTGAAGTAACTCAGTCGGAAGATGGTGGGTCCATGTATGTGAGGGGGCAGTGAAGGGAGGGGGAGGGAGGCAAGGACTGGAGGGGGCAGGGATGGGAGTGAGGGGGCAGTGAAGGGAGGGGGAGGGAGTCAAGGACTGGAGGGGGCAGGGATGGGAGTGAGGGGGCAGTGAATGGAGGGTGAGGGAGGCAAGGACTGGAGGGGGCAGGGATGGGAGTGAGGGGGCAGTGAAGGGAGGCAAGGACTGGAGGGGGCAGGGATAGGAGTGAGGGGGCAGTTAAGGGAGGGGGAGGGAGGCAAGGACTGGAGGGTGCAGGGATGGGAGTGAAAGGGCAGTGAAGGGAGGGGGAGGGAGGCAAGGACTGGAGGTGGCAGGGATGGGAGTGAGGGGGCAGTGAAGAGAGGGGGAGGGAGGCAAGGACTGGAGGGGGCAGGGATGGGAGTGAGAGGGCAGTGAAGGGAGGGGGAGGGAGGCAAGGACTGGAGGGGGTAGGGATGGGAGTGAGGGGGCAGTGAAGGGAGGGGAAGGGAGGCAAGGACTGGAGGGGGCAGGGATGGGTGTGAGGGCGCAGTGAATGGAGGGGGAGGGAGGCAAGGACTGGAGGGGGCAGGGATGGGAGTGAGGGGGCAGTGAAGGGAGGGGGAGGGAGGCAAGGACTGGAGGGGGCAGGGATGGGGGTGAGGGGGCAGTGAAGGGAGGCAAGGACTGGAGGGGGCAGGGATGGGAGTGAGGGGGCAGTGAATGGAGGGGGAGGGAGGCAAGGACTGGAGGGGGCAGGGATGGGAGTGAGGGGGCAGTGAAGGGAGGGGATGGGAGGCAAGGACTGGAGGGGGCAGGGATGGGAGTGAGGGGGCAGTGAAGGGAGGGGATGGGAGGCAAGGACTGGAGGGGGCAGGGATAGGAGTGAGGGGGCAGTGAAGGGAGGTGGAGGGAGGGAAGGACTGGAGGGGGCAGGGATGGGAGTGAGTGGGCAGTGAAGGGAGGGGGAGGGAGGCAAGGACTGGAGGGGGTAGGGATGGGAGTGAGGGGGCAGTGAAGGGAGGGGAAGGGAGGCAAGGACTGGAGGGGCAGGGATGGGAGTGAGGGGGCAGTGAAGGGAGGGGGAGGGAGGCAAGGACTAGAGAGGGAAGGGATGGGAGTGAGAGGGCAGTGAAGAGAGGCAAGGACTGGAGGGGGCAGGGATCGGAGTGAGGGGGCAGTGAAAGGAGGGGGAGGGAGGCAAGGACTGGAAGGGGCAGGGATGGGAGTGAGGGGGCAGTGAAGAGAGGCAAGGACTGGAGGGGGGCAGGGATGGAAGATAGTGGTGATGTGATGGGTGGGGTGGTGAGTCCAGAAGAGGGCGGAGTGGTTGAAGTAACTCAGTCGGAAGATGGCGGGTCCATGTATTTAGTGAAATACACAAAAATTTGATCTGGCATGATTCAGAGATGGACGCACTTGGGAAGCAGCAGTGTTTTGCAGATGCAGCATCTGAGGAGAAAAGACACCTCCTGACAACATTGGTAAACCGATTGCTACATCCCAAGATTAAAGCATTGAATCACCATCGCATCCATCGGCCATCTGAGAAAGCCAAAGCAACTCAGAATGGCCGTCTTATCTGTTTAACTGAGGCCTGGAAATCTGCATATTCCAACGCAGATCCTGACCTCGGCACTCTCAAGAAAACGGGGGCGACATGCGCCCATCTTCTTACAAAATTATTTTCAGCTACAGGGTCGAATGATTGGGTGTGTTTTATTTATGTCCTGTGTTTAGAAGGGCCGGAAGGGCTTAGGCTTTCTGCTGGTGATAGTTCCTGTTGCAGCATTGACTACCTGCGCTCCTGAATTTAAGTTCAATATATTGCTTATTTTGTGATGAATTTGTTCACTGCCTGCCCTGACCCTTGGATTGTTTTTTTTTTTTTTAAATCTGCCTGTCTATATTCCTTGATTTTGGATTGTTCGACATTGATTATTCTTCAGTTTTAGATAAGAACCATGTATTATTTACATTGTTGTGGTGAACCTGGAAATCATTTATTATTTCCACTGCTGCTCCTGAATTGCTTGCCGTAGGCTCCTGTTTGGTGTTCCATCATACAATGGATGGGCCTATATTCCTTGCATGGGTTGCCTAAATAGTATATTTCTGCCGTGATTGTTATTCAATATTTGTATTACATTGTATGCTGTATTACATGTGTGCATTTTTTTTATCTGAGTTTACATTACTCTTGTATATTTACTAAAGTGCGGGATTTTAGAAGTGGAGATGTTGCCCATAGCAACCAATCAGATTCCATCTATTATCTTCTAGAAGGTCCTAGATAAATGATAAGTAGAATCTGATTGGTTGCTATTGCCAACAACTCTGCTTAGTATAAAAAAACCTTGCACTTTGGTAAATATGCCCCTTAGTGTCCAGTTGCCTAGTACATTGAGGTATAATTTAATAGGCCCAGTTTAGTGTAATGTTTAACCTTACCTACTGTATATAACATATATCTGTAATAAATCCTGGCGGAACCCACGTATCGGTAAGCATATCAGGCTTTGAGGTTAAGGCACCTGTGATAGGTGATCATCTGGGTTCTGGTTATAAAGTTTTATTATTAGCGTATGGATGTAATTTTTAGCGACAGACAACAATACACCTTTATTTTCATGCACACAATGAGGGAAGCTCCGTACCAGACCCCATGAGTCTGAAGAAACGTGTATTTTTCTTTCTCCCAGGATAAAATTGAAAAAATGAGACAAATACAAGAAACCTCTGCGGACAATCAGATCACAATCCAGTTTTTCATGGAGAAGATGGTCTACGCTCAAGACAAATCTTACAGGATTGATTTAGTTGCTGTCCAAGCTAAAATGCCCAGCAACACACCCTATAAAGCCTATGCTGATCAGTGCTCTATCAAAGAGATGACGCATCATCTAGAAGCTTATTTTAAAGTAAGTTTCGGAACAGTTCATGGGGGATAAGTTGGGATGTTGCCAGTTTATAAAGCGTTTATTTCAAATTCAACAACTACCATTGACGAACATGAATCAGGTGAATTCATCCATTTGTTTGGCTAATTTAGACCAAAATGGTCTGAAATAGCTGTACATGTGGCATTAATTTGGATAACTCTAAAAATGTAGTCAGTCCGTGACGGAGATCAACATGTGCTTGTGTGGTAATCACACTTGTGGTTTCCCGTGAGGCTCATCACCACCACCATTGGTTGAGCCTTTCCAGTTGGCCAACTAGTCCCAGCTCACAGCATATGTGGTCAGCTTAAACTAAAATGACATATTGCTCTATCACAGAGGCCTACAATATTGAGAATATTTTTCAGATTTTTGGGACAACAAGCATTGCCCTACAGAATTTTTCTATTGTCCAGCTAGAGTAGCCCGTACAGTACATTAGAGCGCTCCTACATCCTGGTTTTTGGGAACTGGCAGAGGAAAAAGCAATTTTGTGGGACAGTGGATTCACTGTCCCACAAAATCTGTACTGTGTTGAAAATGTGACTTCAAAGTCCACCCTGCAGCCACTTATTCAGCAGAACATTCATTAATCTCACCTCTTCCTTGTTTTCCTTATAAAACAATGCTCATTTCAGCCTCATTATTTCTTGATAGTATCATTATCATTTAATTGTACGGCACCACAGATTCTGTAGAACAGTGGTCTCAAACTCGGGCCATCCAGCTGCAGTGGAACTACATGTCCCAGCATGCACTGCCACAGTTTTGCTCTTAGGGCATGCTAAAACTTTGGCATGGCGTGCTGGGATGTGTAGTTCCACTGCAACTGGATGGCCCGAGCTTGATATCACTGCTGTAGAACCTGACGGAGTCATGCAGATATGTCATACGTGAAGCCAGCAAACATAGTAACATGCACGTGGGCACAAAGCAGAGTATTATAGGCAAGGAGACAGGGGCTGGCTGGCAACTTTTAGCCTGGGGGGCAAATGCATGCAGGCGGCCCTGGCAGAGGGGTAGCGTGTAGCCAGGGTGCCCGAAGAAAGTGCGTGCTACGGCGCCCCCCCCACCCCTCAAGTGTTCCAGGGAGGAGGCGGGTCCAGATGGGATTAATGTAAAGTAAAAATAAAGATTAGGAACAGCCCCGTCGTGGTGCCCATATGCAGTGCCCCCCTGTGCCCCAGGAGAGGACCCCCTTATGCAGGCCCCCAGTAGTGATCCCCCCTATGCAGTGCACCTAGTAGTTGTCCCCTCCCCTTGTAGTGCCCCTAGTAGTAGTAGTCCCCCCTTCTAATAGTAGTCCCCCCCTTGTAGTGCCCCCAGTTGTAGTCCCCCCCTTGAAGTGCCCCCAGTTGTAGTCCCCCCCTTGAAGTGCCCCCATAATCCCCAGTAGTGGTCCCCCCTTGTAGTGCCCTCCCCCCTGTAGTGCCCCCAGTAGTGATCTCCCCCTTGTAGTACCCCCAGTAGAGGTCTCCCTCTTGTAGTGCCCCCAGTAGTAGACCCTCCCTCTTGTAGTGCCCCCAGTCCAGTAGTGGTTTCCCCTTTGTAGTGCCACCAGTAGTCCCCCCCCTTGTAGTGCCCCCAGTAGTAGTAGTCCCCCCCTTGTATTGCCCCCATTAGTAGTAGTCCCCCCCTTGCAGTGCCTCCAGTATTGGTTCCCCCCTTGTGGTGCCCCCAGTAGTGGTCTCCCCCTTGTAATGCCAGCCTCCCCCCCAGTAGACACACGTAGTAAAAAAAAAAAAAACACTTACCTGAATCCCCGCTCCCGCCGTCGCTATCCGCTACTCCGTCTGTCCTTCCCGGGCCGGGCCGCTCTGCATTATGGGAGAGATGTCATATGACGTCATGACGCCTCTTCCATTGCCCACTGCAGGAGCCGGAAGATGGAGCGGCTCCTGCAGTGGGTGCAGCAGCAGCTAATGAGAGTCTGACAGACTCTCATTGGCTGCTGATCAAAACAAACACACAGCTGCCGGAGCCGGCGGCTGTGTGTTTGTCACTTGTGTAGCGCTGACCGAACTCCGTCCGGTCAGCGCTACACGCGCGGTGCAGTCTGTGTGACAGTGACAGTGTGTCACAGTGACACAGACTGCCCGCGGCCCGTATGACGCTGCGGCCCGGGGGGCACATGGCACCCTGCCCCCCGGCCCAGCCCGCCACTGCAAGGAGGTAATAACCTCTCCCATCACATACAGAGCATTAGACATGACAGAGACAGACAAAGATGGCAGCCAACAGGAGCTGTGTGGCCCTTCGTAAAACATTTTCTGCTGCATGTGCACGTCCCTCTGGGTGACATAATGTGGAGTAATTTTTGTCTACATCGCTGGTCCAAGAGGACAATCAAGGGAGAATACAAAGCCTCACTGATGACCTCATGATATAATAGGCACCATGAGCAGGGGCCAATACACTGTAGCCAATGTATGTTGATTTAATAAATAGCTCTGCCTACTTATGGCCACTAACATGCCTGGACACCAAGACCCTCTACAGAGCCGCTCACTGGAACATACATCACAAACATAAATATAAAGGAGTAGTTAGTTATTTGGAAAGGTGAAGTAAGAAGTTTGAAGAGTCAGCAAAATACATTCTCTCTTTTTCCCCAGCAGCCCGTAGGCCAGGGGTGCTGAACCTTTTTTCTGCTGAGGGCCATTTTGATATCTATATAAAAAATTTTGCGGGCCCGGTGCAGGCCACACCCCCTCCATGTGACGTTACATGGGGGCGGGGCCACAATCGCCGGTGATTATAGCAATGCCTGGAGCATCCTGTGGATACTCCTGGGAGCTGTAAGGGCAGCGGTGTGACCATCTGAAGACTCCTAAGGACGCTCCAGGCAGCACTGCTGCATAGATTCTGGCTGCAGGGTTCCATTCTAGGCTCCCTGCTAGTCAGATGAGGCTAACAGAAAAAAGCTCCGAGGGCCAGACCAAATGACTCTGGGGGCCTTATACAGCCCCCGGGGAGGAGGTTCCCCATCCCTGCCATAGGCACAGGTCTGCATAGCCCATTGTGAATTGTAGTTGGCTGTCATCCATCACAAGTGTTGTATTTGCCTTACAGGGAGCAGCGGACCGCCTCTGCAATCAGGTCCCCATGATCATCCAGTTTTATATTTTGCAAGAACATGGGAAAAGGCTGCAGAGAGAGATGCTGCAGATTCTGCAGGAGAGAGACCAGTACGTCGATCTCCTGAAGGAGAATAAAGATCTCTCGGGCACCAGGAATTTCCAGAAGCAAAGGATTCAACGGTTGACCAAGGCACACAGGCGTCTGCTCTGTTTCCCAGACTAAAGAATAGTTGTGCACTTTCTTTATACTGTCCAGTCACTGGCGGCGTTCACAAAACTAGAAAGCTACGTTGTTAACTTGCCGGCCATGTTTTTGTACAAATTGCTTTCTTAGTTAGTACTCTGTAAGTGAACAAATGCTCAAAATGTGTCACAGACTTTGCCTGGTATCTCCTATGTATTTATTAAAAGCAATAACACACAGGGAAATATTTATAATGTGACCAATGCTGGCACTGGCTAATATGTAATATAGCCACCGATGATTAAATGATAATATATACCCATGGTTGATACTGTATGTTGCATTATGGTTATTTAGTTCAGAGGTGCATTTCCCACCATACACCCCCTGCACCAGACAGGAGCCTCATCTACATTTTCTGTGCTATCGGGGGGCTTTCTGCTCATCCTGGGTCCTCGTTCACCAATCCGTTTTTTTCCATATGGCGCAAGTCGCTTGCAGTGTTTTAGACGCTCCGTTACGGGAAGAGATTATTCAGCTTTCACATCTATTTCTTCATTTAACATCTGTGTGGCATTGTAGCTACATCCAAAGTAGTGTCCTAGGGGAATGGGTATATAATGCCGGCTTGTCGGGATGCCTCCGGTCAGAATTCCGATAGCGGCATCCGGATGGTTGGTATCCCGACAGAGGGCCTGATTCAGAGCCGCTCCGAGCGATGTTCACACATCTGCGCATGCGTATGGGTCATAATGTGCATGCGCGAACCAGTCAGTGCGGTCGGAAATCGTGTGCTCGCAAAATAGCGAGTGCTTGCTAATTTGAGTGACAGAATGAGGCGTTTGTGGGTGGTAACAGGTGAAGGTGCTTGAAAATGGGGGAGTGGAGATCCGAACGCAGGCGTGCCAAACGGTCAAAATTGGCGTTTAATGGGAGTGCATAATTAACAAAGCAGCGTCATCGACCACGTCACTTGGTTGTCTTTTAGTCTGAACTGCTCGCATGATTGCGGTAGGAAAATGCTACCACAAGAATAGCGAGCAGTTCATACGCCGTTCGATGTTCTCGATTAATCTAATAAATAGCGGAGATGACGTATGATGCGAGCGGCCAGGGGGCGTCTTTACAAAATAGCGAGCGCATGTTTCGTTCGCTTGTTCAGACATAGAGGCGTCAACAGACCGCAAAGAGCAAGCGCTCTATTTAAATATCCGGCCCCTTTTTCAGAACAACCGTCCGCAAATAGCGTCTGGCTCTGAATCAGGCCCAGAGATCGGGTAAGTATACACTCCCCCATCCCCTCCTAACGCTTCCTTTTTGTAGCCTAACCCTAAGCCTCCCCACCCGCATGCTAACCCTCCCCTTAAGTGCGTAAACCTATCCCTCCCCCCTTACTGCCTAAACCTAACCCCCCACCAGTGGTGCCTAACCCATCCCAGGGGGTACCTAACCCTAACCTCCCCCTCCCCTAGCCTAACCCCCAGTGGCTAAGTCTTTACCAGCCCGCTATACTCACGTTCAGCATCCTGGCTGTCACCTCCTGTCGGTATTCCGGCGCCGGTCTTCTAGCCACCGGCATTCTTCAGCTGGGATGCCGCACGTTGGTATTATAACTGCATCCCGTCCTGGGCACTTAGGATTAGTATGTTTGCCACAATGGAGTTGGTATAAAGTTGCATATTAAGCACAACGCAGCGGGGCGGGATGCGAGTCGCCGCTCACCCGTATTGGCCCTCCTTGGTTTTTTTTTGTCTTTTACCTCCGGTTAGCATCTCAGTTGTGCACAGCACCAGCATATAATTCCAGTGCCAGTGTACAGGGTACCCGTGCATTGTACAGATCTGTCCTCTTGTATCCTTGCCGCCGCTGCGGCAAATTGCAGCACACATGCAGCAAAAAATGCCCACTAGAGGGCACGGGCACTGCATAGGATTGCATGGTGCGAATGCTCCTGCATTGTGGTGTAACATGCGCAGCAAATCGCATGCCGCGATGCGTGCCAATGTTAGCTGCATCAGCGGCAACAATGGAGAAGGACACATCTGTTCTTTTGTCACATTAGAGATGCAGATACGATGCAAATTCGGTACAAAACTAAGTGGCGGAACGCTTGGCGTGGCTTAAACGCATTAACTGTGGTGAGCCAAATGGAGCTACTGTACATGGCGAGATTTGAGGATACATTAGTGTGGACATATCTGTACTGTATATCTGCATATTAGTGATGTGCGTGGACCCGTTTTTGATTCTAACTCATCGTTGTATTTTGGATCTGGATTTCCATAAAATTGGATAAAAACAGCTGAAATCATGTCATTTGGGCCTGCTTTTGTTCCTGCAGTATTATTAACCTCAATAACATTATTTTATCATCATTTCCAGTCAATTTGGACCAGCTCACAATATTATTTTCAGTTTTTACTCATATTGGCCAACTGGCTACACTAAGTGACAAGATCAGCGGCACAAACACATGCAGTTTACAAATGAATGTATCACACCTAAGAAATAGAGTGGCACTGCAGTGGCAGACAGGATGACAGTTTAATATAAACTATATGATGCAATAGAATGTGTTCCTTAATAAAGAAATAGATCAGAGGCCTGAGGCCAGCACAAGTCAATGGAGGGTGTAGTAATAGTGGAAGCCAGGTAAATGATTGATTGATGTATTTTAATAGTTTATTCTATATCAATCAAATAATCCAAATTAGATTGATTACAGTATATCACTATAAATAATAAAAAATGACAAATGGAACCATTAAAATACAAGAATCCAAATGAGATTGATTTGATTGATTGAGGAATATAACTATAAAGAAAAACAGATCAGAGACATTGAAAACACTATCAAAAACAAGCATCTAAAATCTCAATGAGATTGATTCCTCGGGGTTCAAGGCAGAATTACAGCCTACTCAAATCGAATAATTATATGATTATATAATTTGATTATACTAGTCTGTATATGCTGAGAAGCTGCAGGAAATGGGGTCTATATGCCTGGATGAAAAGCTGGTGATGGATATCATTGCAAGATACAAAAGAACACAACGCCACAGTAAAATATAGTAACATACAGTACACTGACTGTCAAATACACACACTCTTGGCAAAGCCCATTATGAAAAGTGGTGCACGATGGAATTGTCCTTGGGCCACCTACCCATCCATATGTTATATATTAAAAAGGACATGTACAGTTTAACAAATTAAGCACTTCAGCAACAGGGACTGCAACTTCTGTGGCTGAAGTGCTTGGTTTGTTTGGGTCCCCACAAAACAAGCTACCAATGGGCTTAAGGCAGCTAACAGTCTTGTTAATCATTTCTACAGTTGTAAGATGTAATTTTTATCCTCAACCTCATTGTTTTTATACTCATTACACAATATTAGTTTATCCACACTGGAATCCACCTTTACAGTAGTCTCTGTACTTGGTTGTAATTGGTGGCAAAGGTCTTGCTTATAGAATTTGTAGTTCATTTTTATGAAAATCCACATTTTAAGGAAGTAGCCTCCTATGCCGATTGCTCACAAGGTTCCTAGCTGTGCTAAATACTGTTTCCGAGTACACATGCTGGAGGGTGGGTAGCTTAAGTAAAACAAAGTTAGTTTTTTCAAGAGACTCCAAAATCCCTTTTTTTCCTCCCAGTATTCAAAGTGACTGTGTGACATGCTACAGTAATTTGTACATTTTCATTAAAATAGTCCTCCGCATTCTATTGATGCTTAGGGTTAAATTTACTAAGAATCGAGATAGGTCGAGTTTAGTTTTTTTTTATCTCGATTAGCATCGCCAAATCTTGGGTGATTTCCTGTTTTTCATCTTGCAAAGTCAGTTTAGCTGAAAGTGAGTTGGCCGATGGTGAAGCAGATCGAGATATCTCCCCGAGTTGCAAGTGAAGATGAGATTATAATGTTTACTCTCTGCAAATCTCTCCCGAGCTAGCAGCCTGCACATATCAGTGAGATACAGTATGTGCTGGCTGCTTGTGTATTAAGACCTGTAAAAATCGGGTCAAATGTTATAATAAAAATGATGTAGGTTTCCCTCCCCCCTAAATCATAAACAGCCCCGGTGTCACGATCCCTAAGTTTTGTGTGTGCGCATGAAGTACTCAAAATACTTGAATAAGGTTATTTACAGCAGTCAGGTGAAATTAAATAAAGATTTATTAGCAACAAGGGTTACTCATAAATGCAGGGATTGTCAGAAAGAAAACAGTACAGGAGTAATGCAGATGGATGATCACTGAATATAGACAAAGTTCTGTTTGCTGATATTGATGAGCAGTCACTGAGCTACAAATGGATATAGAACTGGCAATGTGAATACAGGTATACTGGCTGGACCCGGACTGGATTCACACACTAAAGTCCAAGGTAGCAAATGCAGTGCAAAACAGGTACAGATGAAGTGAGGTAGATGTAGTAATTGCTGATAATAAATCCAGAGGAATTGTAATGCAAATAAACAAGCCCTGGTCAGTTGGTGCAAGGTAAGAAATAATGATAATGTCCTTGATTACTCACACAGGGAAGGTGAAAACCTTGGTTGCAATGAGCCAGGATCCAAGGTGGTAACAAGCAGAGATAACTTTGGAAATGGTAACCTTGGGATACAGAGATAGACTAGATGACCTGGCACTGATAGCACAGTTCTGAGGAGATATATATATATGTACACCCATAGTTCCCAGGTGCAAACCACTGCTGCTTGATTAAGGTAATCAAGACTAGGCAGAATGGAATAGGCTAGACAGGGCCTCAGGCAAGAGCGACACCATAGGTAGGGAGGAGGAACTACACAGACCGTGACAGTACCCCATCCCTAAGGAGCGAATTCCAGACGATTTCCTTTCTTCCCTTTCCCCTCTTCCGAGAACCTTTAGACCCCTTTGAGGATGTCGAGATTTTTTTCAGAGGAGAAAACGTGACTTGGTAATACGGGACCCCCAAATACAAGACCAGAATCATCCACAAATTCACTTTCAGAGTCAGAATCAAAATCCATAGTTTGCAACAACCACTTACTTCCTCAGGACCAGGTAGCATTTTTGCTGAATCTGAATCCATCAAACGGTCAGAAGAAAAATCTAGTTAAGTAAACCCGATTTTCATAGAAACTTGTGAATGATGTACAGGCTCTGCAGGCTTAGAACTATAGCATGTGGGAGATTTTATAGAAGCAGGTGGACACTTGGAAGATTGGACTGCCAAAGGACACCCAGAGGACTGAGAAGCAGGTAAACCAAACTTCTGAAATACCGCATCACAGAAGGCTAAGGGATCTTGAAGCATTGGATCTTTTGATTGCATTAATTGATTGGCCCACTCCAAGGCTTCCCCTCTGAAGGCTAGAAGAAAATAACCCTCTATCCAAGCTGGAGTGACAGAGCCTGAGGTTGGCTCTTGAAAATACCTGATGCATTGGCGCACTAAAGTGCTAATCTGGCCAATATCCCCATCAAAGTAATTAGATGGCTGGGTATTAGCTGGACACTCAGGGGTTTGAAACGAAACCTCAGATGACTCTGGAAGGGTAGCAGACTCAGATGACCCTGGTTTGGCAGGTGACATTGGCTGGTCTGGAATCTCAGATAGCTAGGCAGAAACCTCGGACGTCCGCGGCTGGGCAGAAACCTTGGATGGCCCAGGCTGGGCAGGAACCTCGGACAGCCCCCGCTGGGCAGGAATTTCGGACAGCCCTGGCTGGGCAGTAACCTCGGACGGCCCCGGCTGGGCAGTAACCTCGGACGGCTCCGGCTGGGCAGGAACTTTGGATGGCCTTGGCTGGACAGGAACCTCAGATGGCCCCGGCTGGGCAAGAACCCCAGATGACTGGTTGACCCTGAAAGAAAAAGTAGAGAGAACAGCACATGGACTGGTGACCAACACTGTGGCACTCAGAACAATGGATGAAACCGCATGCCTGAAGGCAAGGGCAGATGGGACCTCATGCACGAAAGCAAGGGCAGATGGGACCTCATGCACGAAGGCAAGGGCAGGTGGATCCTCATGCCCGAAGGCAAGGGCGATACTGTCGAAATTGGCAGCGTGCTGATAAGATGACTCTTCCAAATATACGGGCAGATGAGAGTCCGCAACTGAGATGGACGGATTCCCTAAAGGCTGATGGGAACACGGGCCAAATTTCTTAAGTACAGCAGTGTTCTCATGATCAGATGCAGAGGCTGTGCTGTGAGAAGCCAAGATGCTGGACTCCCCTCCTGAAATTTACTTTGTGCTCAGTGCCCCCTCCTGGGGCCCAAAACTTGAAACCTATTCTTGGGGCAAAAGACTTGAGACTCCCTTCTGGGGTATAATACTTTGAAACCCCTTCAAGGGTATAATGATTGAAAACCCCTTCTGGGGTGAAAGACTTCAGATTCTCTCCTGGGATGTGAAACTTGAAACTCCCTCTTGGAGAGAGAGACTTGAGACCCCCTTTTGGGGTACAAGACTTGGAACCCCTTCTTGGGGCTGGATACTCGAAACCCTCTTCTGGGGCAGGACACTCGAAACCCACACCTGGGGCTGGACACTCAAAACCTCTTCCTGGGGCTGGACACTCAAAACCCCCTCCTGGGGCTGGACACTCGAAACCCCCTCCTGGGGCATGGCACTCGGTGATCCCTACTGGGGCACAGCACTCGGAGACCCTTCCATGGGCATGGCACTCAGAGACCCCTCCAGGCCTAAAGCACTGTAAACCTTCGCTAGGGCTGAGGCACTAGAAACCCTTCTTTGGAGTTGGGTTTTTGAGACTCCTCCTGGGGCTTTGGAACTCGAGATCCCTTCTGGAGCTTTAGAACTCTTATGAGGTGAATCAGACTTCAAATTACTTATAGGAGTGGCAGACAGAAGTCCCTCCTCAGGACAGGTAGGCTTCAAACCCCCATTTGGGGCTGGAAACTTGGAACCCCCAATTGGGCTGGAAACTTGGAACCCCCACTTGGGACGACAGGCTCGGGACCCCCACTTGGGACAGGCTAAGTGAATGGTGGGAACTGCAAAGTAAACTTTAGTTACCCTGTGGCTCTCCATTGACTTCAATGGAGGAGCCGCTCATTGGCTGGGACCCACGTGGGTCCCAGCCAATGAGTGGCCACTAATGTGAAGCCGCCGCTGATTGGCTTGCAGCCCGGTACAAATGACAGCTGATTCCCATGAGCTGTCATTCATGTACTGTAACAACATGCTGAAGCGAGTTGTCACAGTGTGTCCATGGGCCTTATTGGATTTCTGCAGAGAACATCGTGAGACAAAAGGAGACTATTGGATCTTTTTTCAGGTACTTCCATAGGATACTTGACGGTGACAAGGAGATGTAAACATCTGGGAGCAGGTGAGTATGTGTGAATGTGTATGTATGTAATAAAACTTTATTTTCATGGTGTGTGTGTCTTGCGTTTTTGTACACATTTCTTTACAGGTGAGCTACAGTTACCAGCGGGCCCTTAATGCCCCACACGCTGGTACTTGTAGTTCTTCAAGTACCAGCATGCTGGGGAGGCTTGCCGGGACCTGCAGTTTTACTGTAAAGACAATGTGAACAATTCACTATTATTACACTACACCTACATTATCAACCCGCCACCCACTGCCCAGGGGTGGCGGGGATAGCCCCGGGCTATCAGCCTAGACCAGGGGTACATTTATTGGGGGGGTCACCAACTCCCCAGGGATTCCTGGCCTGGGCTGACTAGCGGTCAGGGCTGATGCTGCGGCTGTGGGACACGGTGAAAGGGCTCCCCTGGCTGTGACATCAGTCCTACATTAGAAAGGGTCCAGAGCTAGTTTTAAATATAGGGGGACCCCTACGCAATTTTTCCCCCCTATAATTAAAACCAGGACTGGCCCTGCAGCCTGGTGCTGGTACCTTATTTGCAGTGGAACCCTACTCATTTTGTTCCCCGTAATTTTAGGTACCAGGACAGGCTGACAAGTCCAGGGCTGGTTAGCCTTTTGGGGTGGACCCTATGTTATTTTTGGGGAAATCAGCCTGACACCCCCCAAAAGATGTTCTGACATGGGGGTTCACTAAGGGTACCCCCGATTAGCCCTGCTGAAGGTATTTGGGGTCTTTGAATGGTCTCAATAGGCGCTATTAAGCGTCTTTGGTGACAGTGGTGAAGGATAGCATTTAGCCATTCTGTTTTTGGAAAATAAGTAGTCCCATCAAATTTGGGGTACATGAAAATGGGTGCAAGCATATTCTAAGGTTGCTAAAGTAAAGCATTAAAAAGCACCAAAAACGCACCTTCAGCAAACACCAGCAATCCAAAAAACACCTCCCCCATTCTTGCAGACCCCCCCAAAGGCTATTTCGCTAGTTATTTATTTTGTACCCCCACTTTGATTTTTTTTCACCCACTTTTTCAAAGTGCTTTTTTGGGGTGTCCTTTGTTGGTTTTTCACATTTTTTGATGCAGTTAGCGTCAAGGGGGTGTTAAAAGGGGTTTAGGGGGGTTGCCGCAATTTTGTACCCCAAAACCCCAATTCTGCACTGTTTTCCACCGGGTATTCAATGGCGAAACTTTTCCACTGTCTTTTTTTTTTTTATAAACATCCCCTATTTAAAAGATTTACAGGCAGAAACATACACAAAATACACAATCACAGTGATTTGTGTATGTTTCAGCCAAACTCACAGCTCTGGAGGTGAGTGTTTAAAACTTCAATTTGGCAGAGAGTTTGCAGGCATCTCACCCGAGATTGTCATCTCAATTCTTGGTAAATTTGCGAGTTGTATCTTTTAGGTGAAAAGTACTTCCGAGTTTGCCCAATGGTGATAAGATTTGAGTTTGCTATCTCACCCGAGTTTTATGAGTGAGATGAGAGAAATCTCTCTGTACCTCACCTGACTTTGCCCTTATTCAATTTGCAAGTTGAAAATCATACCTAAACTCTACTGAGATGGTCATCTCGACCTATCTCGATTCTTAGTAAATTTACCCCTTAGAGTATCATATTGAGTCACTGTAGACGTGTCAATAAATTTGGGCAACACTTTTAATCCTAACTAGATGTCTTAATGTTGTTTCACTCTGGTGCACTGAATTGACTCATCCTCATCACCAGTGGGTCTCTTGGGAAAGGTAAATTTTTTCTGGCAGTAGCATTTGATGTAACATGGAGGAGGTTCCTAGATGGCTAATGTCCCTACCTCCTACTTTGACCTCACAAGCAATACAGATGGCTTGACAAATGTTGTCAGGATTTAGCTAAAAATAATTCCACACAAAAGAGATGGCTTTTTGGTCTTATTGCCAAGCATGACAATAGCCTTCTTTTCACAGGCAAGAACTGCTGCCACTGGTGGCTAACTTACTTTGACACAAACAACATCCTCCTCCTGATTTGATCAACTTTTTCTTGTCCAACACATTCATCAACAATATATTCAGTATTGACAGATACTCAAATATCCCCCAAATCCTGTTGCACTTCCATAGTATCATTCTTCAATTTATATGTAACCATTTTTACTTTTACTTCTACTCATCCTCATATTTGCAGAGGGTGCAAAAATGGTGGAAGAAAGCTTCTCCACAATTAGTTTCATGAATGTCAGACTGACACATAACACATGTGGACACCCTTAGACTCTCCTCGTGGATTTGTGAAGTTTTGTTTTTCAGGCTCAGAGGGGTATTCAATATGAAACGTTAACTTCACTGCCAAAGTTAACGTTTCATATCGGAGTTTTTACCTGCGTTAAAGTATCGGGCGCGCTCCCGCTTATCCCCGTATTCAATATAAAATTATCGAAAACGGGAAACTCCAAAGTTGGATTTGCGTAAAGTTACGAATTTTTCCTTAAAATAATTGTAAGACCCCCCTAAAGTTGTAAAAACATGGGGGATCACTCTGGGTACCCCCGTTTTAGCCTTTAATTGAAAGTCGGGGATTTAAATAGCCGCAGCAGGTGTTTTTTTCCCGACATTGAAGAAGTGTTGCAGAAGAGCACTTAGGTTATTTTTTTCTTTTTTTTAAGTGGTCCCATCAAATTTGGGGTACATTAAAATGGGTACTAGCATATTTTTAAGTCCCTAAAGTAAGTTTTTAAAAATTCTGCATATGTGCACATGCCGCTATAATTCTATTCTTCAAAACACCTGCCGCATACTTGCAGAATAGCCCTGAACCTATTTCCCTATTGTTAAACAATTTTTTCCCAATTTTTTTTTTACCCCAATTTTTAAATACATTTTTTGGGGTGTCCCTATTTTTTTTTTTAAACCCAAATTTATTTTTTTAAGGATGTCCCGATTTTTTGTAGGACATTTTTTTTTTTAACATTTCCTTTTAAGGGGACATTCCCAAAACTACAGGCTATTTTTTATAAGCCTACACCCCCAAACCCCTATTCTGCATTTTTTTTTCACTTGCTATAGTGCTTAGAAAAATTATCCCTGTTTTTCAAAAAATGACCCTTGAGCCCATTTAAGGAAAAAAACTGGAATTTTTGGGAAATATGCCTGGGACCCCCCTAAAGATGTCCTGACATGGAGGATCACTGTGGGTAACCCCGTTTTTGCCTGCAAAAGAAAGTTGGATTTTTAAATAGCTTTGCAAGGTGATTTTCCCTGCCGCGGCTATTAGAAACCCCGACTTCCTTCAGGAGTTAAAAAAGGGGGTACCCATAGTGATCCCCCATGTCTAGACATCATTAGGGGGGTCCCTAGAATATTTCCCAAAAATTCCCGTTTTTGTTAACCTTTAAAAAAATTTTTTTTTAAATTTAGAAAAAAAATGACATAAGGCCCCCCCCCCAAAAGCCAAACCAGCCCCAGGCTTGCCAGCCAGTGGTGGTTTCTAAAATTACGGGGAACAAAATGTGTAGGGTTCCACCGTATTTTAGAAACCAACACCAGGCTGCAGGGACTAGTGCTGGTTTTAAATATAGGGGGCAAAACGACGTGGGGTACCCCCTATATTTAAGACCAGCACCAGACCCAACCGACCGGGGTGCAATGCCACAGCCCGGAGACCCAATCACTGGGGCTCCAGGTCCAAAGCATTACACCCCAAGTCGGTCAGCGCAAGCCGGTGATCTCGGGGGAGTCGGGGACCCCCCAAAAAAGTGCCCCCCCTCTCCTGAGCAACACAGGCTTACGCTGAAGCCTGGGGCTCATCCCCATACCCCTGGAGCGGTGGGTATGGGGGTAATAGGGGGGCCAAATAATGTAACACTATTGTACTTTACAGTGGAACTACAAGTGCCAGCATGCCTGCCATTTTGCACTTGTGGAACTACAAGTGCCAGCAGACATGCGGCACCTGTAATTTCACTGTAAAATAAATAGTTAAAAAAAGACAAAACACACACACCGTGCCCAGTATAAGTTTATTACATACACCTACCCATTCACACATACTTACCTATACCAGACGTTTCTGTCCCCTTCTCCACGTAGAGATCCATGGTAGCTGGCCCTGCAAGAAAAATTTCATACTAACCTACATCCAGCGCTGGTCTCCGCAGTAATCCATGGGATTAAAATACAAAATAAACGTGTTACCCGATCCACGCTACTAGCTATGTGTATGTGTTGTTGTCACACATACACATAGCTCCCGAATGGCCGCTGCCGGCACCTCACGGGGCATTGCAGTCCCGTCAGCCAATCAGCGGCAGCGCTCACTGTAGAGCGCCCGCTGATTGGCTCCGGCAACTGACAGTTCCCATGTGGTGTGACTCACGAGAGAGGAAGTAGGAACACCATTACTTTTACTAAACAATTGACCCTCCAACAGTCCTTAGCGAGGAGGATGAAGTACGACAGCAGTCATCCTGAAGCAAAACGTATAACTGAGGCCTTGACTGCTATGTTGGTGTTAGACGTGCGTCCGGTATCCGCCATTAGTGCAGTGGGATTTAGACAATTGATGGAGGTAGTGTGTCCCCGGTTCCAAATACCATCTAGATTCCACTTCACTAGGTAGGCGATACCGAGACTGTACAGAAACGTCAGAAAAAGTGTCCTCAGTGTCCTGAAAAATGCCGTTGTACCCAATGTCCACTTAACCACGGACATGTGGACAAGTGGAACAGGGCAGACTAAGGACTATATGACTGTGACAGCCCACTGGGTAGATGTATCACCTTACGCAGCAACAGCAGCAGCGTCACCAGTAGCAGCATCTCAGAAACGCCAGCTCGTTCCAAGGCAGGCTACGCTGTGTATCACCGGTTTCAGTAAGAGGCACACCGCCGACAACCTCTTAGAGAAACTGAGGGAAATCATCGCCCAGTGGCTTACCACACTTAGACTCTCCTGGGGATTTGTGATATCTGACAACACCTCCAATATTGTGCGGGCATTACATCTGGGCAAATTCCAGCACGTCCCATGTTTTGCTCACACAATAAACTTGGTGGTGCAGAATTTTCTGAAAAGCGACAGGGGTGTGCAGGAGATGCTTTGGGTGGCCCAAAAAATTTCTGGCCACTTTCGCCATTCAGCGCCAGCAAACACTCTTGAACCTGCCATGCCATCACCTGAAGCAAGAGGTTGTGATGCGGTGGAACTCAACCCTCTATATGCTTCAGAGAATGGAGGAGCAGTAAAAGGCCATTCAAGCCTATACATCCACCTATGACATAGGCAAAGGAGGGGGTATGCACCTGACTCAAGCGCAGTGGAGAATGATTTCCGTGTTGTGAAAGGTTCTCCAGCCCTTCGAACTTGCCACACGTGAAGTCAGTTCAGACACTGCCAGCTTGAGTCAGGTCATTCCCCTCATCAGGCTTTTGCAGAAGCAGCTGGAGAAAGTGAAGGAGGAGCTAAGACGGAGCGATTCCGCTCGGCATGTGGGACTTGTGGATGAAGCCCTTCATTCGCTTTGCCAGGATTCCAGGGTGGTCAATCTGTTGAAATCAGACCACTACATTTTGGCCACCGTGCTCGATCCTAGGTTTAAAGCCTATGTGGTGTCTCTCTTTCCGGCTGACACAAGCCTGCAGATGTGCAAAGACCTGCTGGTGAAAACACTGTCAGCTGAAGCAGAACGTGACACGTCAACAGCTCCTTCTTCATTTTCTCCCGCAACTGGGGCTGCCAGGAAAAAACTTAGATATCCTAAGCAACCCGCTGGCGGTGATGCAGGGCAGACAGGGCCAAGTTTGGACATCTGGTCCGGACTGAAGGACCTGGCAACAATTTCTGACATGTCTACTGTCACTACATATGATACTGTCACCATTGACAGAATGGTGGAGGATTACATCGGTGACAGCATCCAAGTAGGCATGTCAGACAGTCCATACCTGTACTGGCAGGAAAAAGGCAATTTGGAGGCCCCTGTACAAACTGGCTCTATTTTACCTGAGTTGCCCCCCCCCCTCCAGTGTGTACTCCGAAAGAGTGTTTAGTGCAGCTGGGAACCTTGTCAGCGAAAGGCGTAGGAGGTTGCTTCCACAAAATGTGGAGAAGATGATGTTCATAAAAATTAATTATCAACTCTTCCAGGGAGACCAGCCTCCAGAACGTACAGAGGGACCTGTGGTGGTGGGACGAGTTAATACTCTGTGAGGATGAGGATGTACACAACACTAAAGAGGGTGAGGAATCGGTGGATGAGGAGGATGAGGACGACATCTTGCCTCCATAGAGCCAGTTTGTGCAGGGACACATTAATTGCCAGCTTGTTTTGTGGGGGCCCAAACGAACCAATCATTTCAGCCACAGTTGTGTGGCAGACCCTGGCGCTGAAATGATTGCTTTGTTAAAGTGTGCATGTCCTGTTTATACAACATAAGGGTGGGTGGGAGGGCCCAAGGACAATTCCATCTTGCACCTCTTTTTTTTCTTTGCATTATGTACAGTTTGGGGCCTAGTTTTTCAAACTGCCATCCTGTCTGCCACTGCAGTGTCACTCCTAGATGGGTCACGTGTTTGTGACGCCCACTCGTGTCGCTTAGCATAGTCATCCAGCTACCTCGGTGCAACCTTTTGGACATAAAAACACTATTGTGAGGTGTGAGGTGTTCAGAATAGACTGGAAATTAGTGGAAATTAAGGTTATTGAGGTTAATAATAGCATAGGAGCAGAGAAACCAACACATTCTGTGATTTTAGCTGTTTTTATACTTTTTAAAAAAAAAATACAGATCCAAAACACAAAACCCAGAACCCAAAACACGGAAGGGTGGCTTTGGCAAAACCAATCCAGATCCAAAACTCGAAGAAAGATCCAGATCCAAAACCAAAACACGAAAAGTGGCCGGTGCACACCCCTAGTGGTAACCCACAGCTTAGCTAGCGACCAGGAGGCCGCACTAAAAAAAAAAAAGCAGCTGCCCTCATTCAGAACGAGCGCTCGCTTCCTGCGACCGCCTCTGAATGAGGGCCAAAGTTCTAGTAACAGGTATATTCTACTACTTGTTAGGGAACAATGAGCAAACAGCCCAGTTAGAATATCTGCATTATGCTCATAGGCTATGAAGCTGCAGTACTTGTACTGTTTTCATTGATAAGTTCAAAGGCGATGGAACGGCAAATATCTATTAATTAAAAACCTCATATGAGAACTTATAGGCCACAGTCAAGCAAGAGTTCAACACATCTAACAATGGCAGCAGCAGTGAAAGTGTGACTTATATGTTTTTACTCACTGACTACTTAGAATATAGTTTAGGAAAAACATTGTAAATGTAAGCAGCTACATAAGATCCTGGAATTGGGTCTGGCTCTTTAACAGAGCTATGTCCACTGTCACACATATAGCCACACTTAGGGGCATATTCAATAACCCGCGGGATTTCTCCCGCGAGTAATTGAGGGGTGAAAGTCCAGCGGCGCGGGGTTAAGCTATTCAATAGAATAGCTTTTTCCCGTGTCAAAAAACAGGACTTCAATGCGAGAACACACTGATTCCGCGAGAACTGCGGAATCAGTGTGTTATTCTTGCTCGCGCAAGGCCGAATAGGGCGGCCTCACGCTGATTTTATCTCGCACATACATGAGGTGCGAAGTTAAGTCAAACAGCGGGGACTCGCGCGTGGGGTCTCAGGGACACCCGCGTGTGGAATCCCCGCTAAATTAATCCCGTCCAGCGCGCAAATTAGCCGCGGGGTCAGCCCCCACGGCTAATTGAATATGCCCCTTAGACATTTTGGCACACTGGGCACCCTGTCCTTAAGAATTATTCTTTCATTTCACCTAACATACTTATTTTTCTAGCATAAGGGAGGAGAGACTTTAGATTATTCAAACAGTGGCCAGTAACTGGTATATAATATAATACACAGAGAGTGTTGCAGTGACCTCTATTGTAATACAGAGAAAATTACGGCGGCCACCATATAGAGCAAGGAACATCATAGAGACAGCCATATAATGCTGAGAATATTACTGTGACCACCATATACTGCAGAGAAAATAACAGTGACAGCCATATAATGCAGATAATATTACGGTTCCCACCATATAATTCAGAGATCATAACAATAGCCACAAGATAATGCAGAGAGCATTACAGTGACCGCCATATACAGTAATGCAGAGAACTTCATAGTGACCAGCAAATAATGCAAAGAACATCTCATTGCAAACATATAATGCAAAGAGTGTCGCAGTGATCACCATATAATATGGAGAGCATTGCAGTGACCGCCATATAATACAGAGAGCATTATTGTGACCGCCATATAATACAAAGAACTTCATAGTGACCAGCATATAATGCAAAGAACATTTCAGTTTCAAGCATATAATGCAGAGAGCATCACAGTGATCGCCATATAATATGGAGAGCATTGCAGTGACCGCCATATAATACAGAGAGTATTGCAGTGACTGCCATATAATACAAAGAGCATTGCAGTGACTACCGTATAATGCAGAGGTTTACAGTGACCAACATAAAAAGAATAGAACATTGCAATGACCTTTGAATAATGCAGATAAGTTCACAGTGACCGCCAGATAAGGGAGCATCGCAGTGATGTGCCATATAATGCAGAGAGGTTCCCAGTGACCGTCAGATCAGAGAGCATCGCAGTGATGTGCCATATAATGCAGAGAGGATCCCAGTGACTGTCAGATCAGGGAGCGTCGCAGTGATGTGCCATATAATGCAGAGAGGTTCCCAGTGACCATCAGATAAGGGAGCATCGCAGTGCCTGCCAGACAATGCAGAGGGGTTCGCAGTGACCATCAGATCAGGGAGCATTGCAGTGATGTGCCATATAATGCAGAGAGGTTTCGAGTGACAGTCAGATAAGGGAGCATCACAGTGGCTGCCAGACAATACAGAGAGGTTCGCAGTGACCGTCAGATCAGGGAGCATTGCAGTGATGTGCCATATAATGCAGAGAGGTTCCCAGTGACCGTCAGATAAGGGAGCATCGCAGTGGCTGCCAGACAATGCAGAGAGGTTCGCAGTGACCGTCAGATCAGTGAGCATCGCAGTGATGTGCCATATAATGCAGAGAGGTTCCCAGTGACCGTCAGATAAAGGAGCATCGCAGTGGCTGCCAGACAAAGCAGAGCGGTTTGCAGTGACCATCAGATCAGGGAGCATTGCAGTGAAGTGCCATATAATGCAGAGAGGTTTCCAGTGACAGTCAGATCAGGGAGCATCACAGTAGCTGCCAGACAATGCAGAGAGGTTCGCAGTGACCGTCAGATCAGGGAGCATTGCAGTGATGTGCCATATAATGCAAAGAGGTTTCCAATGACCGTCAGATAAGGGAGCATCGCAGTGGCTGCCAGACAATGCAGAAAGGTTCGCAGTGACCATCAGATCAGGGAGCATTGCAGTGATGTGCCATATAATGCAGAGAGGTTTCCAGTGACAGTCAGATAAGGGAGCATCACAGTGGCTGCCAGACAATGCAGAGAGGTTTGCAGTGACCGTCAGATCAGTGAGCATCGCAGTGATGTGCCATATAATGCAGAGAGGTTCCCAGTGACCGTCAGATAAGCGAGCATCGCAGTGGCTGCCAGACAATGCAGAGAGGTTCGCAGTGACCGTCAGATAAGGGAGCATCGCAGTGGCTGCCAGACAATGCAGAGAGGTTCGCAGTGAACGTCAGATCAGTGAGCATCGCAGTGATGTGCCATATAATGCAGAGAGGTTCCCTGTGACCGTCAGATAAGGGAGCATTGCAGTGGCTGCCAGACAATGCAGAGAGTTTCGCAGTGACCGTCAGATCAGGGAGCATCGCAGTGATGTGCCATATAATGCAGAGAGGTTCCCAGTGACTGTCAGATCAACGAGCATTGCAGTGATGTGCCATATAATGCAGAGAGGTTCCCAGTGACCTTCAGATCAAGGAGCATTGCAGTGATGTGCCATATAATGCAGAGAGGTTCCCAGTGACCATCAGATTAGGGAGCGTCGCAGTGATGTGCCATACAATGCAGAAAGGTTCCCAGTGACCGTCAAATCAGGGAGCGTCACAGTGATATGCCATATAATGCAGAGAGGTCACAGTGACCATCAGATCAGGGAGCGTCACAGTGATGTGCCATATAATGCAGAGAGGTTCCCAGTGACAGTCAGATCAGGGAGTGTCACAGTGATGTGCCATATAATGCAGAGAGGTTCCCAGTGACCGTCAGATCAGGGAACATCGCAGTGATGTGCCATATAATGCCGAGAGGTTCCCAGTGAGTGTCAGATCAGGGAGAGTCGCAGTGATGTGCCATATAATGCAGAGAGGTTCTCAGTGAGCGTCAGATCAGAGACCATCGCAGATTTCAGCAGATGATCAGCAGATTTGTAGACCATTACAAGTAAAATGATGGGCCTTTCAAGATTGGCAGATCTGTGTTTGCTGAAAATGATCTGCCAATAACTGAAAAAGATCTGTAATGTATGGGCGCAGATTGCTAGATTGGGAAATCCTAAAATCGGGCAATAAATCGTCAAATTGTTCAATTGTGGTTTTCAGATTGCTGATATAAGGGGCATTTAGGCTTGTTTCTGCTTTACTGGGTCTAAAAGAATTGCCTACAATTAATGAGACCTCTATCATGACTCCACCTGATAAAGTCACCATTCAAAGAATGCTTGAGGACTATTTTAATGATAACGGCCAAATAGGCATGTCAGACAGTCCGTTTGAGTACTGGCAGGAAAAAAAGGCAATCTGGAAATTGCACGGGGTCGGCGCACATCCCTACTTATTAATGTACTAAATGGACAGTATTGGAAATTAGTCTAGGTTATATTGACCAAGTAAGACTGTGTAAATTGGAGTCAGTGTAATCTAATGGGTCTATTCATCAAAGTTCTGTTTTGCATTTGATTTTATGTTCAATTTAGCTCACCTGAAATCAAATCAAATCAAGATATCACTGACAAAATCCCACATTTACAGAAATTTGATTCTGTAAGCGTTTTCTAAATTGAATTTGATGTGGTAAGATTTTGACTAGTGATTTCTTAAACACAGAATTGAACTCAAAATCACCCAAAATAATAGATCTGGCAATTTTAGCATGAGCAGGTGCCAGTTACACAGAAACATGCAGAGACCTGTGAGATCCGTGCATCTTTCTGTGTGAAAAAAACTCATTAAAAGTGTAAAATAAAATTAAAATCCACATGGGGTATACCTCTAAATGCACAACCAGCACCAGGCTTTTCTGAGCTGGTCCTGGTTTGAAAATACAGGGGGACAAAAGATGTAGGGTTCTCCCATATTTTCAACATCCAGCACCGGGCTCAGTGAGTCCTTGTACGGGGAGCAAACTGAATAGGGTCCCCTGTATTTTCCAAAACCAGCATTGGACTCTTTTTTAGCGGGGGTGTAATGTTGCTAGCCAGCCCAGGTTAAGGTTCCCTGTGGAAGTGGGGACCTCCCTTGGAATGGGGGATATACACTCAACTGAGGATGTGAAGTATGTGGAAAAACTATATCAATTACAAAGACATATAAAGTAATTATGTTTATTGATATTAAAATCTCTAAATCCCAATTAGGGATGGCTGTATGTACCCCAATCACCTTCTCACTGTGCGGGATGAGATGCTCTTTCAGAGATTGTCTTTCCGTAAGGTCTTTTATCTTGTCAGTTCCATACGTTACCCTGATGTGGTTTTCTGAGACCATCAGTGAGGGACGTAAACTTAGGGGTGACTGATAAGAAATGGAAGCGGTGTACCGCACGTATGATCACCAAAATCTCTGTCCTAAATTTCCATCTTGGCTTTCTCTGGGGAGTGGGTCCCAAACAGGTGCAATATTGATGTCTTTTACACCCAGGATGTGGTGATCATTATCTGTTAACTTCTCCCTGGGGTATAGAAGTATGTTCTCACTAATGAGCTCCATCTTCCGGCTCCCTCTGCAGCATGTGATGGGCGAGATGTCATGACGTATGATGTCTCTCCCATGCAGGAGAAGAGTGGGCGGGACTAAGCGGACTGCGGCGGTCGCGTCAGGAACGAGGATCAGGTAAGTTTTTTTTTTTCTCTCTTTGTGTGTGTGTGTGTAGGGGGGGCACTGAAATAGGGGGTGACTGCTTTGTATAGGGGTGGCCACTACTGGGGGCACTCTATAGGGGAGGCCACTACTGGGGGCACTCTATAGGGGTGGCCACTACTGGGGGCACTGAAATAAGGGATGGCCGCTACTGGGGGCACTTTATGGGGGGGTGCCTGCTACTGGGGGCTCTGTATATGGGTGGCCACTACTGGGGACAATTTAGGGGGGTGGCCACTACTGGGGGCACTGTATCGGGGTGGCCACTACTGGGGGCACTGTATAGGGGTGGCCACTGCTGGGGGCACTGTATAGGGGTGCCCACTACTGGGGGTAATTTAGGGGGGCTGCACTGTATAGGGGATTGCTACTGGAGGGTTACTACTGGGGGCTCTGCATAGGGGGGGCGCCAGGCCATTACATAGCCAGGGGCGCTTGGATCCCTAGATACACCCCTGCTGTCTCCTTCTGATCCTGCTTCTGTATTCTGCTCCTGCAGATCACTGTAATTCTCCGCTACAGGTGACTGCCAGAGGTCCAGGTGTACAGTGTAAGTGAGCACTGCCTGTGTCTTATTCACAGTGCTGAGACAGGGGGCTAAGCTGCCGGATGTCTGTCTTCAACTGATCCTGCTTCTGTATTCTGCTTCTGCAGATCACTGTAACCCTCCTCTACAGGTGAGTCCCGGAGGTCCAGGTGTACAGTGTATGTGAGCACTGCCTGTGTCTTATTCACAGTGCTGAGACAGGCGGCTAAGCTGCCGGTTGTCTGTCTCCATCTGATCCTGCTTCTGTATTCTGCTCCTGCAGATCACTGTAACCCTCCTCTACAGGTGAGTCCCGGAGGTCCAGGTGTACAGTGTAAGTGAGCACTGCCTGTGTCTTATTCACAGTGCTGAGACAGGCGGCTAAGCTGCCATATGTCTGTCTCCATCTGATCCTGCTTCTGTATTCTGCTCCTATAGATCACTGTAACCCTCCTCTACAGGTGACTCCCGGAGGTCCAGGTGTACAGTGTAAGTGAGCACTGTCTGTGTCTTATTCACAGTGCTGAGACAGGCGGCTAAGCTGCCGGATGTCTGTCTTCAACTGACCCTGCTTCTGTATTCTGCTCCTGCAGATCACTGTAACCCTCCTCTACAGGTGAGTCCCGGAGGTCCAGGTGTACAGTGTAAGTGAGCACTGTCTGTGTCTTATTCACAGTGCTGAGACAGGCGGCTAAGCTGCCGGATGTCTGTCTCCATCTGATCCTGCTTCTGTATTCTGCTCCTATAGATCACTGTAACCCTCCTCTACAGGTGACTCCCGGAGGTCCAGGTGTACAGTGTAAGTGAGCACTGTCTGTGTCTTATTCACAGTGCTGAGACAGGCGGCTAAGCTGCCGGATGTCTGTCTCCATCTGATCCTGCTTCTGTATTCTGCTCCTGCAGATCACTGTAACCCTCCTCTACAGGTGAGTCCCGGAGGTCCAGGTGTACAGTGTAAGTGAGCACTGTCTGTGTCTTATTCACAGTGCTGAGACAGGCGGCTAAGCTGCTGGATGTCTGTCTCCATCTGATCCTGCTTCTGTATTCTGCTCCTACAGATCACTGTAACCCTCCTCTACAGGTGAGTCCCAGAGGTCCAGGTGTACAGTGTAAGTGAGCACTGTCTGTGTCTTATTCACAGTGCTGAGACAGGCGGCTAAGCTGCCGGATGTCTGTCTCCATCTGATCCTGCTTCTGTATTCTGCTCCTGCAGATCACTGTAACCCTCCTCTACAGGTGAGTCCCGGAGGTCCAGGTGTACAGTGTAAGTGAGCACTGCCTGTGTCTTATTCACAGTGCTGAGACAGGCGGCTAAGCTGCCGGATGTCTGTCTCCATCTGATCCTGCTTCTGTATTCTGCTCCTACAGATCACTGTAACCCTCCTCTACAGGTGAGTCCCGGAGGTCCAGGTGTACAGTGTAAGTGAGCACTGCCTGTGTCTTATTCACAGTGCTGAGACAGGCGGCTAAGCTGCCGGATGTCTGTCTCCATCTGATCCTGCTTCTGTATTCTGCTCCTACAGATCACTGTAACCCTCCTCTACAGGTGAGTCCCGGAGGTCCAGGTGTACAGTGTAAGTGAGCACTGCCTGTGTCTTATTCACAGGGCTGAGACAGGCGGCTAAGCTGCCGGATGTCTGTCTCTGCCTCATCCTGCTTCTGTATTCTCCCGGCCAGACTGGACAGCAGCGGTGTCCGTTGTAGTGGCAATAGGGTCTGTAGCACCAAGGAGTGTGCTCCAGTGCTGTGGGAAGTAGATCTCTGTTCTATATTAACCATGCGGTTGTGTCATGCCTGGTTTAGCCAGAAGTCCGCCACTGGTGCAGCGTTCAGTCCTCTGCCAGCTCGGTAACTTAGCAGCATGGCAGTGTGCGGCCAGGTGGGCATGTCTGTAGTAGGTCGGCCAATCACAGCTTCAACTGGGATTTTATGTGAAACTGCATCTAATCACCTGGACTAAGTCTCCTCTTTTTGTTACTGACATACTCCTCATCCTCACTACGTTTTCTCTTCATAGTTTTTGTAAGTGGTGTAACTATTGCAGTTTCTAGGCATCCAGTTTCTAGACATCCAGTTTCTAGGTAAGCTGAACTAAGTCTCCTCCTTTTGTTAGTGCCATACTTTTCACAAAGTTTTCTCTTCCTATTTTTTGGAAATTGTGTAAAGGTTCCAGCTTCTAGGCACTTTATGAGATGTTCCCTCATTAGCTCATTGTTGTAGCTGCTGGTGGGAATGTCATTGTAGAAGAGCAGCTCCACAGCATTTGCTATGGCATATACCACACAGTCAAGTGAGTTTTCCGGCTGTTGCTCCACGTCCAGGATTTTGATCATTTTCAGCGTGTTTCTTGGAACAACAGTTCCGTAGAGGTCTTGTAGTTGTTTAAGAGCACAGGGGGTAAACATTAACTCTTGAAGGCTGTCTGCAACTTGTATCTCCCCATTCCGAAAGCAGGACAGGAAACAGTGTTGGTGACACTTATCTGCGTGGATCTGTACTGCAGGCCCAGAGACGGGAATATAGGAGCTAAATATTGCTCCCCATGTGCTTTGCAAGCCTTGCGTATTAAATTGTCGCTGCAGTATGTTCTGGGCGGCATCAATGATGCTGGCTTCCAGATGCCCGCGGCCCTGCAGGCTGAGTCTATGTTCATGTGTTAGCCATAAATGAGCCAGCCACATTATCTGTAAATGTGCAAGAAAAAAGTGGAATTAGGGATAAATGGCAATATATTTCTACCTACTAAACCAATGTTATTTACATGTGCTATAAAGACACATGCACAGCATTTGCCCATTGCTTAGGACACTAGCTAATGGTATACAAGGCATACTTGCCTACTTTTGAAAAAGCATTTCAGGGAGATTGTGAAATCAGCACCTATGAGCGCAGGGGTAAAGTGGGTGTGGACGGCTAATCTGAGGGGCGTGCCATAAAACTGATTTACATCCACATGTAAATGAGCCCCAAAGCAGTTAGTAAGATCTACTTGTTGATGAAATCAAACTGATACTTATCAGAAAATGCATGTAGCCATAGGGATCATTGGGCCTGATTCAGAGCCGTTCGCTATTTGCGGTCGTTCGTTCAAAAACAAGGGGAGGCTATTCAAATGATCCGTTCGCAAATTGCAGTCTGTTCACACCTCTAAGTCTGAACGAGCGAGCAAAACATGCGCTCGTTTATTTGTTAAAAACGCCCCCTGGCCGCTCGCACCATACGTCATGTCCGCTATTTATTAGATTACTCGAGTACATCGACCAGCGTATGAACTGCTTGCTATTCTTGTGGTTGGTTTTTGCTACCACAATCTTGCGAGCAGTTCTGGCTATAAAATAACCCAGTGACGTGGTCAATGACGCTGCTGTATTAATTATGCACACCCATAAAACGCCCGTTTTGACCTTTAAGCACGCCTGCGTTCGGATCTCCACTCCCCATTTTCAAGCACCTTCCCCTGTTACCACCCACATACGCCTCATCCTGTCACTCAAAATAGCAGGCATTCGCTATATTGCGAGCACATGAATTTTGGCCGCACTGACTGGTTCGCGCATGTGTATAACGATCCGTACGCATGCGCAGATGTGCGAACATCGCTCAGAACTAGCGTACTGCCGCTAGCGAGTGGCTCTGAATGAGGGCCATTGTGCCTTATACCCAATGCAGGGAAATTATACTAATGATCCCATTTGAATGTATATATCTCTTTTTTTTCTTTTATATAACAGTGTCATAATGGGGGGAAGGTGAAATGAGGGAGATTGGTAGACTCTTCAGGGAGACAAGGAGATTGCTGCTATTTCAGGGAGTCTCCCTGACAATGAGGGAGAGTTGGCAAGTATGATACAAGGGTGGTAGGGTACTACATATGTAATCAATGTAACAGTATAGTCAAAGTATTTGCTGGAAGCCAATCAGAGTAAAATGAATTAGTGGTATATAACAAAACAAATAGCATAAAGGAGACATGTTGGTATATGAAATACGGTCCTAAAAAACATTGATGTTTTGCAGCAAACCGGGAACAATAAAACATAAGACTGGTAAAGAATGAAAGCCAAAGCCGTAAGGTCACATGACTGCTGTTGCCCATTCTGTGCCTTCATGCCGCTGTGCACAAATGTCACTGTAAGATGGCATTGTAGCACGTTTATGTTCTGGCTGATGACAATGTAGCTGTGGGTTATTATTATTCGGTTGCAGTTATGATAAAGTCAGTGTGGCCTGGCTGTGATGGCCTATTAAGGAAAGAGTAGGAATGTCATAGTAGGTAACTTTGGCCTACAGTATTTGTGTTTTCAGGGGCTTCACTAGATATCAGCAACCAGGAAAGAGGTCCTGACTGTCAGGCATCTTTCTTCTTAGTCATGTGAGTGCTGATAACATTCTGTAACTTATTATGTTTCCCAATGGTGAGATGTGGAGTGAATTAGGACAGTGTCAGGGTGCAGTAGTATACTCTCACATGTGCACTGACCATCTGCCAGATCCCTCTCCCATGTCACTGTAGCACATGTAGCATGCAGACACTGCCGTTTCCATGTCATGTCATTGCAGAGTGGGAACTGGGCAGTGACAATGTGATCACACGTAACCTCCCTGACGTGTGGGAGTGCCATGGGATTGTTGTGGACATGTAGTAAAAGCCATATGTGATTCTGAGTTGTACATAGGGGGAATGGAAGTCTGTGTCTGATGTATCTCTTCTCTTGTACCCAGCATGTAGGTGGTGCAAGTACTAATGATGATGGTTATGGCGGCCGGCGTAATATTAATGGGCGGCGCAGGTTTCTATGTACAGATGCACATTCTCCTAGATGAGCTGAATGTATAGCCACATTAGTATAAGGTAGTGA
This sequence comes from Taudactylus pleione, assembly GCA_031769625.1. Lineage (NCBI taxonomy): Eukaryota > Metazoa > Chordata > Amphibia > Anura > Myobatrachidae > Taudactylus > Taudactylus pleione. Next base: position 251,745 of record JAUIMM010001696.1, read on the forward strand.
CTCTGAATACAATTACTGTATATATAGCCACTTTGCATGTGACTCAGAATAAGCTCCCTAATATATGTATAGGGTAAGGGAGAGGGGATAAGATGGTGTACTAAGCCATTCCTTAGTAGACTGTATGAGTTTAGCAATGGTTGTTATTAGTCAGTGACATATGTAATACGCAGAGTATGCCTGGTATATCTATGTGATTAGGGGCCTATTCATCACTGGGGGCCTGGAATCAAGTTATTGTATTACAGTCATTTATGTTTTAAAATATCCACATAGAGCTGATTGCGTAGGCCAGGGATATTCAACTTGCGGCCCTCTAGTGGCTGTAGAACTACACATCCCAGCATGCTCTGCCTCAGTTTTGCTGTTAGGGCATGATAAAGCTGAGCAGGGCATGCTGGTATGTGTAGTTCCGCAGCTGCTGGAGGGACGCATGTTGAATCCCACTGATGTAGGACAAACAAGTCACAGCATGAAACAGACAGAACAGGAGAGTACAATAAGAAATTCTAATTCTGATATTGATGAGATACATTCTAAGGCGCTTATTTATATTATAGGTGTGGAAATCCCAATTGTAGAAGAAAATATGATTAATGATGATTGGCAACAAAAACAATTAGAAATAAATAAAGAAAAGATGACAGGGAAAATAATATCCCACCCTGCTAATAATACAACATAGCTCTAACTAAGCACAAATGGTCATAGCATGGTCTACTTACAGCTAATACACGGGTACAAACATGGTTGTGAGGTCCCCCAAAAAGCTGCAACCAGCACCGGTCTATGCCAGGCTTAGATGGTCCCACTATAATAATGCCATGTTATTAAGCTATATTTTAAAATTATATTTACTTTAAAATATTCTTACCTTAGACTCTCGTATCAGCAAAATGCGTTAAAGTAATGAAAAAAATGCGTGTAGATAGCTATACCGATATATAACTAGCACACAACTCACTCTCATCCAATAACTGATTGTCCTGTACCAAGCAGGGCCTTTTTTCCCATACCTCAGTGACATCACAAAGGCAGCCTGTGACATCATCAGCCTCAACCTGCCTGCTTTCCACCACTGCATGTAATGACTCACGTGCTTTACTATAATGTTTGTTTACCAGGGATAGCTGGGCTACAAGAAAATGTCCTTTGTTCACCAGCATGCAGATGATGCCAACAATTACATTCTAATTCCCATAACAAAAGTGTGTGAGGGCCCCTATGTACCACCCAATGGATGACAAATGTATATAACACTTGTAACTATAACAAGGATGATGCCCCCCCCCTCAGCTCTGGGTCACATAGCAGCTGCACCCCTTGCACCTATGGTAGTTACTCCCATGGCCACGCGGCTAATTGTATCGAGCCCTAAATGTTTTAATGACTACTACTTTGTGCCATTGTATTATGAGGCATTATGCAATAGTACACGGAATAAAACAGAGCAGTCCTGAAGGGAAAGGGCACCACAGGCCCATGTGCCTATACCAAAGTCACCTTCAAACAGTGATTTGTCAGGTGTCACAAAGCACCATCTCAATATTCACCATTAAACCTCTTGTCAGATTGTATATTCTCATTACTTCCCTTCCAGATCTTGAAATACAAATAGAAAGTATGGTGGCCGCTCACATCGGCTTAATGATATTGCTCAGGTGCTTGTAAAGGCCGAGGTTTATACTGAACCACAGAAAAAAGAAGATTCCCTCTAGTACACTGCAGCAGTATTAGCAAAAATACTTGAATCCTACATAATAATAGAGATGTAGAGGTATTGGTTGCATACATTTGCAAATATATGATTAAGGCCGGGCCAGCGTCAAGGCTTCTTTATACCGGCGTCCCTAACATTAAGGGGTTCACGTCCGAGGCGCAGAGCAGCCCAAAAGAACCCAGCCAAGGACCACTCCCAGGGCATCACAGGAAAAATGGAAGAAAGGTGATAGTGAAGTGTAAAGTATAGATGTGTCAAGATAATCAATAAGTGTTAATATAATAAGAAAGAATTAAAATTGCCTAAATCATGAACAAACAAATGGAAAGGTGATGAAAAAATATCTATGTGAATTAAGTGGTGATGCCCTGAAAAAGGCCCAGCCAGAGCCACTCCGGGGGCCCCACGCCCAAATGCTCACCCCAAAATAATGATTGCTACAAAATAGTAGCACCCACTCTGTGTCATATAATTACAATTAATGTACTGCATGATAACAGCACATGTATAAGCTGAGAGCTGACTCACCTAGGAGGTAGCCCAAAAACCTCCAAATAGCACTATATAGACCAGCACATCCTCCCAATGCTGGATTCTTTTTTCTGTGGTTCAGATCTTGAAATAGAAGTAATATCTGAGCCTGAGAGCCTGGACTGTGTAGCATGTTACTGCAAGCGCATGATAGTGGATATTTCCCATTAGCTCTCGGGTTCTGCAAATGTTTCAGTGACAATAGATCTAGCAAGTAATAATGTATTGTCACCTGTAGGCAGGGGCTGGCATCTTTAAGCCTAGGGGGCAGGCACAAGTAAGTGGCCTGGTTTTTCCACCAGCGCATTGCAGTGGAGAAAGTCACATGATAATAGCCTCTGTAGGTGTGGCTTGTCTAATGTGGGCGTGTTTTAAATAGCCAATTAAATATATGAAATATTGTTATGTCAAAGTGCTATAAACAAATACAAAGACCAGCCCCATCCCAAACCAGAAACCATTCTAGTGACCACTGCAAAATGCACACAGCGGTATAGTGACGGATATACAATGCAGGAACCATTCTACTTACCTATATACAATACAGGGATACAGGGACCATTCCTGTGACCATTATACAATACAGGGATTATTCTCATTACTAAGATACAGCACAGGTACATTTCTCGTGACAGATATATAATAAAGGGAGCATTCTAGTGACCAATATACAATGCAGGGACCATTCTAGTGACCAATATACAATGCAGGGACCATTCTAATGACCAATATACAATGCAGGAACCATTCTACTTACCAATATACAATACAGGGATAAAGGGACCATTCCTGTGACCATTATACAATACAGGGATTATTCTCGTTACTAAGATACAGCACAGGTACATTTCTCGTGACAGATATATAATAAAGGGAGCATTCTAGTGACCAATATACAATGCAGGGACCATTCTAGTGACCAACATACAATGCAGGGACAATTCTAGTGACCAGCATACAATGCAGGGACCATTCTAGTGACCAATATACAATGCAGGGACAATTCTAGTGACCAATATACAATGCAGGGACCATTCTAGTGACCAATATACAATGCAGGGACCATTCTAGTGACCAATATACAATGCAGGGACCATTCTAGTGACCAATATACAATGCAGGGACCATTCTAGTGACCAATATACAATGCAGGGACAATTGTAGTGACCAATATACAATGCAGGGACAATTGTAGTGACCAATATACAATGCAGGGACCATTCTAGTGACCAATATACAATGCAGGGACCATTCTAGTCACTGATATGCAATATAGGGGACAGTCTAGTGACTGGTATAGTATACAGAGACCATTTTAATGACCGATATATAATGCATGGACCATTCTAGTACCCAATATATAATAATATTTTATTATTATTATCGTTTATTTATATGGCACCACAAGTGTTCCGCAGCGCCTTACATAGTACAGAAACAAGTGACCAGTAACTTACAGTACAATACAATACAGGACAAGGATAATATACATTGCTACATTTGCGACCATAACACCCAGATAAGCAACAGAGTGTAAGTAACCAAGTGTTAGGTGCCCTAGTGGGGAGTAAGAAGTAGATGAAAGTAGAGAACAGAGAAGCACAAGAGGGTAGAGGGCCCTGCTCGCAAGAGCTTACATTCTAAAGGGGATGAGCAGACAGTCAGGCATGACACAGATGTGGATGCAGACAATGGACCTCATTCAGACCCGGTCGCAAGCACTGAGCGCTCGCAACCGGGTCGATGTTAAGGCCCTGAGCATGCACAGCGGCCACACTGCGCGTGCGCAAGCCCCGGAGCGAGAGAGAATTTCTCTCGCTCTGGAGCTCACTACAAAAGGGGCGGCTGTCGATGTTGATCGACAGCTCGCTCCATTTTATAGGCAGGGCGGGGGGGTGGCTACACAAATGGAGGCGTTCCCAAGCGACCGCCTGCCATTTTGTGGGCGGCTGCACTGACATCAGTAGTGATGTCAGTGGGGAGCTTCCTGCTCGATCAGAGCAGGAAGCTCCCTGGGGCTTGCGGTTGCCGAGACCCAACATTAGGGTCTCGTCACAAGCCCCGATGGTCGCGATGGTCTTGACCATCATGACCATCAACCTGGTTGGTCGCTAAGCTGTGGGTGGTAAAGAGTATTGCAGTGACTGCCATATAATACAAAGAACATTGCAAAGACCTCTGAATAATGCAGATAAGTTTCCCAGTGACCGTCAGATAAGGGAGCATCACAGTGATGAGCCATATAATGCAGAGAGGTTCCCAGTGACCGTCAGATAAGGGAGCATCGCAGTGATGCGCCATATAATGCAGAGAGGTTCCCAGTGACCGCCACATAAGGGAGCATCGCAGTGATGAGCCATATAATGCAGAGAGGATCCCAGTGACCGTCAGATAAGGGAGCATCGCAGTGATGCGCCATATAATGCAGAGAGGTTCCCAGTGACCGTCAGATAAGGGAGCATCGCAGTGATGTGCCATATAATGCAGAGAGGTTCCCAGTGACCGTCAGATAAGGGAGCATCGCAGTGATGTGCCATATAATGCAGAGAGGTTCCCAGTGACCATCAGATTAGGGAGCATCGCAGTGATGTGCCATACAATGCAGAAAGGTTCCCAGTGACCGTCAGATCAGGGAGCGTCACAGTGATATGCCATATAATGCAGAGAGGTTCCCAGTGACGTCAGATCAGGGAGCGTCACAGTGATGTGCCATATAATGCAGATAGGTTTCCAGTGATGTCAGATCAGGGAGCATCACAGTGATGTGCCATATAATGCAGAGAGGTTCCCAGTGATGTCAGATCAGGGAGCGTTGCAGAGACTGCCATATAATGCAGATAGGTTTCCAGTGATGTCAGATCAGGGAGCATCACAGTGATGTGCCATATAATGCAGAGAGGTTCCCAGTGATGTCAGATCAGGGAGCGTTGCAGAGACTGCCATATAATGCAGAGAGATTCCCAGTGACCGTCAGATCAGGTAGCGTTGCAGAGAAGTGCCATATAATGCAGAGAGGTTCCCAGTGATCATCAGATCAGGGAGTGTGCAGGGATGTGCCACATAATGCAGAGAGGTTCCCAGTGATCGTCAGATCAGGGAACGTTGCAGAGACTGCCATATAATGCAGAGAGATTCCCAGTGACCATCAGATCAGAGAGCGTTGTAGAGATGTGCCATATAATGCAGAGAGGTTCCCAGTGATCGTCAGATCAGGGAGTGTGCAGGGATGTGCCACATAATGCAGAGAGGTTCCCAGTGATCGTCAGATCAGGGAGCATTGCAGTGATGTGCCATATAATGCGGAGAGGTTCCCATTGATCGTCAGATCAGGGAGCGTGCAGGGATGTGCCATATAATGCAGAGAGGTTCCCAGTGATCGTCAGATCAGGGAGCGTGCAGGGATGTGCCATATAATGCAGAGAGGTTCCCAGTGATGTCAGAACAGGGAGCATCGCAGTGGCTGCCAGATAATGCAGAGCATCGCAGTAATCGCCATATAATGCAGAGACCAATAGAGACCCACGTATAACACAGATATTATGAATATCCTCTAACACACAATAATCATCCCCCCCATAAACATGTTATTACACCAACCCCAGCACAGACAGTATTAAAACACCTCCCCCCCCACAGAAAACAAAAAAAGCAACTCCACCTCTCCCCATTACATAAGTATTCCATCCCCCACCCCTTCAAATATCATTTAAACATTTCATATCTCCACTGACACCTGTCTGGAATGATCTGTCTGGTCCCTGCGGAGCTCCAGGTACAGGAAGAGATAAAAGAGATCAAATGGACTTGAGGTGGTGGAGACTTGGGGTGAGGGGGCGGGGTCTTGGGCAGGGGCAGGAGGAGGTGGATTAAAATAGCCAGGTAGGGCTGGAGAGGGGGCGGGCCTCCTTGTAAGGGGGTGGGATAGGAACAAGTTTAGAAGAGCCAGAGAGGGTAGAGGAGGGGGCGGGATCTTGCCTGGGACACTGGGGAGAGTATTCAGTAGTGACAGAGAGGAGATAGCAGGTGTGGAGACTCAGGGGTGTCTCAAGCAGGGAGGGACTGACACAGACTCTTCTTATGCAGGAAGCAGGTAAAGTACTGTACCAGTGCACCCTGCACAGCCACTGCTGTGGAGCAGACTCGGAACAGTGCTCAGTGTGCAGCTACAAGCTGCATGGATGTGACAGACAGCCGGGTAACAGGCAGAGAATGCTGCCCAACCGCTCTGATGATTCTATTGTCGGAGCAACTGCAGAGTACTTTCTGCCTGTCACCCGGCCATCAGTCATCCATGTGCCTGGCCCTCACTGAAGGAAAAGTGTACCAGCCCGGGAGGGCATATGGCACCCTGCCCCCCAGCCCAGCCCGCCCCTGCCTGTAGGGATGAGCGGGTTCGGTTCCCTGAGAACCGAACCCACCTGAACTTTGGAGATCCGAGGCAGATCCGAGTCGGCTCGGGTTCTCCCGCCTGACTCGGTTCTCAAAACGAGGAAAAATTTAATCATCCCTCTGTCGGATTCTCGCGGGTTTTGGATTCTATAAAGGTCCTGTGATCGCCGCCATTTTTTCATTACGGCTGTGGAGAGTGAAGAAGGAGGGAGCTGGGATCTGTGCTGTTGCTGTTGTAAGCTGACACTGTGCATAGGGGCTGGCTATTGTTGTCCCTATAGGGGCTGGCTGTTTTCCTGTCCATAACCGCTGGCTGTTGTCTATAGAGGGGCTGGCTGTTGTCCTGTCCATAAGGGCTGGCTGGCTGTTATCTACAGAGGGGCTGGCTGGCTGTTGTCCTGTCTATAGGGGCTGGCTGTTGTCCTGTCCATAGGGGCTGGCTGGTTGTAGTGCTGTGTTGTCCAGGGGGTGCTCTGTTCTTCAGGGGTGCTCTTCACCCACCCCCCCAGTGTGAAAAAAAAGTAATAATAATAATTTTTGTGTGTGTGTTAGCCACACTTGTCAACAATGCAGGGGTGCTGTGCTGCTGTCTGTTAAGGGGCTACTGCCTCTTTCAGGGGTTCACCCCAGAGTTCAAATAAAAAAAATAAGCAATTATTTTTGTGTGCATGTTAGCCACACCTGTCATCGGCATAGGCGCGCAAGGGTGCTGTCTGTCAAGGGGATGCTGCCCAAAAAATAAGAAACAATTTTTTTTGTGTGTGTGTTAGCCAAACCTGTCATCGGCGTAGGTGCGCAGGGGTGCTGTGCTGCCTGTGTTGTCTATCAAGAGGCTGCTGCCTCATTCGGGTGCTCTCCCTCCCAGGGCCGTAGCAAGGGTAGTGCGGATGGTGCCATCACACAGGGCACCACAGGTCAGGGGCAGGGGTGTATCTAGCGATCCAAGCGCCCCTGGCAATGTAATGGACTGGTGCCCCCCCTATGCAGTGCCCCCAGTAGTAACCCTCCAGTAGCAATCACCCTATGCTGCGTTGCCCCAAGAGTAGGCCCCCCCTATACAGTGCCCCCAGTAGAGTGTCCCCATATACAGTGCAACCCCCATAAATTACCCCCTGTAGTGGCCACTCCTATACAGTGCCCCCAGTAGTGGCCACCCCTATACAGTGCCCCCAGTAGTGGCCACCCCTATTCAGTGCCCCCAGTAGCAGGCACCCCCCCATAAAGTGCCCCCAGTAGTGGCCATCCCTTATTTCAGTGCCCCCAGTAGTGGCCACCCCTATAGAGTGCCCCCAGTGATGGCCACCCCTATACAAAGCGGTCACCCCCTATTTCTGTGCCCCCCCCTACACACACACACAAAGAGAAAAAAAAAAAACTTACCTGATCCTTTCTCCTGACGCGACCACCGCTGTCCGCTTAGTCCCCGCCCGCTCTTCCGGCTCCCTCTGCAGGCATGTGATGGGAGAGACATCATACGTCATGATGTCTCTCCCATCACATGCCTGCAGAGGGAGCCGGAAGACGGAGCTCATTAGTGAGCTCCAGCCAGCTCCCTCCGCGGACGACGCAGCAGCTAATGAGAGTCAGGCAGACTCTCATTAGCTGGCTGCTATTACAAACACACAGCCGCCGCTGGCGGCTGCGTGTTTGTAAACTGTGTAGGGCAGACCGCTATCTCTGAGGTCTGCCCTACACTTGTGGGGCCGAGGGACTTGTCCACCCCTTGGCTACTGTTGGCACTGCCGGGTGGCGACCCCCCTTTGGTCGGCGCCCCTGGCGAGTGCCATCCTGGCCAATGGGTAGATACGCCCCTGGTCAGGGGGCGCTGTTTGGGCCTGTCAAATTTCTGTTTATTATCATTCTTGCTTGTGGCTTCCTCTTATTTCATCCCCAGCATCTCCTGGCCTCTCCTATCTCTTTCCTGGCCCTTCCCCATGAAGCCATGGCCCTTTTTTGGGTGCATTATGTCCCTTTGAAAAATGAGGGGGGCACCAATGCTCTTTCTGGCACAGGGCAACAAAAAGTCTAGTTACGGCTCTGCTCCCTCCCAAGTGCCAAAAAAATATTAATCAATCAGTTTTTTTTGTGTGTGTTCACGTTAGCCATGACATCACAAAACGCCTCTGCTGAGATTTGCATAAACATTTTCAAAGGTGAAAATAGAGGATATGGTTTAAAAATGGAATAAAGCAGCTAAAACTGCGTTCTCTGATTATAGTGGCCCTACTCCCTACCCATGGCCCCTCTACCTGACTTTCAGTGAGTCAGAGGAGCAACTCCATGCAGCCATATTCCAGAGTGCAGCTGCTCCTGTAGTCCAGGTCAGAAGATGTGTAGGGGGTGTGGTGATGATATGGACTAAAAATGGAGCTCACATCCACTAAAGTGGACATTGAATCCCCAATCTAACAGGGAGCGCAGCTGTAATTTATACACAACACAGGATGGAATGACGATATAGGGTTGGGTGATGGTAGAATCTGGAGTGATGTATACATCATCTTCTTCACACAATATTAATTTGTCCCCACTGGAATCCACCATTACAGGTGCCTCTGTAATTTTTTTATGTAATTGACAGTAAAGGTCGTTTGTATTTCATTTTGATGGACATCATCTATTCCACATTTTGGGGAAGTAGTCTCAGGCCGATCACTGACAAGGTTCCCGGCTGTGCTGAAAACTCTTTCTGAGTACACACTGGAAGGTGGGCAGCTCAAGTAAAGCAAAGGCAGTTTTATGTGTAAGGGCCTCCAAAGGGTATATTTATTTACTAAAGTTTCTAAAAATGAAAAGTGTTCATGTCGCCCATAGCAATCAATCAGATCCTGTCTATCATTTTGTAGAATGCAATAGAGAAATGATAACTACAATCTGATTGGTAGCTATGGGCAACATGAACACTTTTTAGAAACTTTAGTAAAACTAAAATTACCCCCAAATTGCCTCTTTTTCCTACCAGTAGTTACTTACATGTATCTCTTTATTTTCAGATCTGTGTCCGTTGGGAAGAAAAAACAAAGTCTTCATCCCTTCTGGGATGAAAATCCACTCTCAGCAAGCAGGCACGGCGCTCAAGAATTCCCAAGAAAGACACAACGTAAAACTTAAACCTTAAACTGAAATGTTGCATTCAATGCTCTGTTCTGCTTGTTCACATTTCTAAGTAATATGGTTAAGTGGACAGTGGGAACAATGGCAATTTGAAGGCCACTAACTAACTCTGTTTTTTTTAATGTCCCTGTACAGGTTGGGAAATGCCTTTACTTCCACTAATCCAAAGGATTATTGAAATCAATTGTTTTTGGAAACACTCTTCCTGGTCCCCTTCTGGGATGAAAATCCACTCCTAGCCACAGAAGCAGGCGCAGGATTCTCAAGAAAGACGCAATGTAAGGCCTAAATCAGGGGTAGCCAACCTCGGTCCTCAAGGGCTACTAACAGTTCATGTTTTCCAGACCACCTAGCTGGTGCACAGGTGTATTCCTTAATCACCAATACATTTGTAAAGATCCACAGGTGGAGTTAATTATTACAGTTATTATTCTGTGAGGAGACCTGGAAAACATGCACTGTTGGTAGCTCTCAGGGTTGGCTAACCCTGCCTTAAATCATAGATCTTACGCTTGAGGCCACTAACTAACTCTGTTTTTTTTAATGTCCCTGTACAGGTTGGGAAATGCTTTTTCATGTGGAAAGCACTACTAGAAGTCTTCCTGGTCCCCTTCTGGGATGAGAAAATCCACTCCCAGCAACAGCCATGCTCAAGGATTATTCTGTGGCAAGGACTGATGTGAATGTGTAAAAGATTTTTTTGTAAATGCCTCCTCCCCTCCTCATCTCCCTCATAAGTTTTCTTCAGAATCAAATTATGAAATAAAATTTACTACCAATCAACCCTTCCTGTCCCTGCCCTGCCTTCAACTACATACATACTCCAACTCCCTCAGGGCTCTCTTGCATCATAAAAGTGTTTCCTGATGTGCCATGTTTGAAGTTGAACTGTTTGTGCCGCCCACTGCTGCCGCTTAGCTTAGTCAGCCAGCTAGCTTGGTGCAAATTTTGGGCCTAAATTGGATGAAAACAATATAGTGAGCTGTGAGGTGGTCAAAATTGACTGGAAATGAGTGGAAATAAATGTTATTGAGGTTAGTAATATTGTAGGAACAAAAACAGGCCCATTTTATGTGATTTTAGCGATTTTTATGATTTTTTAAGAAAAAATCCAGATCCAATACCAAAACCGAAAAACAAAATACGGAGGTGAGGTTTTGGCAAAACCAATCCAGATCCAAAACCAGAGGAGGATCCAGATCCAAAACCAAAACATGGGGGTAAGTGCACATCTCTAAATAACATATGCTGGAATGGATATAAAATTTCTTTCTCCAAGGGGCACTTTGAAAGAAATTTTTATCTTTTGAACGTTTGCCGCTCTTATATTAGTGCTGCTACCTAATCTGTTCTTACCCGTCTAAACGTTGCTAACTTACTGTATCTTACATCTACACCTGCAATGGAAGCTACAGCCACCGGGAAAGACTGACAAACGGAGATCCAGGCTCCCCACAAGTGGGTAGAGCTGAGATATCATGACCTTCGCACAGCAGAACAGGTGTTCCAGTTACAGATCCCCTGTGCTTACCATTCCGGTGGAAAAACATACGGTCATCAGGGGAGACCACCACATGGAGCCTGGCAGGTATAATTCTAATACTAGACTCCTTAACATTGGACGCATAGCATAAGGGGTTTTTACAGTTAAACACTCCGTTTGGAATATTATCAGCTCCCCGATCAAGGATAGAGCTATGTCTCTCATATCCTCAGAGCTCTGAATATATTTACAGGACAATTCTAAAAAGGACTCTGATAAAAGCACCTTACAGGTATTCATCTATTGCAGCACTAATATATACTAATCCTTTGAAGAAAGAGAAATACAGTGATACTATTGTGAATTGATACACTGTTAAAAGTCCATGTGCTTTATACGGGTGCCATTATTTTAGATAGAGGAGAATAATATAATACACACTGTTGGAGTATATATGTTTTATACTGATTAATCTCAGTGATTATATTTTATTTTAATAAATCAGAATTTATAGCAATAAATAATTGATTCTTATATGAAGTTTTAGTGAACGTGTCAATTGTATCCACTCCTTGGTTCAAAAGCTGCTATACACATTGTTACTTATTTTTTACCTTGGGGCTGACTAAAGGCCCCCATACATCAGCAATCGATTCTGGCAATTCTGCAATTTGCAGATGATTGTATAAAAATATCTTCAATGTATGGGCTTCACAGATCGCAGATCGCATCCAAAAAGTGATTGGAATTGTTAAATCAGATTGTCCAACATGTTGGATTTCACAGATCAATTGGGACAGTAGATTGCTAGTGTATGGAGATGATCAGCAGGTTTGCAGACCATTACAAGTAAAATGATGGGCCTTTCAAGATTGGCAGATCTGTGTTTGCTGAAAATGATCTGCCAATAACTGAAAAAGATCTGTAATGTATGGGCGCAGATTGCTAGATTGGGAAATCCTAAAATCGGGCAATAAATCATCAAATTGTTCAATTGTGGTTTTCAGATTGCTGATGTATGGGGCATTTAGGCTTGTTTCTGCTTTACTGGGTCTAAAAGAATTGCCTACAATTAATGAGACCTCTATCATGACTCCATCTGATAAGGTCACCATTCAAAGAATGCTTGAGGACTATTTTAATGATAATGGCCAAATAGGCATGTCAGACAGTCCGTTTGAGTACTGGCAGGAAAAAAAGGCAATCTGAAATTGCACGGGGTCGGCGCACATCCCTACTTATTAATGTACTAAATGGACAGTATTGGAAATTAGTCTAGGTTATATTGACCAAGTAAGACTGTGTAAATTGGAGTCAGTGTAATCTAATGGGTCTATTCATCAAAGTTCTGTTTTGCATTTGATTTTATGTTCAATTTAGCTCACCTGAAATCAAATCAAATCAAGATATCACTGACAAAATCCCACATTTACAGAAATTTGATTCTGTAAGCGTTTTCTAAATTGAATTTGATGTGGTAAGATTTTGACTAGTGATTCTTAAACACAGAATTGAACTCAAAATCACCCAAAATAATAGATCTGGCAATTTTAGCATGAGCAGGTGCCAGTTACACAGAAACATGCAGAGACCTGTGAGATCCATGCATCTTTCTGTGTGAAAAAAACTAATTAAAAGTGTAAAATAAAATTAAAATCCACATGGGGTATACCTCTAAATGCACAACCAGCACCAGGCTTTTCTGAGCCGGTCCTGGTTTGAAAATACAGGGGGACAAAAGATGTAGGGTTCTCCCATATTTTCAACATCCAGCACCGGGCTCAGTGAGTCCTTGTACGGGGAGCAAAATGAATAAGGTCCCCTGTATTTTCCAAAACCAGCATTGGACTCTTTTTTAGCGGGGGTGTAATGTTGCTAGCCAGCCCAGGTTAAGGTTCCCTGGGGAAGTGGGGACCCCCCTTGGAATGGGGGATATACACTCAACTGAGGATGTGAAGTATGTGGAAAAACCATATCAATTACAAAGACGTATAAAGTAATTATGTTTATTGATATTAAAATCTCTAAATCCCAATTAGGGATGGCTGTATGTACCCCAATCACCTTCTCACTGTGCGGGATGAGATGCTCTTTCAGGGATTGTCTTTCCGTAAGGTCTTTTATCTTGTCAGTTCCATACGTTACCCTGATGTGGTTTTCTATGAGACCATCAGTGAGGGACGTAAACTTAGGGGTGACTGATAAGAAATGGAAGCGGTGTACCGCACGTATGATCACCAAAATCTCTGTCCTAAATTTGCATCTTGGATTTCTCTGGGGAGTGGTTCCCAAACAGGTGCAATATTGATGTCTTTTACACCGAGGATGTGGTGATCATTATCTGTTAGCTTCTCCCTGGGGTATAGAAGTATGTTCTTTCTCACTAATGAGCTCCATCTTCCGGCTCCCTCTGCAGGCATGTGATGGGCGAGACGTCATGATGTCTCTCCCATGCAGGAGAAGAGCGGGCGGGACTAAGTGGACAGCGGCGGTCGCGTCAGGAACGAGGATCAGGTAAGTTTTTTTTTTTCTCTCTGTGTGTGTGTGTAGGGGGGGCACTGAAATAGGGGGTGACCGCTTTGTATAGGGGTGGCCACTACTGGGGGCACTCTATAGGGGAGGCCACTACTGGGGTCACTTTATAGGGGTGGCCACTACTGGGGGCACTGAAATAAGGGATGGCCGCTACTGGGGGCACTTTATGGGGGGGTGCCTGCTACTGGGGGCTCTGTATATGGGTGGCCACTACTGGGGACAATTTAGGGGGGTGGCCACTACTGGGGGCACTGTATAGGGGTGGCCACTACTGGGGGCACTGTATAGGGGTGGCCACTACTGGGGGCACTGTATTGGGGTGCCCACTACTGGGGGTAATTTAGGGGGGCTGCACTGTATAGGGGATTGCTACTGGAGGGTTACTACTGGGGGCTTTGCATAGGGGGGCGCCAGGCCATTACATATCCAGGGGCGCTTGGATCCCTAGATACACCCCTGCTGTCTCCTTCTGATCCTGCTTATGTATTCTGCTCCTGCAGATCACTGTAATTCTCCGCTACAGGTGACTGCCAGAGGTCCAGGTGTACAGTGTAAGTGAGCACTGCCTGTGTCTTCTTCACAGTGCTGAGACAGGTGGCTAAGCTGCCAGATGTCTGTCTTCAACTGATCCTGCTTCTGTATTCTGCTCCTGCAGATCACTGTAACCCTCCTCTACAGGTGAGTCCCGGAGGTCCAGGTGTACAGTGTATGTGAGCACTGCCTGTGTCTTATTCACAGTGCTGAGACAGGCGGCTAAGCTGCCGGATGTCTGTCTCCATCTGATCCTGCTTATGCATTCTGCTCCTGCAGATCACTGTAACCCTCCTCTACAGGTGAGTCCCGGAGGTCCAGGTGTACAGTGTAAGTGAGCACTGCCAGTGTCTTATTCACAGTGCTGAGACAGGCGGCTAAGCTGCCATATGTCTGTCTCCATCTGATCCTGCTTCTGTATTCTGCTCCTATAGATCACTGTAACCCTCCTCTACAGGTGACTCCCGGAGGTCCAGGTGTACAGTGTAAGTGAGCACTGTCTGTGTCTTATTCACAGTGCTGAGACAGGTGGCTAAGCTGCCGGATGTCTGTCTCCATCTGATCCTGCTTCTGTATTCTGCTCCTACAGATCACTGTAACCCTCATCTACAGGTGAGTCCCGGAGGTCCAGGTGTACAGTGTAAGTGAGCACTGCCTGTGTCTTATTCACAGTGCTGAGACAGGCGGCTAAGCTGCCGGATGTCTGTCTTCAACTGACCCTGCTTCTGTATTCTGCTCCTACAGATCACTGTAAACCTCCTCTACAGGTGAGTCCCGGAGGTCCAGGTGTACAGTGTAAGTGAGCACTGTCTGTGTCTTATTCACAGTGCTGAGACAGGCGGCTAAGCTGCCGGATGTCTGTCTCCATCTGATCCTGCTTCTGTATTCTGCTCCTATAAATCACTGTAAAACTCCTCTACAGGTGACTCCCGGAGGTCCAGGTGTACAGTGTAAGTGAGCACTGTCTGTGTCTTATTCACAGTGCTGAGACAGGCGGCTAAGCTGCCGGATGTCTGTCTCCATCTGATCCGGCTTCTGTATTCTGCTCCTACAGATCACTGTAACCCTCCTCTACAGGTGAGTCCCGGAGGTCCAGGTGTACAGTGTAAGTGAGCACTGTCTGTGTCTTATTCACAGTGCTGAGACAGGCGGCTAAGCTGCTGGATGTCTGTCTCCATCTGATCCTGCTTCTGTATTCTGCTCCTACAGATCACTGTTCCCTCCTCTACAGGTGAGTCCCGGAGGTCCAGGTGTACAGTGTAAGTGAGCACTGTCTGTGTCTTATTCACAGTGCTGAGACAGGCGGCTAAGCTGCCTGATGTCTGTCTCCATCTGATCCTGCTTCTGTATTCTGCTCCTACAGATCACTGTAACCCTCCTCTACAGGTGAGTCCCGGAGGTCCAGGTGTACAGTGTAAGTGAGCACTGTCTGTGTCTTATTCACAGTGCTGAGACAGGCGGCTAAGCTGCCGGATGTCTGTCTCCATCTGATCCTGCTTCTGTATTCTGCTCCTGCAGATCACTGTAACCCTCCTCTACAGGTGAGTCCCGGAGGTCCAGGTGTACAGTGTAAGTGAGCACTGCCTGTGTCTTATTCACAGTGTTGAGACAGGCGGCTAAGCTGCCGGATGTCTGTCTCCATCTGATCCTGCTTCTGTATTCTGCTCCTACAGATCACTGTAACCCTCCTCTACAGGTGAGTCCCGGAGGTCCAGGTGTACAGTGTAAGTGAGCACTGCCTGTGTCTTATTCACAGTGCTGAGACAGGCAGCTAAGCTGCCGGATGTCTGTCTCTGCCTCATCCTGCTTCTGTATTCTCCCGGCCAGACTGGACAGCAGCGGTGTCCGTTGTAGTGGCAATAGGGTCTGTAGCACCAAGGAGTGTGCTCCAGTGCTGTGGGAAGTAGATCTCTATTCTATATTAACCATGCGGTTGTGTCATGCCTGGTTTAGCCAGAAGTCCGCCACTGGTGCAGCGTTCAGTCCTCTGCCAGCTCGGTAACTTAGCAGCATGGCAGTGTGCGGCCAGGTGGGCATGTCTGTAGTAGGTCGGCCAATCACAGCTTCAACTGGGATTTTATGTGAAACTGCATCTAATCACCTGGACTAAGTCTCCTCTTTTTGTTACTGACATACTCCTCATCCTCACTACGTTTTCTCTTCATAGTTTTTGGAAATGGTGTAACTATTGCAGTTTCTAGGCATCCAGTTTCTAGGCATCCAGTTTCTAGGTAAGCTGAACTAAGTCTCCTCCTTTTGTTAGTGCCATACTTTTCACAAAGTTTTCTCTTCCTATTTTTTGGAAATGGTGTAAAGGTTCCAGCTTCTAGGCACTTTATGAGATGTTCCCTCATTAGCTCATTGTTGTAGCTGATGGTGGGAATGTCGTTGTAGAAGAGCAGCTCCACAGCATTTGCTATGGCATATACCACACAGTCAAGTGAGTTTTCCGGCTGTTGCTCCACGTCCAGGATTTTGATCATTTTCAGCGTGTTTCTTGGAACAACAGTTCCGTAGAGGTCTTGTAGTTGTTTAAGAGCACAGGGGGTAAACATTAACTCTTGAAGACTGTCTGCAACTTGTATCTCCCCATTCCGAAAGCAGGACAGGAAACAGTGTTGGTGACACTTATCTGCGTGGATCTGTACTGCAGGCCCAGAGACGGGGATATAGGAGCTAAATATTGCTCCCCATGTGCTTTGCAAGCCTTGCGTATTAAATTGTCGCTGCAGTATGTTCTGGGCGGCATCAATGATGCTGGCTTCCAGATGCCCGCGGCCCTGCAGGCTGAGTCTATGTTCATGTGTTAGCCATAAATGAGCCAGCCACATTATCTGTAAATGTGCAAGAAAAAAGTGGAATTAGGGATAAATGGCAATATATTTCTACCTACTAAACCAATGTTATTTACATGTGCTATAAAGACACATGCACAGCATTTGCCCATTGCTTAGGACACTAGCTAATGGTATACAAGGCATACTTGCCTACTTTTGAAAAAGCATTTCAGGGAGATTGTGAAATCAGCACCTATGAGCGCAGGGGGAAAGTGGGTGTGGACGGCTAATCTGAGCGGCGTGCCATAAAACTGATTTACATCCACATGTAAATGAGCCCCAAAGCAGTTAGTAAGATCTACTTGTTGATGAAATCAAACTGATACTTATCAGAAAATGTATGTAGCCATAGGGATCATTGGGCCTGATTCAGAGCCGTTCGCTATTTGCGGTCGTTCGTTCAAAAACAAGGGGAGGCTATTCAAATGATCCGTTCGCAAATTGCAGTCTGTTCACACCTCTAAGTCTGAACGAGCGAGCAAAACATACGCTCGTTTATTTGTTAAAAACGCCCCCTGGCCGCTCGCACCATACGTCATGTCCGCTATTTATTAGATTACTCGAGTACATCGACCAGCGTATGAACTGCTCGCTATTCTTGTGGTTGGTTTTTGCTACCACAATCTTGCGAGCAGTTCTGGCTATAAAATAACCCAGTGACGTGGTCAATGACGCTGCTGTATTAATTATGCACACCCATAAAACGCCCGTTTTGACCATTAAGCACGCCTGCGTTCGGATCTCCACTCCCCATTTTCAAGCACCTTCCCCTGTTACCACCCACATACGCCTCATCCTGTCACTCAAAATAGCAGGCATTCGCTATATTGCGAGCACATGAATTTTGGCCGCACTGACTGGTTCGCGCATGCGTATAACGATCCGTACGCATGCGCAGATGTGCGAACATCGCTCGGAACTAGCGTACTGCCGCTAGCGAGTGGCTCTGAATGAGGGCCATTGTGCCTTATACCCAATGCAGGGAAATTATACTAATGATCCCATTTGAATGTATATATCTCTTTTTTTTCTTTTATATAACAGTGTCATAATGGGGGGAAGGTGAAATGAGGGAGATTGGTAGACTCTTCAGGGAGACAAGGAGATTGCTGCTATTTCAGGGAGTCTCCCTGACAATGAGGGAGAGTTGGCAAGTATGATACAAGGGTGGTAGGGTACTACATATGTAATCAATGTAACAGTATAGTCAAAGTATTTGCTGGAAGCCAATGAGAGTAAAATGAATTAGTGGTATATAACAAAACAAATAGCATAAAGGAGACATGTTGGTCAATGAAATACGGTCCTAAAAAACACTGATGTTTTGCAGCAAACCGGGAACAATAAAACATAAGACTGGTAAAGAATGAAAGCCAAAGCCGTAAGGTCACATGACTGCTGTTGCCCATTCTGTGCCTTCATGCCGCTGTGCACAAATGTCACTGTAAGATGGCATTGTAGCACGTTTATGTTCTGGCTGATGACAATGTAGCTGTGGGTTATTATTATTCGGTTGCAGTTATGATAAAGTCAGTGTGGCCTGGCTGTGATGGCCTATTAAGGAAACAGTAGGAATGTCATGGTAGGTAACTTTGGCCTACAGTATTTGTGTTTTCAGGGGCTTCCCTAGATATCAGCAACCAGGAAAGAGGTCCTGACTGTCAAGAATCTTTCTTCTTAGTCATGTGAGTGCTGATAACATTCTGTAACTTATTATGTTTCCCAATGGTGAGATGTGGAGTGAATTAGGACAGTGTCAGGGTGCAGTAGTATACTCTCACATGTGCACTGACCATCTGCCAGATCCCTCTCCCATGTCACTGTAGCACATGAAGCATGCAGACACTGCCGTTTCCATGTCATGTCATTGCAGAGTGGGAACTGGGCAGTGACAATGTGATTACACGTAACCTCCCTGACGTGTGGGAGTGCCATGGGATTGTTGTGGACATGTAGTAAAAGCCATATGTGATTCTGAGTTGTACATAGGGGGAATGGAAGTCTGTGTCTGATGTATCTCTTCTCTTGTACCCAGCATGTAGGTGGTGCAAGTACTAATGATGATGGTTATGGCGGCCGGCGTAATATTAATGGGCGGCGCAGGTTTCTATGTACAGATGCACATTCTCCTAGATGAGCTGAATGTATAGCCACATTAGTATAAGGTAGTGACTCTGAATACAATTACTGTATATATAGCCACTTTGCATGTGACTCAGAATAAGCTCCCTAATATATGTATAGGGTAAGGGAGAGGGGATAAGATGGTGTACTAAGCCATTCCTTAGTAGACTGTATGAGTTTAGCAATGGTTGTTATTAGTCAGTGACATATGTAATACGCAGAGTATGCCTGGTATATCTATGTGATTAGGGGCCTATTCATCACTGGGGGCCTGGAATCAAGTTATTGTATTACAGTCATTTATGTTTTAAAATATCCACATAGAGCTGATTGCGTAGGCCAGGGATATTCAACTTGCGGCCCTCTAGTGGCTGTAGAACTACACATCCCAGCATGCTCTGCCTCAGTTTTGCTGTTAGGGCATGAGAAAGCTGAGCAGGGCATGCTGGTATGTGTAGTTCCGCAGCTGCTGGAGGGACGCATGTTGAATCCCACTGATGTAGGACAAACAAGTCACAGCATGAAACAGACAGAACAGGAGAGTACAATAAGAAATTCTAATTCTGATATTGATGAGATACATTCTAAGGCGCTTATTTATATTATAGGTGTGGAAAGCCCAATTGTAGAAGAAAATATGATTAATGATGATTGGCAACAAAAACAATTAGAAATAAATAAAGAAAAGATGACAGGGAAAATAATATCCCACCCTGCTAATAATACAACATAGCTCTAACTAAGTACAAATGGTCATAGCATGGTCTACTTACAGCTAATACACGGGTACAAACATGGTTGTGAGGTCCCCCAAAAAGCTGCAACCAGCACCGGTCTATGCCAGGCTTAGATGGTCCCATTATAATAAAGCCATGTTATTAAACTATATTTTAAAATTATATTTACTTTAAAATATTCTTACCTTAGACTCTTGTATCAGCAAAATGCGTTAAAGTAATGAAAAAAATGCGTGTAGATAGCTATACCGATATATAACTAGCACACAACTCACTCTCATCCAATAACTGATTGTCCTGTACCAAGCAGGGCCTTTTTTCCCATACCTCAGTGACATCACAAAGGCAGCCTGTGACATCATCAGCCTCAACCTGCCTGCTTTCCACCACTGCATGTAATGACTCACGTGCTTTACTATAATGTTTGTTTACCAGGGATAGCTGGGCTACAAGAAAATGGCCTTTGTTCACCAGCATGCAGATGATGCCAACAATTACATTCTAATTCCCATAACAAAAGTGTGTGAGGGCCCCTATGTACCACCCAATGGATGACAAATGTATATAACACTTGTAACTATAACAAGGATGATGCCCCCCCCCTCAGCTCTGGGTCACATAGCAGCTGCACCCCTTGCACCTATGGTAGTTACTCCCATGGCCACGCGGCTAATTGTATCGAGCCCTAAATGTTTTAATGACTACTACTTTGTGCCATTGTATTATGAGGCATTATGCAATAGTACACGGAATAAAACAGAGCAGTCCTGAAGGGAAAGGGCACCACAGGCCCATGTGCCTATACCAAAGTCACCTTCAAACAGTGATTTGTCAGGTGTCACAAAGCACCATCTCAATATTCACCATACAAATAGAAAGTATGGTGGCCGCTCACATCGGCTTAATGATATTGCTCAGGTGCTTGTAAAGGCCGAGGTTTATACTGAACCACAGAAAAAAGAAGATTCCCTCTATTACACTGCAGCAGTATTAGCAAAAATACTTGAATCCTACATAATAATAGAGATGTAGAGGTATTGGTTGCATACATTTGCAAATATATGATTAAGCGCCGGGCCAGCGTCAAGGCTTCTTTATACCGGCGTCCCTAACATTAAGGGGTTCACGTCCGAGGCGCAGAGCAGCCCAAAAGAACCCAGCCAAGGACCACTCCCAGGGCATCACAGGAAAAATGGAAGAAAGGTGATAGTGAAGTGTAAAGTATAGATGTGTCAAGATAATCAATAAGTGTTAATATAATAAGAAAGAATTAAAATTGCCTAAATAATGAACAAACAAATGGAAAGGTGATGAAAAAATATCTATGTGAATTAAGTGGTGATGCCCTGAAAAAGGCCCAGCCAGAGCCACTCCGGGGGCCCCACGCCCAAATGCTCACCCCAAAATAATGATTGCTACAAAATAGTAGCACCCACTCTGGGTCATATAATTACAATTAATGTACTGCATGATAACAGCACATGTATAAGCTGAGAGCTGACTCACCTAGGAGGTAGCCCAAAAACCTCCAAATAGCACTATATAGACCAGCACATCCTCCAAATCCTGGATTCTTTTTTCTGTGGTTCAGATCTTGAAATAGAAGTAATATCTGAGCCTGAGAGCCTGGACTGTGTAGCGTGTTACTGCAAGCGCATGATAGTGGATATTTCCCATTAGCTCTCGGGTTCTGCAAATGTTTCAGTGACAATAGATCTAGCAAGTAATAATGTATTGTCACCTGTAGGCAGGGGCTGGCATCTCTAAGCCTAGGGGGCAGGCACAAGTAAGTGGCCTGGTTTTTCCACCAGCGCATTGCAGTGGAGAAAGTCACATGATAATAGCCTCTGTAGGTGTGGCTTGTCTAATGTGGGCGTGCTTTAAATAACCAATTAAATATATGAAATATTGTTATGTCAAAGTGCTATAAACAAATACAAAGACCAGCCCCATCCCAAACCAGAAACCATTCTAGTGACCACTGCAAAATGCACACAGCGGTATAGTGACGGATATACAATGCTGGAACCATTCTACTTACTAATATACAATACAGGGATACAGGGACCATTCCAGTGACCATTATACAATACAGGGATTATTCTCGTTACTAAGATACAGCACAGGTACATTTCTCGTGACAGATATATAATAAAGGGAGCATTCTAGTGACCAATATACAATGCAGGGACCATTCTAGTGACCAATATACAATGCAGGGACCATTCTAATGACCAATATACAATGCAGGAACCATTCTACTTACCAATATACAATACAGGGATAGAGGGACCATTCCTGTGACCATTATACAATACAGGGATTATTCTCGTTACTAAGATACAGCACAGGTACATTTCTCGTGACAGATATATAATAAAGGGAGCATTCTAGTGACCAATATACAATGCAGGGACCATTCTAGTGACCAATATACAATGCAGGGACCATTCTAGTGACCAACATACAATGCAGGGACCATTGTAGTGACCAATATACAATGCAGGGACCATTCTAGTGACCAATATACAATGCAGGGACAATTCTAGTGACCAACATACAATGCAGGGACAATTCTAGTGACCAACATACAATGCAGGGACCATTCTAGTGACCAATATACAATGCAGGGACAATTCTAGTGACCAATATACAATGCAGGGACATTTCTAGTGACCAATATACAATGCAGGGACCATTCTAGTGACCAATATACAATGCAGGGACCATTCTAGTGACCAATATACAATGCAGGGACCATTCTAGTGACCAATATACAATGCAGGGACAATTGTAGTGACCAATATACAATGCAGGGACAATTGTAGTGACCAATATACAATGCAGGGACCATTCTAGTGACCAATATACAATGCAGGGACCATTCTAGTCACTGATATGCAATATAGGGGACAGTCTAGTGACTGGTATAGTATACAGAGACCATTTTAATGACCGATATATAATGCATGGACCATTCTAGTACCCAATATATAATAATATTTTATTATTATTATCATTTATTTATATGGCACCACAAGTGTTCCGCAGCGCCTTACATAGTACAGAAACAAGTGACCAGTGACTTACAGTACAATACAATACAGGACAAGGATAATATACATTGCTACATTTGCGACCATAACACCCAGATAAGCAACAGAGTGTAAGTAACCAAGTGTTAGGTGCCCTAGTGGGGAGTAAGAAGTAGATGAAAGTAGAGAACAGAGAAGCACAAGAGGGTAGAGGGCCCTGCTCGCAAGAGCTTACATTCTAAAGGGGATGAGCAGACAGTCAGGCATGACACAGATGTGGATGCAGACAATGGACCTCATTCAGACCCGGTCGCAAGCACTGAGCGCTCGCAACCGGGTCGATGTTAAGGCCCTGAGCATGCACAGCGGCCGCACTGCGCGTGCGCAAGCCCCGGAGCGAGAGAGAATTTCTCTCGTTCTGGAGCTCACCACAAAAGGGGCGGCTGTCGATGTTGATCGACAGCTCGCTCCGTTTTATAGGCAGGGCGGGGGGGTGGCTACACAAATGGAGGCGTTCCCAAGCGACCGCCTGCCGTTTTGTGGGCGGCTGCACTGACATCAGTAGTGATGTCAGTGGGGAGCTTCCTGCTCGATCAGAGCAGGAAGCTCCCTGGGGCTTGCGGTTGCCGAGACCCAACCTTAGGGTCTCGTCACAAGCCCCGATGGTCGCGATGGTCTTGACCATCATGACCATCAACCTGGTCGGTCGCTAAGCTGTGGGTGGTAAAGAGTATTGCAGTGACTGCCATATAATACAAAGAACATTGCAATGACCTCTGAAAAATGCAGATAAGTTTCCCAGTGACCGTCAGATAAGGGAGCATCACAGTGATGAGCCATATAATGCAGAGAGGTTCCCAGTGACCGTCAGATAAGGGAGCATCGCAGTGATGCGCCATATAATGCAGAGAGGTTCCCAGTGACCGCCACATAAGGGAGCATCGCAGTGATGAGCCATATAATGCAGAGAGGATCCCAGTGACCGTCAGATCAGGGAGCATCGCAGTGATGCGCCATATAATGCAGAGAGGTTCCCAGTGACCGTCAGATAAGGGAGCATCGCAGTGATGTGCCATATAATGCAGAGAGGTTCCCAGTGACCGTCAGATAAGGGAGCATCGCAGTGATGTGCCATATAATGCAGAGAGGTTCCCAGTGACCATCAGATTAGGGAGCATCGCAGTGATGTGCCATACAATGCAGAAAGGTTCCCAGTGACCGTCAGATCAGGGAGCGTCGCAGTGATATGCCATATAATGCAGAGAGGTCACAGTGACCATCAGATCAGGGAGCGTCACAGTGATGTGCCATATAATGCAGAGAGGTTCCCAGTGACCGTCAGATCAGGGAGTGTCACAGTGATGTGCCATATAATGCAGAGAGGTTCCCAGTGTCCGTTAGATCAGGGAACATCACAGTGATGTGCCATATAATGCCGAGAGGTTCCCAGTGAGTGTCAGATCAGGGAGAGTCGCAGTGATGTGCCGTATAATGCAGAGAGGTTCTCAGTGAGCGTCAGATCAGAGACCGTCGCAGTGATGTGCCATATAATGCAGAGAGGTTCCCAGTGACCGTCAGATCAGGGAGCATCGCAGTGATGTGCCATATAATGCAGAGAACTTCCCAGTGACCATCAGATCAGGGAGAATCGCAGTGATGTGCCATATAATGCAGAGAGGTTCCCAGTGACCGTCAGATCACGGAGCATCACAGTTATGTGCCATATAATACAGAGAGGTTCCCAGTGACGTCAGATCAGGGAGCGTTGCAGAGATGTGCCATATAATGCAGATAGGTTTCCAGTGATGTCAGATCAGGGAGCATCACAGTGATGTGCCATATAATGCAGAGAGGTTCCCAGTGATGTCAGATCAGGGAGCGTTGCAGAGACTGCCATATAATGCAGATAGGTTTCCAGTGATGTCAGATCAGGGAGCATCACAGTGATGTGCCATATAATGCAGAGAGGTTCCCAGTGATGTCAGATCAGGGAGCGTTGCAGAGACTGCCATATAATGCAGAGAGATTCCCAGTGACCGTCAGATCAGGTAGCGTTGCAGAGAAGTGCCATATAATGCAGAGAGGTTCCCAGTGATCATCAGATCAGGGAGTGTGCAGGGATGTGCCACATAATGCAGAGAGGTTCCCAGTGATCGTCAGATCAGGGAACGTTGCAGAGACTGCCATATAATGCAGAGAGATTCCCAGTGACCATCAGATGAGGGAGCATTGCAGAGATGTGCCATATAATGCAGAGAGGTTCCCAGTGATCGTCAGATCAGGGAGTGTGCAGGGATGTGCCACATAATGCAGAGAGGTTCCCAGTGATCGTCAGATCAGGGAGCATTGCAGTGATGTGCCATATAATGCGGAGAGGTTCCCATTGATCGTCAGATCAGGGAGCATTGCAGTGATGTGCCATATAATGCAGAGAGGTTCCCAGTGATCGTCAGATCTGGGAGCGTGCAGGGATGTGCCATATAATGCAGAGAGGTTCCCAGTGATGTCAGAACAGGGAGCATCGCAGTGGCTGCCAGATAATGCAGAGCATCGCAGTAATCGCCATATAATGCAGAGACCAATAGAGACCCACGTATAACACAGATATTATGAATATCCTCTAACACACAATAATCATCCCCCCCATAAACACGTTATTACACCAACCCCAGCACAGACAGTATTAAAACACCTCCCCCCCCACAGAAAACAAAAAAAGCAACTCCACCTCTCCCCATTACATAAGTATTCCATCCCCCACCCCTCCAAATATCATTTAAACATTTCATATCTCCACTGACACCTGTCTGGAATGATCTGTCTGGTCCCTGCGGAGCTCCAGGTACAGGAAAAGAGATCAAATGGACTTGAGGTGGTGGAGACTTGGGGTGAGGGGGCGGGGTCTTGGGCAGGGGCAGGAGGAGGTGGATTAAAATAGCCAGGTAGGGCTGGAGAGGGGGCGGGCCTCCTTGTAAGGGGGTGGGATAGGAACAAGTTTAGAAGAGCCAGAGAGGGTAGAGGAGGGGGCGGGATCTTGCCTGGGACACTGGGGAGAGTATTCAGTAGTGACAGAGAGGAGATAGCAGGTGTGGAGACTCAGGGGTGTCTCAAGCAGGGAGGGACTGACACAGACTCTTCTTATGCAGGAAGCAGGTAAAGTACTGTACCAGTGCACCCTGCACAGCCACTGCTGTGGAGCAGACTTGGATCAGTGCTCAGTGTGCAGCTACAAGCTGCATGGATGTGACAGACAGCCGGGTAACAGGCAGAGAATGCTGCCCAACCGCTCTGATGATTCTATTGTCGGAGCAACTGCAGAGTACTTTCTGCCTGTCACCCGGCCATCAGTCATCCATGTGCCTGGCCCTCACTGAAGGAAAAGTGTACCAGCCCGGGAGGGCATATGGCACCCTGCCCCCCAGCCCAGCCCGCCCCTGCCTGTAGGGATGAGCGGGTTCGGTTCCCTGAGAACCGAACCCACCTGAACTTTGGAGATCCGAGGCAGATCCAAGTCGGCTCGGGTTCTCCCGCCTGACTCGGTTCTCAAAACGAGGCAAAATGTAATCAACCCTCTGTCGGATTCTCGCGGGTTATGGATTCTATAAAGGTCCTGTGATCGCCGCCATTTTTTTATTACGGCTGTGGAGAGTGAAGAAGGAGGGAGCTGGGATCTGTGCTGTTGCTGTTGTAAGCTGACACTGTGCATAGGGGCTGGCTATTGTTGTCCCTATAGGGGCTGGCTGTTTTCCTGTCCATAACCGCTGGCTGTTGTCTATAGAGGGGCTGGCTGTTGTCCTGTCCATAAGGGCTGGCTGGCTGTTATCTACAGAGGGGCTGGCTGTTGTCCTGTCTATAGGGGCTGGCTGTTGTCCTGTCCATAGGGGCTGGCTGGTTGTAGTGCTGTGTTGTCCAGGGGGTGCTCTGTTCTTCAGGGGTGCTCTTCACCCACCCCCCCAGTGTGAAAAAAAAGTAATAATAATAATTTTTGTGTGTGTGTTAGCCACACTTGTCAACAATGCAGGGGTGCTGTGCTGCTGTCTGTTAAGGGGCTACTGCCTCTTTCAGGGGTTCACCCCAGAGTTCAAATAAAAAAAATAAGCAATTATTTTTGTGTGCATGTTAGCCACACCTGTCATCGGCATAGGCGCGCAAGGGTGCTGTCTGTCAAGGGGATGCTGCCCAAAAAATAAGAAACAATTTTTTTTGTGTGTGTGTTAGCCAAACCTGTCATCGGCGTAGGTGCGCAGGGGTGCTGTGCTGCCTGTGTTGTTTATCAAGAGGCTGCTGCCTCATTCGGGTGCTCTCCCTCCCAGGGCCGTAGCAAGGGTAGTGCGGATGGTGCCATCGCACAGGGCACCACAGGTCAGGGGCAGGGGTGTATCTAGCGATCCAAGCGCCCCTGGCAATGTAATGGACTGGCGCCCCCCCTATGCAGTGCCCCCAGTAGTAACCCTCCAGTAGCAATCACCCTATGCTGCGTTGCCCCAAGAGTAGGCCCCCCCTATACAGTGCCCCCAGTAGAGTGTCCCCCATATACAGTGCAACCCCCATAAATTACCCCCTGTAGTGGCCACTCCTATACAGTGCCCCCAGTAGTGGCCACCCCTATACAGTGCCCCCAGTAGTGGCCACCCCTATTCAGTGCCCCCAGTAGCAGGCACCCCCCCATAAAGTGCCCCCAGTAGTGGCCATCCCTTATTTCAGTGCCCCCAGTAGTGGCCACCCCTATAGAGTGCCCCCAGTAATGGCCACCCCTATACAAAGCGGTCACCCCCTATTTCTGTGCCCCCCCTACACACACACACAAAGAGAGAAAAAAAAACTTACCTGATCCTTTCTCCTGACGCGACCACTGCTGTCCGCTTAGTCCCGCCCGCTCTTCCGGCTCCCTGTGCAGGCATGTGATGGGAGAGACATCATACGTCATGATGTCTCTCCCATCACATGCCTGCAGAGGGAGCCGGAAGACGGAGCTCATTAGTGAGCTCCAGCCAGCTCCCTCCGCGGACGACGCAGCAGCTAATGAGAGTCAGGCAGACTCTCATTAGCTGGCTGCTATTACAAACACACAGCCGCCGCTGGTGGCTGCGTGTTTGTAAACTGTGTAGGGCAGACCGCTATCTCTGAGGTCTGCCCTACACTTGTGGGGCCGAGGGACTTGTCCACCCCTTGGCTACTGTTGGCACTGCCGGGTGGCGACCCCCCTTTGGTCGGTGCCCCTGGCGAGTGCCATCCTGGCCAATGGGTAGATACGCCCCTGGTCAGGGGGCGCTGTTTGGGCCTGTCAAATTTCTGTTTATTATCATTCTTGCTTGTGGCTTCCTCTTATTTCATCCCCAGCATCTCCTGGCCTCTCCTATCTCTTTCCTGGCCCTTCCCCATGAAGCCATGGCCCTTTTTTGGGTGCATTATGTCCCTTTGAAAAATGAGGGGGGCACCAATGCTCTTTCTGGCACAGGGCAACAAAAAGTCTAGTTACGGCTCTGCTCCCTCCCAAGTGCCAAAAAAATATTAATCAATCAGTTTTTTTTGTGTGTGTTCACGTTAGCCATGACATCACAAAACGCCTCTGCTGAGATTTGCATAAACATTTTCAAAGGTGAAAATAGAGGATATGGTTTAAAAATGGAATAAAGCAGCTAAAACTGCATTCTCTGATTATAATGTCCCTACTCCCTACCCATGGCCCCTCTACCTGACTTTCAGCGAGTCAGAGGGGCAACTCTATGCAGCCATATTCCAGAGTGCAGCTGCTCCTCCTGTAGTCCAGATCAGAAGATGTGTAGGGGGTGTGGTGATGATATGGACTAAAAATGGAGCTCACATCCACTAAAGTGGACATTGAATCCCCAATCTAACAGGGAGCGCAGCTGTAATTTATACACAACACAGGATGGAATGACGATATAGGGTTGGGTGATGGTAGAATCTGGAGTGATATATACATCATCTTCTTCACACAATATTAATTTGTCCCCGCTGGAATCCACCATTACAGGTGCCTCTGTAATTTTTTTATGTAATTGACAGTAAAGGTTGTTCTCGTAGAATTTGTATTTCATTTTGATGGACATCATCTTTTCCACATTTTGGGGAAGTAGTCTCAGGCCGATCACTGACAAGGTTCCCGGCTGTGCTGAAAACTCTTTCTGAGTACACACTGGAAGGTGGGCAGCTCAAGTAAAGCAAAGGCAGTTTTATGTGTAAGGGCCTCCAAAGGGTATATTTATTTACTAAAGTTTCTAAAAATGAAAAGTGTTCATGTTGCCCATAGCAATCAATCAGATCCTGTCTATCATTTTGTAGAATGCAATAGAGAAATGATAACTACAATCTGATTGGTAGCTATGGGCAACATGAACACTTTTTAGAAACTTTAGAAAACTAAAATTACCCCCAAATTGCCTCTTTTTCCTACCAGTAGTTACTTACATGTATCTCTTTATTTTCAGATCTGTGTCCGTTGGGAAGAAAAAACAAAGTCTTCATCCCTTCTGGGATGAAAATCCACTCTCAGCAAGCAGGCACGGCGCTCAAGAATTCCCAAGAAAGACACAACGTAAAACTTAAACCTTAAACTGAAATGTTGCATTCAATGCTCTGTTCTGCTTGTTCACATTTCTAAGTAATATGGTTAAGTGGACAGTGGGAACAATGGCAATTTGAAGGCCACTAACTAACTCTGTTTTTTTTAATGTCCCTGTACAGGTTGGGAAATGCCTTTACTTCCACTAATCCAAAGGATTATTGAAATCAATTGTTTTTGGAAACACTCTTCCTGGTCCCCTTCTGGGATGAAAATCCACTCCTAGCCACAGAAGCAGGCGCAGGATTCTCAAGAAAGACGCAATGTAAGGCCTAAATCAGGGGTAGCCAACCTCGGTCCTCAAGGGCTACTAACAGTTCATGTTTTCCAGACCACCTAGCTGGTGCACAGGTGTATTCCTTAATCACCAATACATTTGTAAAGATCCACAGGTGGAGTTAATTATTACAGTTATTATTCTGTGAGGAGACCTGGAAAACATGCACTGTTGGTAGCTCTCAGGGTTGGCTAACCCTGCCTTAAATCATAGATCTTACGCTTGAGGCCACTAACTAACTCTGTTTTTTTTAATGTCCCTGTACAGGTTGGGAAATGCTTTTTCATGTGGAAAGCACTACTAGAAGTCTTCCTGGTCCCCTTCTGGGATGAGAAAATCCACTCCCAGCAACAGCCATGCTCAAGGATTATTCTGTGGCAAGGACTGATGTGAATGTGTAAAAGATTTTTTTGTAAATGCCTCCTCCCCTCCTCATCTCCCTCATAAGTTTTCTTCAGAATCAAATTATGAAATAAAATTTACTACCAATCAACCCTTCCTGTCCCTGCCCTGCCTTCAACTACATACATACTCCAACTCCCTCAGGGCTCTCTTGCATCATAAAAGTGTTTCCTGATGTGCCATGTTTGAAGTTGAACTGTTTGTGCCGCCCACTGCTGCCGCTTAGCTTAGTCAGCCAGCTAGCTTGGTGCAAATTTTGGGCCTAAATTGGATGAAAACAATATAGTGAGCTGTGAGGTGGTCAAAATTGACTGGAAATGAATGGAAATAAATGTTATTGAGGTTAGTAATATTGTAGGAACAAAAACAGGCCCATTTTATGTGATTTTAGCGATTTTTATGATTTTTTAAGAAAAAATCCAGATCCAATACCAAAACCGAAAAACAAAATACGGAGGTGAGGTTTTGGCAAAACCAATCCAGATCCAAAACCAGAGGAGGATCCAGATCCAAAACCAAAACATGGGGGTAAGTGCACATCTCTAAATAACATATGCTGGAATGGATATGACATTTCTTTCTCCACGGGGCACTTTGAAAGAAATTTTTATCTTTTGAACGTTTGCCGCTCTTATATTAGTGCTGCTACCTAATCTGTTCTTACCCGTCTAAACTTCGCTATCTTACTGTATCTTACATCTACACCTGCAATGGAAGCTACAGCCACCGGGAAAGACTGACAAACGGAGATCCAGGCTCCTCACAAATGGGTAGAGCTGAGATATCATGACCTTCGCACAGCAGAACAGGTGTTCCAGTTACAGATCCCCTGTGCTTACCATTCCGGTGGTAAAACATACGGTCATCAGGGGAGACCACCACATGGAGCCTGACAGGTATAATTCTAATACTAGACTCCTTAACATTGGACGCATAGCATAAGGGGTTTTTACAGTTAAACACTCCGTTTGGAATATTATCAGCTCCCCGATCAAGGATAGAGCTATGTCTCTCATATCCTCAGAGCTCTGAATATATTTACAGGACAATTCTAAAAAGGACTCTGATAAAAGCACCTTACAGGTATTCATCTATTGCAGCACTAATATATACTAATCCTTTGAAGAAAGAGAAATACAGTGATACTATTGTGAATTGATACACTGTTAAAAGTCCATGTGCTTTATACGGGTGCCATTATTTTAGATAGAGGAGAATAATATAATACACACTGTTGGAGTATATATGTTTTATACTGATTAATCTCAGTGATTATATTTTATTTTAATAAATCAGAATTTATAGCAATAAATAATTGATTCTTATATGAAGTTTTAGTGAACGTGTCAATTGTATCCACTCCTTGGTTCAAAAGCTGCTATACACATTGTTACTTATTTTTTACCTTGGGGCTGACTAAAGGCCCCCATACATCAGCAATCGATTCTGGCAATTCTGCAATTTGCAGATGATTGTATAAAAATATCTTCAATGTATGGGCTTCACAGATCGCAGATTGCATCCAAAAAGTGATTGGAATTGTTAAATCAGATTGTCCAACATGTTGGATTTCACAGATCAATTGGGACAGTAGATTGCTAGTGTATGGAGATGATCAGCAGATTTGCAGACCATTACAAGTAAAATGATGGGCCTTTCAAGATTGGCAGATCTGTGTTTGCTGAAAATGATCTGCCAATAACTGAAAAAGATCTGTAATGTATGGGCGCAGATTGCTAGATTGGGAAATCCTAAAATCGGGCAAAAAATCATCAAATTGTTCAATTGTGGTTTTCAGATTGCTGATGTATGGGGGCATTTAGGCTTGTTTCTGCTTTACTGGGTCTAAAAGAATTGCCTACAATTAATGAGACCTCTATCATGACTCCATCTGATAAGGTCACCATTCAAAGAATGCTTGAGGACTATTTTAATGATAATGGCCAAATAGGCATGTCAGACAGTCCGTTTGAGTACTGGCAGGAAAAAAAGGCAATCTGGAAATTGCACGGGGTCGGCGCACATCCCTACTTATTAATGTACTAAATGGACAGTATTGGAAATTAGTCTAGGTTATATTGACCAAGTAAGACTGTGTAAATTGGAGTCAGTGTAATCTAATGGGTCTATTCATCAAAGTTCTGTTTTGCATTTGATTTTATGTTCAATTTAGCTCACCTGAAATCAAATCAAATCAAGATATCACTGACAAAATCCCACATTTACAGAAATTTGATTCTGTAAGCGTTTTCTAAATTGAATTTGATGTGGTAAGATTTTGACTAGTGATTTCTTAAACACAGAATTGAACTCAAAATCACCCAAAATAATAGATCTGGCAATTTTAGCATGAGCAGGTGCCAGTTACACAGAAACATGCAGAGACCTGTGAGATCCATGCATCTTTCTGTGTGAAAAAAACTAATTAAAAGTGTAAAATAAAATTAAAATCCACATGGGGTATACCTCTAAATGCACAACCAGCACCAGGCTTTTCTGAGGCGGTCCTGGTTTGAAAATACAGGGGGACAAAAGATGTAGGGTTCTCCCATATTTTCAACATCCAGCACCGGGCTCAGTGAGTCCTTGTACGGGGAGCAAAATGAATAAGGTCCCCTGTATTTTCCAAAACCAGCATTGGACTCTTTTTTAGCGGGGGTGTAATGTTGCTAGCCAGCCCAGGTTAAGGTTCCCTGGGGAAGTGGGGACCCCCCTTGGAATGGGGGATATACACTCAACTGAGGATGTGAAGTATGTGGAAAAACCATATCAATTACAAAGACGTATAAAGTAATTATGTTTATTGATATTAAAATCTCTAAATCCCAATTAGGGATGGCTGTATGTACCCCAATCACCTTCTCACTGTGCGGGATGAGATGCTCTTTCAGGGATTGTCTTTCCGTAAGGTCTTTTATCTTGTCAGTTCCATACGTTACCCTGATGTGGTTTTCTATGAGACCATCAGTGAGGGACGTAAACTTAGGGGTGACTGATAAGAAATGGAAGCGGTGTACCGCACGTATGATCACCAAAATCTCTGTCCTAAATTTGCATCTTGGATTTCTCTGGGGAGTGGTTCCCAAACAGGTGCAATATTGATGTCTTTTACACCGAGGATGTGGTGATCATTATCTGTTAGCTTCTCCCTGGGGTATAGAAGTATGTTCTTTCTCACTAATGAGCTCCATCTTCCGGCTCCCTCTGCAGGCATGTGATGGGCGAGACGTCATGATGTCTCTCCCATGCAGGAGAAGAGCGGGCGGGAATAAGTGGACAGCGGCGGTCGCGTCAGGAACGAGGATCAGGTAAGTTTTTTTTTTTTCTCTCTTTGTGTGTGTGTGTAGGGGGGGCACTGAAATAGGGGGTGACCGCTTTGTATAGGGGTGGCCACTACTGGGGGCACTCTATAGGGGAGGCCACTACTGGGGTCACTTTATAGGGGTGGCCACTACTGGGGGCACTGAAATAAGGGATGGCCGCTACTGGGGGCACTTTATGGGGGGGTGCCTGCTACTGGGGGCTCTGTATATGGGTGGCCACTACTGGGGACAATTTAGGGGGGTGGCCACTACTGGGGGCACTGTATAGGGGTGGCCACTACTGGGGGCACTGTATAGGGGTGGCCACTACTGGGGGCACTGTATTGGGGTGCCCACTACTGGGGGTAATTTAGGGGGGCTGCACTGTATAGGGGATTGCTACTGGAGGGTTACTACTGGGGGCTTTGCATAGGGGGGGCGCCAGGCCATTACATTGCCAGGGGCGCTTGGATCCCTAGATACACCCCTGCTGTCTCCTTCTGATCCTGCTTCTGTATTCTGCTCCTGCAGATCACTGTAATTCTCTGCTACAGGTGACTGCCAGAGGTCCAGGTGTACAGTGTAAGTGAGCACTGCCTGTGTCTTCTTCACAGTGCTGAGACAGGGGGCTAAGCTGCCGGATGTCTGTCTTCAACTGATCCTGCTTCTGTATTCTGCTCCTGCAGATCACTGTAACCCTCCTCTACAGGTGAGTCCCGGAGGTCCAGGTGTACAGTGTATGTGAGCACTGCCTGTGTCTTATTCACAGTGCTGAGACAGGCGGCTAAGCTGCCGGATGTCTGTCTCCATCTGATCCTGCTTATGCATTCTGCTCCTGCAGATCACTGTAACCCTCCTCTACAGGTGAGTCCCGGAGGTCCAGGTGTACAGTGTAAGTGAGCACTGCCAGTGTCTTATTCACAGTGCTGAGACAGGCGGCTAAGCTGCCATATGTCTGTCTCCATCTGATCCTGCTTCTGTATTCTGCTCCTATAGATCACTGTAACCCTCCTCTACAGGTGACTCCCGGAGGTCCAGGTGTACAGTGTAAGTGAGCACTGTCTGTGTCTTATTCACAGTGCTGAGACAGGCGGCTAAGCTGCCGGATGTCTGTCTCCATCTGATCCTGCTTCTGTATTCTGCTCCTACAGATCACTGTAACCCTCATCTACAGGTGAGTCCCGGAGGTCCAGGTGTACAGTGTAAGTGAGCACTGCCTGTGTCTTATTCACAGTGCTGAGACAGGGGGCTAAGCTGCCGGATGTCTGTCTTCAACTGACCCTGCTTCTGTATTCTGCTCCTGCAGATCACTGTAAACCTCCTCTACAGGTGAGTCCCGGAGGTCCAGGTGTACAGTGTAAGTGAGCACTGTCTGTGTCTTATTCACAGTGCTGAGACAGGCGGCTAAGCTGCCGGATGTCTGTCTCCATCTGATCCTGCTTCTGTATTCTGCTCCTATAAATCACTGTAAAACTCCTCTACAGGTGACTCCCGGAGGTCCAGGTGTACAGTGTAAGTGAGCACTGTCTGTGTCTTATTCACAGTGCTGAGACAGGCGGCTAAGCTGCCGGATGTCTGTCTCCATCTGATCCGGCTTCTGTATTCTGCTCCTACAGATCACTGTAACCCTCCTCTACAGGTGAGTCCCGGAGGTCCAGGTGTACAGTGTAAGTGAGCACTGTCTGTGTCTTATTCACAGTGCTGAGACAGGCGGCTAAGCTGCTGGATGTCTGTCTCCATCTGATCCTGCTTCTGTATTCTGCTCCTACAGATCACTGTTCCCTCCTCTACAGGTGAGTCCCGGAGGTCCAGGTGTACAGTGTAAGTGAGCACTGTCTGTGTCTTATTCACAGTGCTGAGACAGGCGGCTAAGCTGCCTGATGTCTGTCTCCATCTGATCCTGCTTCTGTATTCTGCTCCTGCAGATCACTGTAACCCTCCTCTACAGGTGACTCCCAGAGGTTCAGGTGTACAGTGTAAGTGAGCACTGCCTGTGTCTTATTCACAGTGCTGAGACAGGTGGCTAAGCTGCCGGATGTCTGTCTCCATCTGATCCTGCTTCTGTATTCTGCTCCTACAGATCACTGTAACCCTCCTCTACAGGTGAGTCCCGGAGGTCCAGGTGTACAGTGTAAGTGAGCACTGCCTGTGTCTTATTCACAGTGCTGAGACAGGCGGCTAAGCTGCCGGATGTCTGTCTCTGCCTCATCCTGCTTCTGTATTCTCCCGGCCAGACTGGACAGCAGCGGTGTCCGTTGTAGTGGCAATAGGGTCTGTAGCACCAAGGAGTGTGCTCCAGTGCTGTGGGAAGTAGATCTCTATTCTATATTAACCATGCGGTTGTGTCATGCCTGGTTTAGCCAGAAGTCCGCCACTGGTGCAGCGTTCAGTCCTCTGCCAGCTCGGTAACTTAGCAGCATGGCAGTGTGCGGCCAGGTGGGCATGTCTGTAGTAGGTCGGCCAATCACAGCTTCAACTGGGATTTTATGTGAAACTGCATCTAATCACCTGGACTAAGTCTCCTCTTTTTGTTACTGACATACTCCTCATCCTCACTACGTTTTCTCTTCATAGTTTTTGGAAATGGTGTAACTATTGCAGTTTCTAGGCATCCAGTTTCTAGGCATCCAGTTTCTAGGTAAGCTGAACTAAGTCTCCTCCTTTTGTTAGTGCCATACTTTTCACAAAGTTTTCTCTTCCTATTTTTTGGAAATGGTGTAAAGGTTCCAGCTTCTAGGCACTTTATGAGATGTTCCCTCATTAGCTCATTGTTGTAGCTGATGGTGGGAATGTCGTTGTAGAAGAGCAGCTCCACAGCATTTGCTATGGCATATACCACACAGTCAAGTGAGTTTTCCGGCTGTTGCTCCACGTCCAGGATTTTGATCATTTTCAGCGTGTTTCTTGGAACAACAGTTCCGTAGAGGTCTTGTAGTTGTTTAAGAGCACAGGGGGTAAACATTAACTCTTGAAGACTGTCTGCAACTTGTATCTCCCCATTCCGAAAGCAGGACAGGAAACAGTGTTGGTGACACTTATCTGCGTGGATCTGTACTGCAGGCCCAGAGACGGGGATGTACGAGCTAAATATTGCTCCCCATGTGCTTTGCAAGCCTTGCGTATTAAATTGTCGCTGCAGTATGTTCTGGGCGGCATCAATGATGCTGGCTTCCAGATGCCCGCGGCCCTGCAGGCTGAGTCTATGTTCATGTGTTAGCCATAAATGAGCCAGCCACATTATCTGTAAATGTGCAAGAAAAAAGTGGAATTAGGGATAAATGGCAATATATTTCTACCTACTAAACCAATGTTATTTACATGTGCTATAAAGACACATGCACAGCATTTGCCCATTGCTTAGGACACTAGCTAATGGTATACAAGGCATACTTGCCTACTTTTGAAAAAGCATTTCAGGGAGATTGTGAAATCAGCACCTATGAGCGCAGGGGTAAAGTGGGTGTGGACGGCTAATCTGAGCGGCGTGCCATAAAACTGATTTACATCCACATGTAAATGAGCCCCAAAGCAGTTAGTAAGATCTACTTGTTGATGAAATCAAACTGATACTTATCAGAAAATGTATGTAGCCATAGGGATCATTGGGCCTGATTCAGAGCCGTTCGCTATTTGCGGTCGTTCGTTCAAAAACAAGGGGAGGCTATTCAAATGATCCGTTCGCAAATTGCAGTCTGTTCACACCTCTAAGTCTGAACGAGCGAGCAAAACATACGCTCGTTTATTTGTTAAAAACGCCCCCTGGCCGCTCGCACCATACGTCATGTCCGCTATTTATTAGATTACTTGAGTACATCGACCAGCGTATGAACTGCTCGCTATTCTTGTGGTTGGTTTTTGCTACCACAATCTTGCGAGCAGTTCTGGCTATAAAATAACCCAGTGACGTGGTCAATGACGCTGCTGTATTAATTATGCACACCCATAAAACGCCCGTTTTGACCATTAAGCACGCCTGCGTTCGGATCTCCACTCCCCATTTTCAAGCACCTTCCCCTGTTACCACCCACATACGCCTCATCCTGTCACTCAAAATAGCAGGCATTCGCTATATTGCGAGCACATGAATTTTGGCCGCACTGACTGGTTCGCGCATGCGTATAACGATCCGTACGCATGCGCAGATGTGCGAACATCGCTCGGAACTAGCGTACTGCCGCTAGCGAGTGGCTCTGAATGAGGGCCATTGTGCCTTATACCCAATGCAGGGAAATTATACTAATGATCCCATTTGAATGTATATATCTCTTTTTTTTCTTTTATATAACAGTGTCATAATGGGGGGAAGGTGAAATGAGGGAGATTGGTAGACTCTTCAGGGAGACAAGGAGATTGCTGCTATTTCAGGGAGTCTCCCTGACAATGAGGGAGAGTTGGCAAGTATGATACAAGGGTGGTAGGGTACTACATATGTAATCAATGTAACAGTATAGTCAAAGTATTTGCTGGAAGCCAATGAGAGTAAAATGAATTAGTGGTATTTAACAAAACAAATAGCATAAAGGAGACATGTTGGTCAATGAAATACGGTCCTAAAAAACACTGATGTTTTGCAGCAAACCGGGAACAATAAAACATAAGACTGGTAAAGAATGAAAGCCAAAGCCGTAAGGTCACATGACTGCTGTTGCCCATTCTGTGCCTTCATGCCGCTGTGCACAAATGTCACTGTAAGATGGCATTGTAGCACGTTTATGTTCTGGCTGATGACAATGTAGCTGTGGGTTATTATTATTCGGTTGCAGTTATGATAAAGTCAGTGTGGCCTGGCTGTGATGGCCTATTAAGGAAACAGTAGGAATGTCATGGTAGGTAACTTTGGCCTACAGTATTTGTGTTTTCAGGGGCTTCCCTAGATATCAGCAACCAGGAAAGAGGTCCTGACTGTCAGGCATCTTTCTTCTTAGTCATGTGAGTGCTGATAACATTCTGTAACTTATTATGTTTCCCAATGGTGAGATGTGGAGTGAATTAGGACAGTGTCAGGGTGCAGTAGTATACTCTCACATGTGCACTGACCATCTGCCAGATCCCTCTCCCATGTCACTGTAGCACATGTAGCATGCAGACACTGCCGTTTCCATGTCATGTCATTGCAGAGTGGGAACTGGGCAGTGACAATGTGATTACACGTAACCTCCCTGACGTGTGGGAGTGCCATGGGATTGTTGTGGACATGTAGTAAAAGCCATATGTGATTCTGAGTTGTACATAGGGGGAATGGAAGTCTGTGTCTGATGTATCTCTTCTCTTGTACCCAGCATGTAGGTGGTGCAAGTACTAATGATGATGGTTATGGCGGCCGGCGTAATATTAATGGGCGGCGCAGGTTTCTATGTACAGATGCACATTCTCCTAGATGAGCTGAATGTATAGCCACATTAGTATAAGGTAGTGACTCTGAATACAATTACTGTATATATAGCCACTTTGCATGTGACTCAGAATAAGCCCCCTAATATATGTATAGCGTAAGGGAGAGGGGATAAGATGGTGTACTAAGCCATTCCTTAGTAGACTGTATGAGTTTAGCAATGGTTGTTATTAGTCAGTGACATATGTAATACGCAGAGTATGCCTGGTATATCTATGTGATTAGGGGCCTATTCATCACTGGGGGCCTGGAATCAAGTTATTGTATTACAGTCATTTATGTTTTAAAATATCCACATAGAGCTGATTGCGTAGGCCAGGGATATTCAACTTGCGGCCCTCTAGTGGCTGTAGAACTACACATCCCAGCATGCTCTGCCTCAGTTTTGCTGTTAGGGCATGATAAAGCAGAGCAGGGCATGCTGGTAAGTGTAGTTCCGCAGCTGCTGGAGGGACGCATGTTGAATCCCACTGATGTAGGACAAACAAGTCACAGCATGAAACAGACAGAACAGGAGAGTACAATAAGAAATTCTAATTCTGATATTGATGAGATACATTCTAAGGCGCTTATTTATATTATAGGTGTGGAAATCCCAATTGTAGAAGAAAATATGATTAATGATGATTGGCAACAAAAACAATTAGAAATAAATAAAGAAAAGATGACAGGGAAAATAATATCCCACCCTGCTAATAATACAACATAGCTCTAACTAAGCACAAATGGTCATAGCATGGTCTACTTACAGCTAATACACGGGTACAAACATGGTTGTGAGGTCCCCCAAAAAGCTGCAACCAGCACCGGTCTATGCCAGGCTTAGATGGTCCCACTATAATAGTGCCATGTTATTAAACTATATTTTAAAATTATATTTACTTTAAAATATTCTTACCTTAGACTCTTGTATCAGCAAAATGCGTTAAAGTAATGAAAAAAATGCGTGTAGATAGCTATACCGATATATAACTAGCACACAACTCACTCTCATCCAATAACTGATTGTCCTGTACCAAGCAGGGCCTTTTTTCCCATACCTCAGTGACATCACAAAGGCAGCCTGTGACATCATCAGCCTCAACCTGCCTGCTTTCCACCACTGCATGTAATGACTCACGTGCTTTACTATAATGTTTGTTTACCATAGCTGGGCTACAAGAAAATGGTCTTTGTTCACCAGCATGCAGATGATGCCAACAATTACATTCTAA
The DNA here is from genome assembly GCA_031769625.1 of Taudactylus pleione. Taxonomy (NCBI): domain Eukaryota; kingdom Metazoa; phylum Chordata; class Amphibia; order Anura; family Myobatrachidae; genus Taudactylus; species Taudactylus pleione. The sequence continues at coordinate 291,954 of JAUIMM010001696.1, forward strand.
TTCCCATAACAAAAGTGTGTGAGGGCCCCTATGTACCACCCAATGGATGACAAATGTATATAACACTTGTAACTATAACAAGGATGATGCCCCCCCCCCTCAGCTCTGGGTCACATAGCAGCTGCACCCCTTGCACCTATGGTAGTTACTCCCATGGCCACGCGGCTAATTGTATCGAGCCCTAAATGTTTTAATGACTACTACTTTATGCCATTGTATTATGAGGCATTATGCAATACTACACGGAATAAAACAGAGCAGTCCTGAAGGGAAAGGGCACCACAGGCCCATGTGCCTATACCAAAGTCACCTTCAAACAGTGATTTGTCAGGTGTCACAAAGCACCATCTCAATATTCACCATTAAACCTCTTGTCAGATTGTATATTCTCATTACTTCCCTTCCAGATCTTGAAATACAAATAGAAAGTATGGTGGCCGCTCACATCGGCTTAATGATATTGCTCAGGTGCTTGTAAAGGCCGAGGTTTATACTGAACCACAGAAAAAAGAAGATTCCCTCTAGTACACTGCAGCAGTATTAGCAAAAATACTTGAATCCTACATAATAATAGAGATGTAGAGGTATTGGTTGCATACATTTGCAAATATATGATTAAGCGCCGGGCCAGCGTCAAGGCTTCTTTATACCGGCGTCCCTAACATTAAGGGGTTCACGTCCGAGGCGCAGAGCAGCCCAAAAGAACCCAGCCAAGGACCACTCCCAGGGCATCACAGGAAAAATGGAAGAAAGGTGATAGTGAAGTGTAAAGTATAGATGTGTCAAGATAATCAATAAGTGTTAATATAATAAGAAAGAATTAAAATTGCCTAAATAATGAACAAACAAATGGAAAGGTGACGAAAAAATATCTATGTGAATTAAGTGGTGATGCCCTGAAAAAGGCCCAGCCAGAGCCACTCCGGGGGCCCCACGCCCAAATGCTCACCCCAAAATAATGATTGCTACAAAATAGTAGCACCCACTCTGGGTCATATAATTACAATTAATGTACTGCATGATAACAGCACATGTATAAGCTGAGAGCTGACTCACCTAGGAGGTAGCCCAAAAACCTCCAAATAGCACTATATAGACCAGCACATCCTCCAAATCCTGGATTCTTTTTTCTGTGGTTCAGATCTTGAAATAGAAGTAATATCTGAGCCTGAGAGCCTGGACTGTGTAGCGTGTTACTGCAAGCGCATGATAGTGGATATTTCCCATTAGCTCTCGGGTTCTGCAAATGTTTCAGTGACAATAGATCTAGCAAGTAATAATGTATTGTCACCTGTAGGCAGGGGCTGGCATCTCTAAGCCTAGGGGGCAGGCACAAGTAAGTGGCCTGGTTTTTCCACCAGCGCATTGCAGTGGAGAAAGTCACATGATAATAGCCTCTGTAGGTGTGGCTTGTCTAATGTGGGCGTGCTTTAAATAACCAATTAAATATATGAAATATTGTTATGTCAAAGTGCTATAAACAAATACAAAGACCAGCCCCATCCCAAACCAGAAACCATTCTAGTGACCACTGCAAAATGCACACAGCGGTATAGTGACGGATATACAATGCTGGAACCATTCTACTTACTAATATACAATACAGGGATACAGGGACCATTCCAGTGACCATTATACAATACAGGGATTATTCTCGTTACTAAGATACAGCACAGGTACATTTCTCGTGACAGATATATAATAAAGGGAGCATTCTAGTGACCAATATACAATGCAGGGACCATTCTAGTGACCAATATACAATGCAGGGACCATTCTAATGACCAATATACAATGCAGGAACCATTCTACTTACCAATATACAATACAGGGATAGAGGGACCATTCCTGTGACCATTATACAATACAGGGATTATTCTCGTTACTAAGATACAGCACAGGTACATTTCTCGTGACAGATATATAATAAAGGGAGCATTCTAGTGACCAATATACAATGCAGGGACCATTCTAGTGACCAATATACAATGCAGGGACCATTCTAGTGACCAACATACAATGCAGGGACCATTGTAGTGACCAATATACAATGCAGGGACCATTCTAGTGACCAATATACAATGCAGGGACAATTCTAGTGACCAACATACAATGCAGGGACAATTCTAGTGACCAACATACAATGCAGGGACCATTCTAGTGACCAATATACAATGCAGGGACAATTCTAGTGACCAATATACAATGCAGGGACATTTCTAGTGACCAATTTACAATGCAGGGACCATTCTAGTGACCAATATACAATGCAGGGACCATTCTAGTGACCAATATACAATGCAGGGACCATTCTAGTGACCAATATACAATGCAGGGACAATTGTAGTGACCAATATACAATGCAGGGACAATTGTAGTGACCAATATACAATGCAGGGACCATTCTAGTGACCAATATACAATGCAGGGACCATTCTAGTCACTGATATGCAATATAGGGGACAGTCTAGTGACTGGTATAGTATACAGAGACCATTTTAATGACCGATATATAATGCATGGACCATTCTAGTACCCAATATATAATAATATTTTATTATTATTATCATTTATTTATATGGCACCACAAGTGTTCCGCAGCGCCTTACATAGTACAGAAACAAGTGACCAGTGACTTACAGTACAATACAATACAGGACAAGGATAATATACATTGCTACATTTGCGACCATAACACCCAGATAAGCAACAGAGTGTAAGTAACCAAGTGTTAGGTGCCCTAGTGGGGAGTAAGAAGTAGATGAAAGTAGAGAACAGAGAAGCACAAGAGGGTAGAGGGCCCTGCTCGCAAGAGCTTACATTCTAAAGGGGATGAGCAGACAGTCAGGCATGACACAGATGTGGATGCAGACAATGGACCTCATTCAGACCCGGTCGCAAGCACTGAGCGCTCGCAACCGGGTTGATGTTAAGGCCCTGAGCATGCACAGCAGCCGCACTGCGCGTGCGCAAGCCCCGGAGCGAGAGAGAATTTCTCTCGCTCTGGAGCTCACTACAAAAGGGGCGGCTGTCGATGTTGATCGACAGCTCGCTCCGTTTTATAGGCAGGGCGGGGGGGTGGCTACACAAATGGAGGCGTTCCCAAGCGACCGCCTGCCGTTTTGTGGGCGGCTGCACTGACATCAGTAGTGATGTCAGTGGGGAGCTTCCTGCTCGATCAGAGCAGGAAGCTCCCTGGGGCTTGCGGTTGCCGAGACCCAACCTTAGGGTCTCGTCACAAGCCCCGATGGTCGCGATGGTCTTGACCATCATGACCATCAACCTGGTCGGTCGCTAAGCTGTGGGTGGTAAAGAGTATTGCAGTGACTGCCATATAATACAAAGAACATTGCAATGACCTCTGAAAAATGCAGATAAGTTTCCCAGTGACTGTCAGATAAGGGAGCATCACAGTGATGAGCCATATAATGCAGAGAGGTTCCCAGTGACCGTCAGATAAGGGAGCATCGCAGTGATGCGCCATATAATGCAGAGAGGTTCCCAGTGACCGCCACATAAGGGAGCATCGCAGTGATGAGCCATATAATGCAGAGAGGATCCCAGTGACCGTCAGATCAGGGAGCATCGCAGTGATGCGCCATATAATGCAGAGAGGTTCCCAGTGACCGTCAGATAAGGGAGCATCGCAGTGATGTGCCATATAATGCAGAGAGGTTCCCAGTGACCGTCAGATAAGGGAGCATCGCAGTGATGTGCCATATAATGCAGAGAGGTTCCCAGTGACCATCAGATTAGGGAGCATCGCAGTGATGTGCCATACAATGCAGAAAGGTTCCCAGTGACCGTCAGATCAGGGAGCGTCGCAGTGATATGCCATATAATGCAGAGAGGTCACAGTGACCATCAGATCAGGGAGCGTCACAGTGATGTGCCATATAATGCAGAGAGGTTCCCAGTGACCGTCAGATCAGGGAGTGTCACAGTGATGTGCCATATAATGCAGAGAGGTTCCCAGTGTCCGTTAGATCAGGGAACATCACAGTGATGTGCCATATAATGCCGAGAGGTTCCCAGTGAGTGTCAGATCAGGGAGAGTCGCAGTGATGTGCCGTATAATGCAGAGAGGTTCTCAGTGAGCGTCAGATCAGAGACCGTCGCAGTGATGTGCCATATAATGCAGAGAGGTTCCCAGTGACCGTCAGATCAGGGAGCATCGCAGTGATGTGCCATATAATGCAGAGAACTTCCCAGTGACCATCAGATCAGGGAGCATCGCAGTGATGTGCCATATAATGCAGAGAGGTTCCCAGTGACTGTCAGATCACGGAGCATCACAGTTATGTGCCATATAATACAGAGAGGTTCCCAGTGACGTCAGATCAGGGAGCGTTGCAGAGATGTGCCATATAATGCAGATAGGTTTCCAGTGATGTCAGATCAGGGAGCATCACAGTGATGTGCCATATAATGCAGAGAGGTTCCCAGTGATGTCAGATCAGGGAGCGTTGCAGAGACTGCCATATAATGCAGATAGGTTTCCAGTGATGTCAGATCAGGGAGCATCACAGTGATGTGCCATATAATGCAGAGAGGTTCCCAGTGATGTCAGATCAGGGAGCGTTGCAGAGACTGCCATATAATGCAGAGAGATTCCCAGTGACCGTCAGATCAGGTAGCGTTGCAGAGAAGTGCCATATAATGCAGAGAGGTTCCCAGTGATCATCAGATCAGGGAGTGTGCAGGGATGTGCCACATAATGCAGAGAGGTTCCCAGTGATCGTCAGATCAGGGAACGTTGCAGAGACTGCCATATAATGCAGAGAGATTCCCAGTGACCATCAGATCAGGGAGCGTTGCAGAGATGTGCCATATAATGCAGAGAGGTTCCCAGTGATCGTCAGATCAGGGAGTGTGCAGGGATGTGCCACATAATGCAGAGAGGTTCCCAGTGATCGTCAGATCAGGGAGCATTGCAGTGATGTGCCATATAATGCGGAGAGGTTCCCATTGATCGTCAGATCAGGGAGCATTGCAGTGATGTGCCATATAATGCAGAGAGGTTCCCAGTGATCGTCAGATCAGGGAGCGTGCAGGGATGTGCCATATAATGCAGAGAGGTTCCCAGTGATGTCAGAACAGGGAGCATCGCAGTGGCTGCCAGATAATGCAGAGCATCGCAGTAATCGCCATATAATGCAGAGACCAATAGAGACCCACGTATAACACAGATATTAGGAATATCCTCTAACACACAATAATCATCCCCCCCATAAACACGTTATTACACCAACCCCAGCACAGACAGTATTAAAACACCTCCCCCCCCACAGAAAACAAAAAAAGCAACTCCACCTCTCCCCATTACATAAGTATTCCATCCCCCACCCCTTCAAATATCATTTAAACATTTCATATCTCCACTGACACCTGTCTGGAATGATCTGTCTGGTCCCTGCGGAGCTCCAGGTACAGGAAGAGATAAAAGAGATCAAATGGACTTGAGGTGGTGGAGACTTGGGGTGAGGGGGCGGGGTCTTGGGCAGGGGCAGGAGGAGGTGGATTAAAATAGCCAGGTAGGGCTGGAGAGGGGGCGGGCCTCCTTGTAAGGGGGTGGGATAGGAACAAGTTTAGAAGAGCCAGAGAGGGTAGAGGAGGGCGCGGGATCTTGCCCGGGACACTGGGGAGAGTATTCAGTAGTGACAGAGAGGAGATAGCAGGTGTGTTGACTCAGGGGTGTCTCAAGCAGGGAGGGACTGACACAGACTCTTCTTATGCAGGAAGCAGGTAAAGTACTGTACCAGTGCACCCTGCACAGCCACTGCTGTGGAGCAGACTTGGATCAGTGCTCAGTGTGCAGCTACAAGCTGCATGGATGTGACAGACAGCTGGGTAACAGGCAGAGAATGCTGCCCAACCGCTCTGATGATTCTATTGTCGGAGCAACTGCAGAGTACTTTCTGCCTGTCACCCGGCCATCAGTCATCCATGTGCCTGGCCCTCACTGAAGGAAAAGTGTACCAGCCCGGGAGGGCATATGGCACCCTGCCCCCCAGCCCAGCCCGCCCCTGCCTGTAGGGATGAGCGGGTTCGGTTCCCTGAGAACCGAACCCACCTGAACTTTGGAGATCCGAGGCAGATCCGAGTCGGCTCGGGTTCTCCCGCCTGACTTGGTTCTCAAAACGAGGCAAAATGTAATCAACCCTCTGTCGGATTCTCGCGGGTTTTGGATTCTATAAAGGTCCTGTGATCGCCGCCATTTTTTTATTACGGCTGTGGAGAGTGAAGAAGGAGGGAGCTGGGATCTGTGCTGTTGCTGTTGTAAGCTGACACTGTGCATAGGGGCTGGCTATTGTTGTCCCTATAGGGGCTGGCTGTTTTCCTGTCCATAACCGCTGGCTGTTGTCTATAGAGGGGCTGGCTGTTGTCCTGTCCATAAGGGCTGGCTGGCTGTTATCTACAGAGGGGCTGGCTGTTGTCCTGTCTATAGGGGCTGGCTGTTGTCCTGTCCATAGGGGCTGGCTGGTTGTAGTGCTGTGTTGTCCAGGGGGTGCTCTGTTCTTCAGGGGTGCTCTTCACCCACCCCCCAGTGTGAAAAAAAAGTAATAATAATAATTTTTGTGTGTGTGTTAGCCACACTTGTCAACAATGCAGGGGTGCTGTGCTGCTGTCTGTTAAGGGGCTACTGCCTCTTTCAGGGGTTCACCCCAGAGTTCAAATAAAAAAAATAAGCAATTATTTTTGTGTGCATGTTAGCCACACCTGTCATCGGCATAGGCGCGCAAGGGTGCTGTCTGTCAAGGGGATGCTGCCCAAAAAATAAGAAACAATTTTTTTTGTGTGTGTGTTAGCCAAACCTGTCATCGGCGTAGGTGCGCAGGGGTGCTGTGCTGCCTGTGTTGTTTATCAAGAGGCTGCTGCCTCATTCGGGTGCTCTCCCTCCCAGGGCCGTAGCAAGGGTAGTGCGGACGGTGCCATCGCACAGGGCACCACAGGTCAGGGGCAGGGGTGTATCTAGCGATCCAAGCGCCCCTGGCAATGTAATGGACTGGCGCCCCCCCTATGCAGTGCCCCCAGTAGTAACCCTCCAGTAGCAATCACCCTATGCTGCGTTGCCCCAAGAGTAGGCCCCCCCTATACAGTGCCCCCAGTAGAGTGTCCCCCATATACAGTGCAACCCCCATAAATTACCCCCTGTAGTGGCCACTCCTATACAGTGCCCCCAGTAGTGGCCACCCCTATACAGTGCCCCCAGTAGTGGCCACCCCTATTCAGTGCCCCCAGTAGCAGGCACCCCCCCATAAAGTGCCCCCAGTAGTGGCCATCCCTTATTTCAGTGCCCTCAGTAGTGGCCACCCCTATAGAGTGCCCCCAGTAATGGCCACCCCTATACAAAGCGGTCACCCCCTATTTCTGTGCCCCCCCTACACACACACACAAAGAGAGAAAAAAAAAACTTACCTGATCCTTTCTCCTGACGTGACCACCGCTGTCCGCTTAGTCCCACCCGCTCTTCCGGCTCCCTGTGCAGGCATGTGATGGGAGAGACATCATACGTCATGATGTCTCTCCCATCACATGCCTGCAGAGGGAGCCGGAAGACGGAGCTCATTAGTGAGCTCCAGCCAGCTCCCTCCGCGGACGACGCAGCAGCTAATGAGAGTCAGGCAGACTCTCATTAGCTGGCTGCTATTACAAACACACAGCCGCCGCTGGTGGCTGCGTGTTTGTAAACTGTGTAGGGCAGACCGCTATCTCTGAGGTCTGCCCTACACTTGTGGGGCCGAGGGACTTGTCCACCCCTTGGCTACTGTTGGCACTGCCGGGTGGTGACCCCCCTTTGGTCGGCACCCCTGGCGAGTGCCATCCTGGCCAATGGGTAGATACGCCCCTGGTCAGGGGGCGCTGTTTGGGCCTGTCAAATTTCTGTTTATTATCATTCTTGCTTGTGGCTTCCTCTTATTTCATCCCCAGCATCTCCTGGCCTCTCCTATCTCTTTCCTGGCCTTTCCCCATGAAGCCATGGCCCTTTTTTGGGTGCATTATGTCCCTTTGAAAAATGAGGGGGGCACCAATGCTCTTTCTGGCACAGGGCAACAAAAAGTCTAGTTACGGCTCTGCTCCCTCCCAAGTGCCAAAAAAATATTAATCAATCAGTTTTTTTTGTGTGTGTTCACGTTAGCCATGACATCACAAAACGCCTCTGCTGAGATTTGCATAAACATTTTCAAAGGTGAAAATAGAGGATATGGTTTAAAAATGGAATAAAGCAGCTAAAACTGCGTTCTCTGATTATAGTGGCCCTACTCCCTACCCATGGCCCCTCTACCTGACTTTCAGTGAGTCAGAGGAGCAACTCCATGCAGCCATATTCCAGAGTGCAGCTGCTCCTGTAGTCCAGGTCAGAAGATGTGTAGGGGGTGTGGTGATGATATGGACTAAAAATGGAGCTCACATCCACTAAAGTGGACATTGAATCCCCAATCTAACAGGGAGCGCAGCTGTAATTTATACACAACACAGGATGGAATGACGATATAGGGTTGGGTGATGGTAGAATCTGGAGTGATGTATACATCATCTTCTTCACACAATATTAATTTGTCCCCGCTGGAATCCACCATTACAGGTGCCTCTGTAATTTTTTTATGTAATTGACAGTAAAGGTTGTTCTCGTAGAATTTGTATTTCATTTTGATGGACATCATCTTTTCCACATTTTGGGGAAGTAGTCTCAGGCCGATCACTGACAAGGTTCCCGGCTGTGCTGAAAACTCTTTCTGAGTACACACTGGAAGGTGGGCAGCTCAAGTAAAGCAAAGGCAGTTTTATGTGTAAGGGCCTCCAAAGGGTATATTTATTTACTAAAGTTTCTAAAAATGAAAAGTGTTCATGTTGCCCATAGCAATCAATCAGATCCTGTCTATCATTTTGTAGAATGCAATAGAGAAATGATAACTACAATCTGATTGGTAGCTATGGGCAACATGAACACTTTTTAGAAACTTTAGTAAAACTAAAATTACCCCCAAATTGCCTCTTTTTCCTACCAGTAGTTACTTACATGTATCTCTTTATTTTCAGATCTGTGTCCGTTGGGAAGAAAAAACAAAGTCTTCATCCCTTCTGGGATGAAAATCCACTCTCAGCAAGCAGGCACGGCGCTCAAGAATTCCCAAGAAAGACACAACGTAAAACTTAAACCTTAAACTGAAATGTTGCATTCAATGCTCTGTTCTGCTTGTTCACATTTCTAAGTAATATGGTTAAGTGGACAGTGGGAACAATGGCAATTTGAAGGCCACTAACTAACTCTGTTTTTTTTAATGTCCCTGTACAGGTTGGGAAATGCCTTTACTTCCACTAATCCAAAGGATTATTGAAATCAATTGTTTTTGGAAACACTCTTCCTGGTCCCCTTCTGGGATGAAAATCCACTCCTAGCCACAGAAGCAGGCGCAGGATTCTCAAGAAAGACGCAATGTAAGGCCTAAATCAGGGGTAGCCAACCTCGGTCCTCGAGGGCTACTAACAGTTCATGTTTTCCAGACCACCTAGCTGGTGCACAGGTGTATTCCTTAATCACCAATACATTTGTAAAGATCCACAGGTGGAGTTAATTATTACAGTTATTATTCTGTGAGGAGACCTGGAAAACATGCACTGTTGGTAGCTCTCAGGGTTGGCTAACCCTGCCTTAAATCATAGATCTTACGCTTGAGGCCACTAACTAACTCTGTTTTTTTTAATGTCCCTGTACAGGTTGGGAAATGCTTTTTCATGTGGAAAGCACTACTAGAAGTCTTCCTGGTCCCCTTCTGGGATGAGAAAATCCACTCCCAGCAACAGCCATGCTCAAGGATTATTCTGTGGCAAGGACTGATGTGAATGTGTAAAAGATTTTTTTGTAAATGCCTCCTCCCCTCCTCATCTCCCTCATAAGTTTTCTTCAGAATCAAATTATGAAATAAAATTTACTACCAATCAACCCTTCCTGTCCCTGCCCTGCCTTCAACTACATACATACTCCAACTCCCTCAGGGCTCTCTTGCATCATAAAAGTGTTTCCTGATGTGCCATGTTTGAAGTTGAACTGTTTGTGCCGCCCACTGCTGCCGCTTAGCTTAGTCAGCCAGCTAGCTTGGTGCAAATTTTGGGCCTAAATTGGATGAAAACAATATAGTGAGCTGTGAGGTGGTCAAAATTGACTGGAAATGAATGGAAATAAATGTTATTGAGGTTAGTAATATTGTAGGAACAAAAACAGGCCCATTTTATGTGATTTTAGCGATTTTTATGATTTTTTAAGAAAAAATCCAGATCCAATACCAAAACCGAAAAACAAAATACGGAGGTGAGGTTTTGGCAAAACCAATCCAGATCCAAAACCAGAGGAGGATCCAGATCCAAAACCAAAACATGGGGGTAAGTGCACATCTCTAAATAACATATGCTGGAATGGATATGACATTTCTTTCTCCACGGGGCACTTTGAAAGAAATTTTTATCTTTTGAACGTTTGCCGCTCTTATATTAGTGCTGCTACCTAATCTGTTCTTACCCGTCTAAACTTCGCTATCTTACTGTATCTTACATCTACACCTGCAATGGAAGCTACAGCCACCGGGAAAGACTGACAAACGGAGATCCAGGCTCCTCACAAGTGGGTAGAGCTGAGATATCATGACCTTCGCACAGCAGAACAGGTGTTCCAGTTACAGATCCCCTGTGCTTACCATTCCGGTGGTAAAACATACGGTCATCAGGGGAGACCACCACATGGAGCCTGACAGGTATAATTCTAATACTAGACTCCTTAACATTGGACGCATAGCATAAGGGGTTTTTACAGTTAAACACTCCGTTTGGAATATTATCAGCTCCCCGATCAAGGATAGAGCTATGTCTCTCATATCCTCAGAGCTCTGAATATATTTACAGGACAATTCTAAAAAGGACTCTGATAAAAGCACCTTACAGGTATTCATCTATTGCAGCTCTAATATATACTAATCCTTTGAAGAAAGAGAAATACAGTGATACTATTGTGAATTGATACACTGTTAAAAGTCCATGTGCTTTATACGGGTGCCATTATTTTAGATAGAGGAGAATAATATAATACACACTGTTGGAGTATATATGTTTTATACTGATTAATCTCAGCGATTATATTTTATTTTAATAAATCAGAATTTATAGCAATAAATAATTGATTCTTATATGAAGTTTTAGTGAACATGTCAATTGTATCCACTCCTTGGTTCAAAAGCTGCTATACACATTGTTACTTATTTTTTTCCTTGGGGCTGACTAAAGGCCCCCATACATCAGCAATCGATTCTGGCAATTCTGCAATTTGCAGATGATTGTATAAAAATATCTTCAATGTATGGGCTTCACAGATCGCAGATTGCATCCAAAAAGTGATTGGAATTGTTAAATCAGATTGTCCAACATATTGGATTTCACAGATCAATTGGGACAGTAGATTACTAGTATATGGAGATGATCAGCAGATTTGCAGACCATTACAAGTAAAATGATGGGCCTTTCAAGATTTGCAGATCTGTGTTTGCTGAAAATGATCTGCCAATAACTGAAAAAGATCTGTAATGTATGGGCGCAGATTGCTAGATTGGGAAATCCTAAAATCGGGCAATAAATCGTCAAATTGTTCAATTGTGGTTTTCAGATTGCTGATGTATGGGGGCATTTAGGCTTGTTTCTGCATTACTGGGTCTAAAAGAATTGCCTACAATTAATGAGACCTCTATCATGACTCCATCTGATAAGGTCACCATTCAAAGAATGCTTGAGGACTATTTTAATGATAACGGCCAAATTGGCATGTCAGACAGTCCATTTGAGTACTGGCAGGAAAAAAAGGCAATCTGGAAATTGCACGGGGTCGGCGCACATCCCTACTTATTAATGTACTAAATGGACAGTACTGGAAATTAGTCTAGGTCATATTGACCAAGTAAGACTGTGTAAATTGGAGTCAGTGTAATCTAATGGGTCTATTCATCAAAGTTCTGTTTTGCATTTGATTTTATGTTCAATTTAGCTCACCTGAAATCAAATCAAATCAAGATATCACTGACAAAATCCCACATTTACAGAAATTTGATTCTGTAAGCCTTTTCTAAATTGAATTTGATGTGGTAGGATTTTGACTAGTGATTTCTTAAACACGGAATCGAACTAAAAATCACCCAAAATAATAGATCTGGTAATTTTAGCATGAGCAGGTGCCAGTTACACAGAAACATGCAGAGACCTGTGAGATCCGTGCATCTTTCTGTGTGAAAAAAACTCATTAAAAGTGTAAAATAAAATTAAAATCCACATGGGGTATCCCTCTAAATGCACAACCAGCACCAGGCTTTTCTGAGCCAGTCCTGGTTTGAAAATACAGGGGGACAAAAGATGTAGGGTTCTCCCATATTTTCAACATCCAGCATCGGGCTCAGTGAGTCCTTGTACGGGGAACAAAATGAATAGGGTCCCCTGTATTTTCCAAAACCAGCATTGGACTCTTTTTTAGCGGGGGTGTAATGTTGCTAGCCAGCCCAGGTTAAGGTTCCCTGGGGAAGTGGGGACCCCCCTTGGAGTGAGGGATATACACTCAACTGAGGATGTGAAGTATGTGGAAAAACCATATCAATTACAAAGACGTATAAAGTAATTATGTTTATTGATATTAAAATCTCTAAATCCCAATTAGGGATGGCTGTATGTACCCCAATCACCTTCTCACTGTGCGGGATGAGATGCTCTTTCAGGGATTGTCTTTCCGTAAGGTCTTTTATCTTGTCAGTTCCATATGTTACCCTGATGTGGTTTTCTATTAGACCATCAGTGAGGGACGTAAACTTAGGGGTGACTGATAAGAAATGGAAGCGGTGTACCGCACGTATGATCACCAAAATCTCTGTCCTAAATTTCCATCTTGGCTTTCTCTGGGGAGTGGGTCCCAAACAGGTGCAATATTGATGTCTTTTACACCCAGGATGTGGTGATCATTATCTGTTAGCTTCTCCCTGGGGTATAGAAGTATGTTCTTTCTCACTAATGAGCTCCGTCTTCCGGCTCCCTCTGCAGGCATGTGATGGGCGAGACGTCATGACGTATGATGTCTCTCCCATGCAGGAGAAGAGCTGGCGGGACTAAGCGGACAGCGGCGGTCGCGTCAGAAACGAGAATCAGGTAAGTTTTTTTTTCTCTCTTTGTGTGTGTAGGGGGGGGCACTGAAATAGGGGGTGACCGCTACAGGGGGCACTTTATAGGGGTGGCCACTACTGGGGGCACTGAAATAAGGGGTGGCCGCTACTGGGGGCACTTATGGGGGGGAGCCTGCTACTGGGGGCTCTGTATATGGATGACCACTACTGGGGACAATTTAGGGGGGTGGCCACTACTGGGGGAACTATATAGGGGTGGCCACTACTGGGGGCACTGTATAGGGGTGGCCACTACTGGGGGCACTGTATAGGGGTGGCCACTACTGGGGGTAATTTAGGGGGGTTGCACTGTATAGGGGGGACACTCTACTGGGGGCTCTGTATAGGGGGGCTACTAATGGGTGCAACGCAGCATAGGGGGATTCCTACTGGAGGGTTACTACTGGGGGCACTGCATAGGGGGGGCGCAAGTCCATTACATTGCCAGGGGCGCTTGGATCCCTAGATACACCCCTGCTGTCTCCATCTGATCCTGCTTCTGTATTCTGCTTCTGCAGATCACTGTAATTCTCCGCTACAAGTGAGTCCCAGAGGTCCAGGTGTACAGTGTATGTAAGCACTGCCTGTGTCTTATTCACAGTGCTGAGACAAGCAGCTAAGCTGCCGGATGTCTGTCTCCATCTGATCCTGCTTCTGTATTCTGCTCCTACAGATCACTGTAACCCTCCTCTACAGGTGACTCCCAGAGGTCCAGGTGTATTGTGTAAGTGAGCACTGTCTGTGTCTTATTCACAGTGCTGAGACAGGCGGCTAAGCTGCCGGATGTCTGTCTCCATCTGATCCTGCTTCTGTATTCTGCTCCTGCAGATCACTGTAACCCTCCTCTACAGGTGACTCCCAGAGGTCCAGGTGTACAGTGTAAGTGAGCACTGTCTGTGTCTTATTCACAGTGCTGAGACAGGCGGCTAAGCTGCCGGATGTCTGTCTCCATCTGATCCTGCTTCTGTATTCTGCTCCTACAGATCACTGTAACCCTCCTCTACAGGTGAGTCCCGGAGGTCCAGGTGTACAGTGTAAGTGAGCACTGCCTGTGTCTTATTCACAGTGCTGAGACAGGCGGCTAAGCTGCCGGATGTCTGTCTCCATCTGATCCTGCTTCTGTATTCTGCTCCTGCAGATCACTGTAACCCTCCTCTACAGGTGACTCCCAGAGGTCCAGGTGTACAGTGTAAGTGAGCACTGTCTGTGTCTTATTCACAGTGCTGAGACAGGCGGCTAAGCTGCCGGATGTCTGTCTCCATCTGATCCTGCTTCTGTATTCTGCTCCTACAGATCACTGTAACCCTCCTCTACAGGTGAGTCCCGGAGGTCCAGGTGTACAGTGTAAGTGAGCACTGCCTGTGTCTTATTCACAGTGCTGAGACAGGCGGCTAAGCTGCCGGATGTCTGTCTCCATCTGATCCTGCTTCTGTACTCTGCTCCTGCAGATCACTGTAACCCTCCTCTACAGGTGAGTCCCGGAGGTCCAGGTGTACAGTGTAAGTGAGCACTGTCTGTGTCTTATTCACAGTGCTGAGACAGGCGGCTAAGCTGCCGGATGTCTGTCTCCATCTGATCCTGCTTCTGTATTCTGCTCCTACAGATCACTGTAACCCTCCTCTACAGGTGAGTCCCGGAGGTCCAGGTGTACAGTGTAAGTGAACACTGCCTGTGTCTTATTCACAGTGCTGAGACAGGCGGCTAAGCTGCCGGATGTCTGTCTCCATCTGATCCTGCTTCTGTATTCTGCTCCTGCAGATCACTGTAACCCTCCTCTACAGGTGAGTCCCGGAGGTCCAGGTGTACAGTGTAAGTGAACACTGTCTGTGTCTTATTCACAGTGCTGAGACAGGCGGCTAAGCTGCCGGATGTCTGTCTCCATCTGATCCTGCTTCTGTATTCTGCTCCTACAGATCACTGTAACCCTCCTCTACAGGTGAGTCCCGGAGGTCCAGGTGTACAGTGTAAGTGAGCACTGCCTGTTTCTTATTCACAGTGCTGAGAGAGGCGGCTAAGCTGCCATATGTCTGTCTCCATCTGATCCTGCTTCTGTATTCTGCTCCTACAGATCACTGTAACCCTCCTCTACAGGTGACTTCTGGAGGTCCAGGTGTACAGTGTAAGTGAGCACTGCCTGTGTCTTATTCACAGGGCTCAGACAGGCGGCTAAGCTGCCGGATGTCTGTCTCTGCCTCATCCTGCTTTTGTATTCTCCCGGCCAGACTGGACAGCAGCGGTGTCCGTTGTAGTGGCAATAGGGTCTGTAGCACCAAGGAGTGTGCTCCAGCACTGTGGGAAGTAGATCTCTGTTCTATATTAACCATGCGGTTGTGTCATGCCTGGTTTAGCCAGAAGTCTGCCACTGGTGCAGCGTTCAGTCCTCTGCTGGGCTCGGTAACTTAGCAGCATGGCAGTGTGCGGCCAGGTGGGCATGTCTGTAGTAGGTCGGCCAATCACAGCTTCAACTGGGATTTTATGTGAAACTGCATCTAATCACCTGGACTAAGTCTCCTCTTTTTGTTACTGACATACTCCTCATCCTCACTACGTTTTCTCTTCATAGTTTTTGGAAATGGTGTAACTATTGCAGTTTCTAGGCATCCAGTTTCTAGGCATCCAGTTTCTAGGTAAGCTGAACTAAGTCTCCTCCTTTTGTTAGTGCCATACTCTTCACAACGTTTTCTCTTCCTATTTTTTGGAAATGGTGTAAAGGTTCCAGCTTCTAGGCACTTTATGAGATGTTCCCTCATTAGTTCATTGTTGTAGCTGCTGGTGGGAATGTCGTTGTAGAAGAGCAGCTCCACAGCATTTGCTATGGCATATACCACACAGTCAAGTGAGTTTTCCGGCTGTTGCTCCACGTCCAGGATTTTGATCATTTTCAGCGTGTTTCTTGGAACAACAGTTCCGTAGAGGTCTTGTAGTTGTTTAAGAGCACAGGGGGTAAACATTAACTCTTGAAGACTGTCTGCAACTTGTATCTCCCCATTCCGAAAGCAGGACAGGAAACAGTGTTGGTGACACTTATCTGCGTGGATCTGTACTGCAGGCCCAGAGACGGGGATGTACGAGCTAAATATTGCTCCCCATGTGCTTTGCAAGCCTTGCGTATTAAATTGTCGCTGCAGTATGTTCTGGGCGGCATCAATGATGCTGGCTTCCAGATGCCCGCGGCCCTGCAGGCTGAGTCTATGTTCATGTGTTAGCCATAAATGAGCCAGCCACATTATCTGTAAATGTGCAAGAAAAAAGTGGAATTAGGGATAAATGGCAATATGTTTCTACCTACTAAACCAATGTTATTTACATGTGCAATAAAGACACATGCACAGCATTTGCCCATTGCTTAGGACACAAGGTAATGGTATACAAGGGTGGTAGGGTACTACATATGTAATCTATGTAACAGTATAGTCAAAGTATTTGCCGGAAGCCAATGAGAGTAAAATGAATTAGTGGTATATAACAAAACATATAGCATAAAGGAGACATGCTGGTATATGAAATCCGGTCCTAAAGAACACCAATGTTTTGCAGCAAACCGGGAACAATAAAACATAAGACTGGTAAAGAATGAAAGCCAACGCCGTAAGGTCACATGACTGCTTTTGCCCATTCTGTGCCTTCATGCCGCTGTGCACAAATGTCACTGTAAGATGGCATTGTAGCACGTTTATGTTCTGGCTGATGACAATGTAGCTGTGGGTTATTATTATTCGGTTGCAGTTATGATAAAGTCAGTGTGGCCTGGCTGTGTTGGCCTATTAAGGAAAGAGTAGGAAAGTCATGGTAGGTAACTTTGGCCTACAGTATTTGTGTTTTCAGGGGCTTCACTAGATATCAGCAACCAGGAAAGAGGTCCTGACTGTCAGGCATCTTTCTTCTTAGTCATGTGAGTGCTGATAACATTCTGTAACTTATTATGTTTCCCAATGGTGAGATGTGGAGTGAATTAGGACAGTGTCAGGGTGCAGTAGTATACTCTCACATGTGCACTGACCATCTGCCAGATCCCTCTCCCATGTCACTGTAGCACATGAAGCATGTAGACACTGCCGTTTCCATGTCATGTCATTGCAGAGTGGGAACTGGGCAGTGACAATGTGATCACACGTAACCTCCCTGACGTGTGGGAGTGCCATGGGATTGTTGTGGACATGTAGTAAAAGCCATATGTGATTCTGAGTTGTACATAGGGGGAATGGAAGTCTGTGTCTGATGTATCTCTTCCCTTGTACCCAGCATGTTGGTGGTGCAAGTACTAATGATGATGGTTATGGCGGCTGGCGTAATATTAATGGGCGGCGCAGGTTTCTATGTACAGATGCACAAACTCCTGCATGAGCTGAATGTATAGCCGCATTAGTATAAGGTAGTGACTCTGAATACAATTACTGTATATATAGCCACTTTGCATGTGACTCAGAATAAGCCCCCTAATATATGTATAGCGTAAGGGAGAGGGGATAAGATGGTGTACTAAGCCATTCCTTAGTAGTCTGTATGAGTTTAGCAATGGTTGTTATTAGTCAGTGACATATGTAATATGCAGAGTATGCCTGGTATATCTATGTGATTAGGGGCCTATTCATCACTGGGGGCCTGGAATCAAGTGATTGTATTACAGTCATTTATGTGTTAAAATATCCACATAGAGCTGATTGTGTAGGCCAGGGATATTCAACTTGTGGCCCTCTAGTGGCTGTAGAACTACACATCCCAGCATGCTCTGCCTCAGTTTTGCTGTTAGGGCATGATAAAGCTGAGCAGGGCATGCTGGTATGTGTAGTTCCGCAGCTGCTGGAGGGATGCATGTTGAATCCCACTGATGTAGGACAAACAAGTCACAGCATGAAACAGACAGAACAGGAGAGTACAATAAGAAATTCTAATTCTGATATTGATGAGATACATTCTAAGGCGCTTATTTATATTATAGGTGTGGAAATCCCAATTGTAGAAGAAAATATGATTAATGATGATTGGCAACAAAAACAATTAGAAATAAATAAAGAAAAGATGACAGGGAAAATAATATCCCACCCTGCTAATAATACAACATAGCTCTAACTAAGCACAAATGGTCATAGCATGGTCTACTTACAGCTAATACACGGGTACAAACATGGTTGTGAGGTCCCCCAAAAAGCTGCAACCAGCACCGGTCTATGCCAGGCTTAGATGGTCCCACTATAATAGTGCCATGTTATTAAGCTATATTTTAAAATTAGATTTATTTTAAAATATTCTTACCTTAGACTCTCGTATCAGCAAAAAGCGTTAAAGTAATGAAAAAAATGCGTGTAGATAGCTATACCGATATATAACTAGCACACAACTCACTCTCATCCAATAACTGATTGTCCTGTACCAAGCAGGGCCTTTTTTCCCATACCTGAGTGACATCACAAAGGCAGCCTGTGACATCATCAGCCTCAACCTGCCTGCTTTCCACCACTGCATGTAATGACTCACGTGCTTTACTATAATGTTTGTTTACCAGGGATAGCTGGGCTACAAGAAAATGGTCTTTGTTCACCAGCATGCAGATGATGCCAACAATTACATTCTAATTCCCATAACAAAAGTGTGTGAGGGCCCCTATGTACCACCCAATGGGGAGAAATATATATAACACACGTAACTATGACAAGGATGATACCCCCCCCCTCAGCTCTGGGTCACATAGCAGCTGCACCCCTTGCACCCATGGTAGTTACGCCCATGGCCACGCGGTAAATTGTATTGAGCCCTAAAAGTTTTAATGACCACTACTTTATACCATTGTATTATGCAGCATTTTCCAATAGTACACAGAATAAAACAGAGCAGTCCTGAAGGGAAAGGGCACCACAGGCCCATGTGCCTATACCAAAGCCACCTTCTAACAGTGATTTGTCAGGTGTCACAAGGGAGCAGCGCTCTGAACATTAGGAATTCGTGCAAACATTTGGACATTTGTGGCTGTATAGTGTTCCTATTTTAGGTGTGGACATATATAATTCTCTATGGATGTGAAGAAGCTGCACACTGGCTATAAAATAAAAAATTATTAGTTAAAAGAAGTTGAAAATTTTTTTTTTTATTCCGCTGTACCCCAGTTTATTCATATAAGCACTGTGACGTTGTGTGCTGTACCCCCCCAGTGTATACATATATAAGCACTGTGACGCTGTGTGCCGCAATCCGCCCCAGTGTATACATATATAAGCACTGTGACGCTGTGTGCCGTACTCCCCCCCAGTGTATACATATATAAGCACTGTGACGCTGTGTGCCGTACTCCCCCCCAGTGTATACATATATAAGCACTGTGATGCTGTGTGCTGTACCCCCCCAGTGTATACATATATAAGCACTGTGATGCTGTGTGCCGTACTCCCTCCCAGTGTATACATATATAAGCACTGTGATGCTGTGTGCCGTACTCCCTACCAGTGTATACATATATAAGCACTGTGATGCTGTGTACCGTACTCCCTCCCAGTGTATACATATATAAGTAGTGTGATGCTGTGTGCCGTACTCCCTCCCAGTGTATACATATATAAGTAGTGTGATGCTGTGTGCCGTACTCCCCCCAGTGTATACATATATAAGCACTGTGACACTGTGTGCTGTACCCCCCCAGTGTATAAATATATAAGCACTGTGACGCTGTCTGCCGTACTCCCCCCAGTGTATACATATATAAGCACTGTGACGCTGTGTGCCGTACTCCCCCTCAGTATATACATATATAAGCACTGTGACGCTGTGTGCCGTACTCCCCCCCAGTGTATACATATATAAGCACTGTGACGCTGTGTGCCGTACTCCCCGTGTATACATATATAAGCACTGTGATGCTGTGTGCTGTACTCCCCCCCAGTGTATACATATATAAGCACTGTGACGCTGTGTGCCGTACTCCCCCCAGTGTATACATATATAAGCACTGTGACACTGTGTGCCGTACTCCCCGTGTATACATATATAAGCACTGTGACGCTGTGTGCTGTACTCCCCCCCAGTGTATACATATATAAGCACTGTGACGCTGTGTGCAGTACTCCCCCCAGTGTATACATATATAAGCACTGTGACACTGTGTGCCGTACTCCCCCCAGTGTATACATATATAAGCACTGTGACGCTGTGTGCCGTACTCCCCCCAGTGTATACATATATAAGCACTGTGACGCTGTGTGCCGTACTCCCCCCCAGTATATACATATATAAGCACTGTGACGCTGTGTGCCGTACTCCCCCCCAGTGTATACATATATAAGCACTGTGACGCTGTGTGCCGTACTCCCCGTGTATACATATATAAGCACTGTGATGCTGTGTGCTGTACTCCCCCCCAGTGTATACATATATAAGCACTGTGACGCTGTGTGCCGTACTCCCCCCAGTGTATACATATATAAGCACTGTGACACTGTGTGCCGTACTCCCCGTGTATACATATATAAGCACTGTGACGCTGTGTGCTGTACTCCCCCCCAGTGTATACATATATAAGCACTGTGACGCTGTGTGCAGTACTCCCCCCAGTGTATACATATATAAGCACTGGCAGGCTTTACGAGCTGATAGCGTTCAGCCATCTATTGAGGGTAAGTATTAGATTATTTGCTTTGCTTCTTTGTTTGAATCCATTAGCTGCAGGGCGGTCCAATGATCGCCTGGTGGCGGCGCCAACGTGGGATCTCATATGATTGGGAGATTGGAGTAGTCATGACCCAACCCAGTCATTTATGGTTGATACGCCATTGCAAGTTTGATGTTAGGGGTTCTCCATTTGCGTCATTCCTCGGCGGCCTATTGACATGTAATTTTTTAAAAGTGGTTATATCAAGGGGTAAGTGGATACTGTCATGTATGCTACTGTGTAGAGAGGGTATGGGGGTCTCCTGTATACACGTATCATATGACTATTACATATACAATTTCCTCAATCAGTGTGTGTCTAATTCAAAAGGAAGTTAGTTTTCTTTGCTCAACATTCTTAGGTGTATTTGCCCGGCACATCATTCGGTTCATGATGTAGGTGGAGTCCTACGGGTGAGGCGCAAGGGTGGTTACATCCCAATCTTATTCTGCTTTGCAAATTGTAGTTTGCTGCTATTTAGACTGGGTTTTGGTTGGTTGAGGTAGTTGCTAAGTGTTTTTCTCAATGTTGTGTCGGAATAGTTGGGTTTGGTGTGGTAATCAGGGTTCAGAATGTTGTTTTCACAAAAATTGCTGCAGTTGACAGCATGGTGGGCTTGTGTGCCCCTCTTATAATTTCGGGCTGGAGTAGTTTCAATTTTCATGTTTGATCCTTGGGGGTCACATTGGGTGTGTTTTTTGAGTGGGGTTGCCTGTATAGAACAGTGACGTGGTGCAGCTGAAAGGTGTGGAGTCGATTGTCGTGGTGAAAGTATTATTGGAATATAGGCCGGATGGGAGGAGTGTGTGGTCGAAATGCTGCCTCGTTTTGACTTGGTTAGTGGCACTTAAAGATTGTGTGTTGGTCAAGGCGAGACTAGGATGAATGTCTAAGTAACCAGTCATGCTATGTCGCTGGGTAGCTTGGTTTCTGTGTTATAGCTTTTGTTGGAAATTCAGCTTGGAAATTTTCCATCTGGTCGGAAGGCATCTTATTTGGCCTTGGTCTGTGTGCACGATAAGGATTTGTTGTTCTAGGGCTCGGTCATTTTGGGTGGTGGGCCAGTGTCCTTTGGAGTCTGGTTTTAGCGGGAATACGCTGCAGCTCAGTGGCTTTATGTGGCATAAGATAACTTTGTGGGGGCACTTACTCTCGATGAACCTGGCAAATTTGTCCTTCTCCGTGCGGGGGGACCCGGGCATTTTTCTGTGTTTAAGTGACTCAGAGTGGCCCAGGGGGGAAGTGAGACCCTCGCATCATTAGTGCGTCTTGAGGGGGGACGTTTCAGTCTTCCCCGAGTATTTGAGTGTGATGAAAGCTAGAACTGAGTCTGCAGCGTCTCTTGCCAGCCTGGTTAGGTTAATTAATTAATTAGAAATAAAAGCTGTGGACTTTTAGCCAAGCTCTTGTTGTCTGTGTCGTTATTTTTTAGTTTAAGTAAGCTATGCAAGGTTGTTAAGGGTTAGAAGCAAATAACCAATGTATTATCTTATAGTAGGCAAAGGCAGTATAAGCGTGAGAATATATAATATTACTGGTGTTTTTGCTGTATGGCTATTTAAGACAACCTTGTTGCTGGGCAGTTTATAGTGCTGGCTGGTCAGATGTTTGGTAGAGCCAATGATCTTGCTTGAGGGAGTGGTCGGTTTATCAGTATATATTGGCTCGTTTGCATGAAGACAGCCTCTTTGGTTATGGATCTTTGAAATCCACCGTCCCACCCGTTAACGAATTTTGTTGTGTCACACTAACCTTTTCCTTTCCCAAATTAGGGGAGGCACAACATGGCGGGAATACGCTGCAGCTCAGTGGCTTTATGTGGCGTAAGATAACTTTGTGGGGTCACTTGCCCTCGATGAACCTGGCAAATTTGTCCTTCTCCATGTGGGGGGACCCGGGCGTTTTTCTGTGCGTAAGCACCTCAGATTGGCCCAGGGGGGAAGTGAGATCTTCGCATCATTAGTGCGTCTTGAGGGGGGATGTTTCAGTCATTCCCCGAGTATTTGAGTGTGATGAAAGCTAGAACTGAATCTACAGCGTCTCTTGCCATCCTGGTTATGTTAATTTATTAATTATAAATAAAAGCTGTGACCTTTTAGCCAAGCTCTTGTTGTCTGTGTCATTATTTATTAGTTTAACTAAGTAAGCTATGCAAGGTTGTTAAGGGTTAGAAGCAAATAACCAATGCTTTATCTTATGGCCCTGGCTAAATAACTTCAGTCCCCACTGGTGCGATAAACACTTTTAGGTGACACTAGTATAGACTTAGCCTTAGACTTTAGCTCTTCGCTAAATATCTTCGGTCCCCACTGGTACAGTAAACAGTTTTAGGTGACACTAGTATAGATTTAGCCATTGTAAATTGGAACATTATATGCCTTGCTAAATATCTTTGGTCCCCTCTGGTACGGTAAACACTTGAGGTGACACTATTATCGATTTAGCAATTGTTGAGCGGATTATTATGGACCTGGTTAAATATCTCTGGTCCCTTGTGGTGCTGTAGACACATTCAGGTGACACTAGAATTGATTTAGCAATTGCAAAGCAGAATAATATGGGCCTTGCTAAATATCTTTGGTCCCATCTGGTCTGTTATCCACTTTTAGGTGACACTATTATTGATGTAGCCATTGTAAAGTGTAACATTATGGCCTTGCTATATATCTTTGGCCCCCTCTGCTGCTGTAATCACTTTCACATGACACTAGTATTGATGTAGCCATTGTAAACTGAATACTTTTTGTCTTGCTAAATATCATTGGTCCCCTCTTCTGGGGTAAACACTTTTTTACGTGATATTAGTATTGATTTAGCCATTATACAAAAAAACTGAAGAAAATAGCGCTTCCTAGGTGATCTGAAGTGTGAGAAGAGACTGCTCCCAAGGAGAAGAATTTGTGTAATTACTTCAAAAGCTAATAGGGACAAAATTGGCTGCACTCAATTAATCACACTTAATATGTATATTGTAAACCATACTTAGGTATGAAGTGTACAAATATTTTTAATAAGACAATCTCATACACAAATATAAAATATTCAGAACCTAAGTGGAACATGTATAGATACGCTGTATCTGTGGCAATTATATAGCTAGTGCAACAGTTTGATATAATGTTGCTATATTCTGCAACACGGAATGAGCTCACCCGATTTTCTGGCTGGTAGGACAGCCTATGATCTGCGGATCAAAAGTGTCAGTATTCCACGTATATTGCTGCATGAATCCCGGTGGCTGCAGCATATGCCTTCATGTGCCTGTCCCTAGATAGAGAACTTTCTCCCTTACATCGCGGGAACTCTCAGTGGTATTGCTCCGCTCCGTGTCAGGTAGTGTGTAGCTGCTGACGGAGCCGCCGGCCGGCTTGGCTGTGCACTCACTTGGGAGCGGGTGCTTGCAGTCACAATGGATAGACGTGACCCCCGATTGAGACTTCGTACCGGTTTGTGTATTGCCGGGATCTCCCTGTTGGAGAGGGTAGTGGACTGGATAATGATCTGGATGATGGGTCCGCTCAGAGAAAAGAGAATGTTGCTTAAAGAATCAGATGCCACAAGTCCAGCTATATTTGCTCAACGCGTTTCCGTGTGTCTACACACCTTCGTCAGGAGCATGCTGGGAAGAAGGGATTTAACCCTTTTATCCAATTTCTCTTAATTAGTATAATAAGGGTCATTTTCAGCTGAAAAGTTCAAAGAATGTCAGTCAGGTGCATTTAAATTGATCCCTCATATATCTTGCACCGTTACAAAGGTTATTTATAATCTTTTATACCCATGACAGTTTTTAAAAAATCGGAACTTATATAAGACAATATTTTTGTATCTGTAAAGATGATTTTAAATTATTTCATCTGATTGTATCATCCAGATATATTGTTTTATCGAGTAAAAACAAATTAACTATTTTGCTTGTATTATAATCTCACAACATATTTATATTTATATTTATAAATCATGGAAACCATTAAATAAATAAATATATATAGATGTTTGGATTATAGAATTGTATATTTATACATTTATCTATAGTCAGGAACAAAATAACTATATATTAGAAATAAGAATATACAACAAGTCCTTTATATATATATATTTTTTATTTTTTATTTTTTTTATATCTTTTTTTTATATCTTGTTACTTACCATTTATTTATTTAATGGTTTCTGCCTGACTCAGATTTGAAAACGAGGCAATCATCCAGCTGTCGGATTCTCGCGGGTTTTGGATTCTATAAAGGTCCTGTGATCGCCACCATTTTTTCATTACGGCTGTGGAGAGTGAAGAAGGAGGGAGCTGGGATCTGTGCTGTTGCTGACACTGTGCATAGGGGCTGGCTATTGTTGTCCATAAGGGCTGGCTGGCTGTTATCTACAGAGGGGCTGGCTGGCTGTTGTCCTGTCTATAGGGGCTGGCTGTTGTCTTGTCCATAGGGGCTGGCTGGTTGTAGTGCTGTGTTGTCCAGGGGGTGCTCTGTTCTTCAGGGGTGCTCTTCACCCACCCCCCAGTGTGAAAAAAAAGTAATAATAATAATTTTTGTGTGTGTGTTAGCCACACTTGTCATCAATGCAGGGGTGCTGTGCTGCTGTCTGTTAAGGGCATACTTGCCAACTCTCCCTAATTGTCAGGGAGACTCCCTGAAATAGTAGCAATCTCCCTGTCTCCCTGAAGAGTCTAGCAATCTCCCTCATTTCATCCTTACCCCCATTATGAAACTGTTATATTAAAAACAGAGATATATACATTCAAATTAGATCATTAGTGTAATTTTCCTGCATTGGTTATTATAAGGCACAATGATCCCTATGAATTTCTGCAAAGTATTAGTGTGTTTTCATCAACAAACAGATCTTACTAACTGCTTTTGGGCTGGTTTACATTTGGATGTAAGTCAGGTTTAGGACACGCCTCTCAGATTTATTAGTACACACCCACTGTAACACGCGCTCATAGGTGCTGCTTTCACAATCTCCCTGAAATGCTTTTTCAAAAGTAGGCAAGTATGGTTAAGGGGCTGCTGCCTCTTTCAGGGGTTCACCCCAGAGTTCAAATAAAAAAAATAAGCAATTATTTTTGTGTGCATGTTAGCCACACCTGTCATCGGCATAGGTGCACAGGGCTGCTGTCTGTCAAGGGGCTGCTGCCCAAAAAATAAGAAACAATTTTATTTTTGTGCGTGTTAGCCATACCTGTCATAGGCGTAGGTGGCCAGGGGTGCTGTGCTGCCTGTGTTGTTTATCAAGAGGCTGCTGCCTCATTCGGGTGCTCTCCCTCCCAGGGCCGTAGCTAGGGTAGTGCAGACTGTGCCATCGCACAGGGCACCACAGGTCAGGGGGCGCTGTTTGGGCCTGTCAAATTTCAGTTTATTATTATTCTTGCTTGTAGCTTCCTCTTATTTCATCCCCAGCATCTCCTGGTCTCTCCTATCTCTTTCCTGGCCCTTCTCCATGAAGCCATGGCCCTTTTTTGGGTGCATTATGTCCCTTTGAAAAATGAGGGGGGCACCAATGCTCCTTCTGGCACAGGGCAACAAAAAGTCTAGTTACGGCTCTGCTCCCTCCCAAGTTCAAAAAAATATTAGTTAATCAATCAATCAGTTTTTTTTGTGTGTGTGCACGTTAGCCATGGCATCACAAAACGCCTCTGCTGATATTTGCATAAACATTTTCAAAGGTGAAAATAGAGGATATGGTTTAAAAAATGGAATAAAGCAGCTAAAACTGCATTCTCTGATTATAATGTCCCTACTCCCTACCCATGGCCCCTCTACCTGACTTTCAGCGAGTCAGAGGGGCAACTCTATGCAGCCATATTCCAGAGTGCAGCTGCTCCTCCTGTAGTCCAGATCAGAAGATGTGTAGGGGGTGTGGTGATGATATGGACTAAAAATTGAGCTCACATCCACTAAAGTGGACAATGAATCGCCAATCTAACAGGGAGCACAATAGTAATTTATACACAACACAGGATGGAATGACAATATAGGCTTGGGTGATGGTATAATCTGGAGTGATGTATACATCATCTTCTTCACACAATATTAATTTGTCCCCGCTGGAATCCACCATTACAGGTGCCTCTGTAATTTTTGAATGTAATTGACAGTAAAGGTCGTTCTCGTAGAATTTGTATTTCATTTGATGGACATCATCTTTTCCACATTTTGGGGAAGTAGACTCAGGCCGATCACTGACAAGGTTCCCGGCTGTGCTGAAAAAACTCTTTCTGAGTACACACTGGAAGGTGGGCAGCTCAAGTAAAGCAAAGGCAGTTTTATGTGTAAGGGCCTCCAAAGGGTATATTTATTTACTAAAGTTTCTAAAATTGAAAAGTGTTCATGTTGCCCATAGCAATCAATCAGATCCTGTCTATCATTTTGTAGAATGCAATAGAGAAATGATAACTACAATCTGATTGGTAGCTATGGGCAACATGAACACTTTTTAGAAACTTTAGTAAAACTAAAATTACCCCCAAATTGCCTCTTTTTCCTTCCAGTAGTTATTTACATGTATCTCTTTATTTTCGGATCTGTGTCCGTTGGGAAGAAAAAACAAAGTCTTCATCCCTTCTGGGATGAAAATCCACTCTCAGCAAGCAGGCATGGTGCTCAAGAATTCCCAAGAAAGACACAACGTAAAACTTAAACCTTAAACTGAAATGTTGCATTCAATGCTCTGTTCCGCTTGTTCACATTTCTAAGTAATATGGTTAAGTGGACAGTGGGAACAATGGCAATTTGAAGGCCACTAACTAACTCTGTTTTTTTTAATGTCCCTGTACAGGTTGGGAAATGCTTTTTCATGTGGAAAGCACTACTAGAAGTCTTCCTGGTCCCCTTCTGGGATGAGAAAATCCACTCCCAGCAACAGCCATGCTCAAGGATTATTCTGTGGCAAGGACTGATGTGAATGTGTAAAAGATTTTTTTGTAAATGCCTCCTCCCCTCCTCATCTCCCTCATAAGTTTTCTTCAGAATCAAATTATGAAATAAAATTTACTACCAATCAACCCTTCCTGTCCCTGCCCTGCCTTCAACTACATACATACTCCAACTCCCTCAGGGCTCTCTTGCATCATAAAAGTGTTTCCTGATGTGCCATGTTTGAAGTTGAACTGTTTGTGCCGCCCACTGCTGCCGCTTAGCTTAGTCAGCCAGCTAGCTTGGTGCAAATTTTGGGCCTAAATTGGATGAAAACAATATAGTGAGCTGTGAGGTGGTCAAAATTGACTGGAAATGAATGGAAATAAATGTTATTGAGGTTAGTAATACTGTAGGAACAAAAACAGGCCCATTTTATGTGATTTTAGCGATTTTTATGATTTTTTAAGAAAAAATCCAGATCCAATACCAAAACCGAAAAACAAAATACGGAGGTGAGATTTTGGCAAAACCAATCCAGATCCAAAACCAGAGGAGGATCCAGATCCAAAACCAAAACATGGGGGTAAGTGCACATCTCTAAATAACATATGCTGGAATGGATATAACATTTCTTTCTCCAAGGGGCACTTTGAAAGAAATTTTTATCTTTTGAACGTTTGCCGCTCTAATAACTTATATTAGTGCTGCTACCTAATCTGTTCTTACCCGTCTAAACGTTGCTAACTTACTGTATCTTACATCTACACCTGCAATGGAAGCTACAGCCACCGGAAAAGACTGACAAACGGAGATCCAGGCTCCTCACAAGTGGGTAGAGCTGAGATATCATGACCTTCGCACAGCAGAACAGGTGTTCCAGTTACAGATCCCCTGTGCTTACCATTCCGGTGGTAAAACATACGGTCATCAGGGGAGACCACCACATGGAGCCTGACAGGTATAATTCTAATACTAGACTCCTTAACATTGGACGCATAGCATAAGGGGTTTTTACAGTTAAACACTCCGTTTGGAATATTATCAGCTCCCCGATCAAGGATAGAGCTATGTCTCTCATATCCTCAGAGCTCTGAATATATTTACAGGACAATTCTAAAAAGGACTCTGATAAAAGCACCTTACAGGTATTCATCTATTGCAGCACTAATATATACTAATCCTTTGAAGAAAGAGAAATACAGTGATACTATTGTGAATTGATACACTGTTAAAAGTCCATGTGCTTTATACGGGTGCCATTATTTTAGATAGAGGAGAATAATATAATACACACTGTTGGAGTATATATGTTTTATACTGATTAATCTCAGTGATTATATTTTATTTTAATAAATCAGAATTTATAGCAATAAATAATTGATTCTTATATGAAGTTTTAGTGAACGTGTCAATTGTATCCACTCCTTGGTTCAAAAGCTGCTATACACATTGTTACTTATTTTTTACCTTGGGGCTGACTAAAGGCCCCCATACATCAGCAATCGATTCTGGCAATTCTGCAATTTGCAGATGATTGTATAAAAATATCTTCAATGTATGGGCTTCACAGATCGCAGATTGCATCCAAAAAGTGATTGGAATTGTTAAATCAGATTGTCCAACATGTTGGATTTCACAGATCAATTGGGACAGTAGATTACTAGTGTATGGAGATGATCAGCAGATTTGCAGACCATTACAAGTAAAATAATGGGCCTTTCAAGATTGGCAGATCTGTGTTTGCTGAAAATGATCTGCCAATAACTGAAAAAGATCTGTAATGTATGGGCGCAGATTGCTAGATTGGGAAATCCTAAAATCGGGCAATCATTCGTCAAATTGTTCAATTGTGGTTTTCAGATTGCTGATGTATGGGGCATTTAGGCTTGTTTCTGCATTACTGGGTCTAAAAGAATTGCCTACAATTAATGAGACCTCTATCATGACTCCATCTGATAAGGTCACCATTCAAAGAATGCTTGAGGACTATTTTAATGATAACGGCCAAATTGGCATGTCAGACAGTCCGTTTGAGTACTGGCAGGAAAAAAGGGCAATCTGGAAATTGCACGGGGTCGGCGCACATCCCTACTTATTAATGTACTAAATGGACAGTACTGGAAATTAGTCTAGGTCATATTGACCAAGTAAGACTGTGTAAATTGGAGTCAGTGTAATCTAATGGGTCTATTCATCAAAGTTCTGTTTTGCATTTGATTTTATGTTCAATTTAGCTCACCTGAAATCAAATCAAATCAAGATATCACTGACAAAATCCCACATTTACAGAAATTTGATTCTGTAAGCGTTTTCTAAATTGAATTTGATGTGGTAAGATTTTGACTAGTGATTTCTTAAACACAGAATCGAACTCAAAATCACCCAAAATAATAGATCTGGCAATTTTAGCATGAGCAGGTGCCAGTTACACAGAAACATGCAGAGACCTGTGAGATCCGTGCATCTTTCTGTGTGAAAAAAACTCATTAAAAGTGTAAAATAAAATTAAAATCCACATGGGGTATCCCTCTAAATGCACAACCAGCACCAGGCTTTTCTGAGCCGGTCCTGGTTTGAAAATACTGGGGGACAAAAGATGTAGGGTTCTCCCATATTTTCAACATCCAGCACCGGGCTCAGTGAGTCCTTGTACGGGGAACAAAATGAATAGGGTCCCCTGTATTTTCCAAAACCAGCATTGGACTCTTTTTTAGCGGGGGTGTAATGTTGCTAGCCAGCCCAGGTTAAGGTTCCCTGGGGAAGTGGGGACCCCCCTTGGAATGGGGGATATACACTCAACTGAGGATGTGAAGTATGTGGAAAAACAATATCAATTACAAAGACGTATAAAGTAATTATGTTTATTGATATTAAAATCTCTAAATCCCAATTAGGGATGGCTGTATGTACCCCAATCACCTTCTCACTGTGCGGGATGAGATGCTCTTTCAGGGATTGTCTTTCCGTAAGGTCTTTTATCTTGTCAGTTCCATACGTTACCCTGATGTGGTTTTCTATGAGACCATCAGTGAGGGACGTAAACTTAGGGGTGACTGATAAGAAATGGAAGCGGTGTACCGCACGTATGATCACCAAAATCTCTGTACTAAATTTCCATCTTGGATTTCTCTGGGGAGTGGGTCCCAAACAGGTGCAATATCGATGTCTTTTACACCCAGGATGTGGTGATCATTATCTGTTAGCTTCTCCCTGGGGTATAGAAGTATGTTCTTTCTCACTAATGAGCTCCATCTTCCGGCTCCCTCTGCAGCATGTGATGGGCGAGACGTCATGATGTCTCTCCCATGCAGGAGAAGAGCGGGCGGGACTAAGCGGACAGCGGCGGTCGTGTCAGGAACAAGGATCAGGTAAGTTTTTTTTTTTATCTCTTTGTGTGTGTGTGTGTGTGTAGGGGGGGCACTGAAATAGGGGGTGACCGCTTTGTATAGGGGTGGCCACTACTGGGGGCACTCTATAGGGTAGGCCACTACTGGGGGCACTCTATAGGGGTGGTGACTACTGGGGGCACTGAAATAAGGGATGGCCGCTACTGGGGGCACTTTATGGGGGGGTGCCTGCTACTGGGGGCTCTGTATAAGGGTGGCCACTACTGGGGACAATTTAGGGGGGTGGCCACTACTGGGGGCACTGTATAGGGGTGGCCACTACTGGGGGCACTGTATAGGGGTGGCCACTACTGGGGGTAATTTAGGGGGGTTGCACTGTATAGGGGGGACACTCTGCTGGGGGCACTGTATAGGGGGGGCTACTAATGGGGGCAACGCAGCATAGGGGGATTGCTACTGGAGGGTTACTACTGGGGGCTCTGCATAGGGGGGGCACCAGTCCATTACAATGCCAGGGGCGCTTGGATCCCTAGATACACCCCTGCTGTGTCCATCTGATCCTGCTTCTGTATTCTGCTCCTGCAGATCACTGTAATTTTCCGCTACAGGTGAGTCCCGGAGGTCCAGGTGTACAGTGTAAGTGAGCACTGCCTGTGTCTTATTCACAGTGCTGAGACTGGTGGCTAAGCTGCCGTATGTCTGTCTCCATCTGATCCTGCTTCTCTATTCGGCTCCTGCAGATCACTGTAATTCTCCTCTACAGGTGACTCCCAGAGGTCCAGGTGTACAGTGTAAGTGAGCACTGCCTGTGTCTTATTCACAGTGCTGAGACAGGCGGCTAAGCTGCCGGATGTCTGTCTCCATCTGATCCTGCTTCTGTATTCTGCTCCTATAGATCACTGTAATCCTCCTCTACAGGTGACTCCCGGAGGTCCAGGTGTACAGTGTAAGTGAACACTGCCTGTGTCTTATTCACAGTGCTGAGACAGGCGGCTAAGCTGCCGGATGTCTGTCTCCATCTGATCCTGCTTCTGTATTCTGCTCCTACAGATCACTGTAACCCTCCTCTACAGGTGACTCCCGGAGGTCCAGGTGTACAGTGTAAGTGAGCACTGTCTGTGTCTTATTCTCAGTGCTGAGACAGGCGGCTAAGCTGCCGGATGTCTGTCTCCATCTGATCCTGCTTCTGTATTCTGCTCCTACAGATCACTGTAACCCTCC
Source organism: Taudactylus pleione (assembly GCA_031769625.1). Classification (NCBI taxonomy): domain Eukaryota; kingdom Metazoa; phylum Chordata; class Amphibia; order Anura; family Myobatrachidae; genus Taudactylus; species Taudactylus pleione. The sequence goes on from JAUIMM010001696.1 coordinate 324,211, forward strand.
TCTACAGGTGAGTCCCGGAGGTCCAGGTGTACAGTGTAAGTGAGCACTGCCTGTGTCTTCTTCACAGTGCTGAGACAGGCGTCTAAGCTGCTGGATGTCTGTCTCCATCTGATCCTGCTTCTGTATTCTGCTCCTGCAGATCACTGTAACCCTCCTCTACAGGTGAGTCCCGGAGGTCCTGGTGTACAGTGTAAGTGAGCACTGTCTGTGTCTTATTCACAGTGCTGAGACAGGCGTCTAAGCTGCCGGATGTCTGTCTGCATCTGATCCTGCTTCTGTATTCTGCTCCTGCAGATCACTGTAATTTTCCGCTACAGGTGAGTCCCGGAGGTCCAGGTGTACAGTGTAAGTGAGCACTGCCTGTGTCTTATTCACAGTGCTGAGACTGGTGGCTAAGCTGCCGTATGTCTGTCTCCATCTGATCCTGCTTCTCTATTCGGCTCCTGCAGATCACTGTAATTCTCCTCTACAGGTGACTCCCAGAGGTCCAGGTGTACAGTGTAAGTGAGCACTGCCTGTGTCTTATTCTCAGTGCTGAGACAGGCGGCTAAGCTGCCGGATGTCTGTCTCCATCTGATCCTGTTTCTGTATTCTGCTCCTACAGATCACTGTAACCCTCCTCTACAGGTGACTCCCGGAGGTCCAGGTGTACAGTGTAAGTGAGCACTGTCTGTGTGTTATTCACAGTGCTGAGACAGGCGGCTAAGCTGCCGGATGTCTGTCTCAATCTGATCCTGCTTCTGTATTCTGCTCCTATAGATCACTGTAACCCTCCTCTACAGGTGACTCCTGGAGGTCCAGGTGTACAGTGTAAGTGAGCACTGTCTGTGTCTTCTTCACAGTGCTGAGACAGGCGTCTAAGCTGCTGGATGTCTGTCTCCATCTGATCCTGCTTCTGTATGCTGCTCCTGCAGATCACTGTAACCCTCCTCTACAGGTGAGTCCCAGAGGTCCAGGTGTACAGTGTAAGTGAGCACTGTCTGTGTCTTATTCACAGTGCTGAGACAGGCGTCTAAGCTGCCTGATGTCTGTCTGCATCTGATCCTGCTTCTGTATTCTGCTCCTGCAGATCACCGTAACCCTCCTCTACAGGTGAGTCCCGGAGGTCCAGGTGTACAGTGTAAGTGAGCACTGCCTGTGTCTTATTCACAGTGCTGAGACAGGCGGCTAAGCTGCTGGATGTCTGTCTCCATCTGATCCTGCTTCTGTATTCTGCTCCAGCAGATCACTGTAACCCTCCTCTACAGGTGACTCCCGGAGGTCCAGGTGTACAGTGTAAGTGAGCACTGCCTGTGTCTTATTCACAGTGCTGAGACAGGCGGCTAAGCTGCCGGATGTCTGTCTCCATCTGATCCTGCTTCTGTATTCTGCTCCTACAGATCACTGTAACCCTCCTCTACAGGTGAGTCCCGGAGGTCCAGGTGTACAGTGTAAGTGAGCACTGTCTGTGTCTTCTTCACAGTGCTGAGACAGGCGTCTAAGCTGCTGGATGTCTGTCTCCATCTGATCCTGCTTCTGTATGCTGCTCCTGCAGATCACTGTAACCCTCCTCTACAGGTGAGTCCCGGAGGTCCAGGTGTACAGTGTAAGTGAGCACTGTCTGTGTCTTATTCACAGTGCTGAGACAGGCGTCTAAGCTGCCAGATGTCTGTCTCCATCTGATCCTGCTTCTGTATTCTGCTCCTACAGATCACCGTAACCCTCCTCTACAGGTGAGTCCCGGAGGTCCAGGTGTACAGTGTAAGTGAGCACTGCCTGTGTCTTATTCACAGTGCTGAGACAGGCGGCTAAGCTGCTGGATGTCTGTCTCCATCTGATCCTGCTTCTGTATTCTGCTCCAGCAGATCACTGTAACCCTCCTCTACAGGTGACTCCCGGAGGTCCAGGTGTACAGTGTAAGTGAGCACTGCCTGTGTCTTATTCACAGTGCTGAGACAGGCGGCTAAGCTGCCGGATGTCTGTCTCCATCTGATCCTGCTTCTGTATTCTGCTCCTACAGATCACTGTAACCCTCCTCTACAGGTGAGTCCCGGAGGTCCAGGTGTACAGTGTAAGTGAGCACTGTCTGTGTCTTCTTCACAGTGCTGAGACAGGCGTCTAAGCTGCTGGATGTCTGTCTCCATCTGATCCTGCTTCTGTATGCTGCTCCTGCAGATCACTGTAACCCTCCTCTACAGGTGAGTCCCGGAGGTCCAGGTGTACAGTGTAAGTGAGCACTGTCTGTGTCTTATTCACAGTGCTGAGACAGGCGTCTAAGCTGCCAGATGTCTGTCTCCATCTGATCCTGCTTCTGTATTCTGCTCCTACAGATCACCGTAACCCTCCTCTACAGGTGAGTCCCGGAGGTCCAGGTGTACAGTGTAAGTGAGCACTGCCTGTGTCTTATTCACAGTGCTGAGACAGGCGGCTAAGCTGCTGGATGTCTGTCTCCATCTGATCCTGCTTCTGTATTCTGCTCCAGCAGATCACTGTAACCCTCCTCTACAGGTGACTCCCGGAGGTCCAGGTGTACAGTGTAAGTGAGCACTGCCTGTGTCTTATTCACAGTGCTGAGACAGGCGGCTAAGCTGCCGGATGTCTGTCTCCATCTAATCCTGCTTCTGTATTCTGTTCCTGCATATCACTGTAACCCTCCTCTACAGGTGAGTCCCGGAGGTCCAGGTGTACAGTGTAAGTGAGCACTGCCTGTGTCTTATTCACAGTGCTGAGACAGGCAGCTAAGCTGCCGGATGTCTGTCTCTGCCTCATCCTGCTTTTGTATTCTCCCGGCCAGACTGGACAGCAGCGGTGTCCGTTGTAGTGGCAATAGGGTCTGTAGCACCAAGGAGTGTGCTCCAGCACTGTGGAAAGTAGATCTCTGTTCTATATTAACCATGCGGTTGTGTCATGCCTGGTTTAGCCAGAAGTCCGCCACTGGTGCAGCGTTCAGTCCTCTGCCAGCTCGGTAACTTAGCAGCATGGCAGTGTGCGGCCAGGTGGGCATGTCTGTAGTAGGTCGGCCAATCACAGCTTCAACTGGGATTTTATGTGAAACTGCATCTAATCACCTGGACTAAGTCTCCTCTTTTTGTTACTGACATACTCCTCATCCTCACTACGTTTTCTCTTCATAGTTTTTGTAAGTGGTGTAACTATTCCAGTTTCTAGGCATCCAGTTTCTAGGCATCCAGTTTCTAGGTAAGCTGAACTAAGTCTCCTCCTTTTGTTAGTGCCATACTCTTCACAACGTTTTCTCTTCCTATTTTTTGGAAATGGTGTAAAGGTTCCAGCTTCTAGGCACTTTATGAGATGTTCCCTCATTAGTTCATTGTTGTAGCTGCTGGTGGGAATGTCGTTGTAGAAGAGCAGCTCCACAGCATTTGCTATGGCATATACCACACAGTCAAGTGAGTTTTCCGGCTGTTGCTCCACGTCCAGGATTTTGATCATTTTCAGCGTGTTTCTTGGAACAACAGTTCCGTAGAGGTCTTGTAGTTGTTTAAGAGCACAGGGGGTAAACATTAACTCTTGAAGACTGTCTGCAACTTGTATCTCCCCATTACGAAAGCAGGACACGAAACAGTGTTCGTGACACTTATCTGGGTGGATCTGTACTGCAGGCCCAGAGACGGGGATGTACGAGCTAAATATTGCTCCCCATGTGCTTTGCAAGCCTTGCGTATTAAATTGTCGTCGCAGTATGTTCTGGGCGGCATCAATGATGTCGCCTTCCAGAGGCCCGCGGCCCTGCAGGCTGAGTCTATGTTCATGTGTTAGCCATAAATGAGCCAGCCACATTATCTGTAAATGTGCAAGAAAAAAGTGGAATTAGGGATAAATGGCAATATGTTTCTACCTACTAAACCAATGTTATTTACATGTGCTATAAAGACACATGCACAGCATTTGCCCATTGCTTAGGACACTAGGTAATGGTATACAAGGGTGGTAGGGTACTACATATGTAATCAATGTAACAGTATAGTCAAAGTATTTGCCGGAAGCCAATGAGAGTAAAATTAATTAGTGGTATATAACAAAACATATAGCATAAAGGAGACATGTTGGTATATGAAATCCGGTCCTAAAGAACACCGATGTTTTGCAGCAAACCGGGAACAATAAAACATAAGACTGGTAAAGAATGAAAGCCAAAGCCGTAAGGTCACATGACTGCTTTTGCCCATTCTGTGCCTTTATGCCGCTGTGCACCAATGTCACTGTAAGATGGCATTGTAGCACGTTTATGTTCTGGCTGATGACAATGTAGCTGTGGGTTATTATTATTCGGTTGCAGTTATGATAAAGTCAGTGTGGCCTGGCTGTGATGGCCTATTAAGGAAAGAATAGGAAAGTCATGGTAGGTAACTTTGGCCTACAGTATTTGTGTTTTCAGGGGCTTCACTAGATATCAGCAACCAGGAAAGAGGTCCTGACTGTCAGGCATCTTTCTTCTTAGTCATGTGAGTGCTGATAACATTCTGTAACTTATTATGTTTCCCAATGGTGAGATGTGGAGTGAATTAGGACAGTGTCAGGGTGCAGTAGTATACTCTCACATGTGCACTGACCATCTGCCAGATCCCTCTCCCATGTCACTGTAGCACATGAAGCATGCAGACACTGCCGTTTCCATGTCATGACATTGCAGAGTGGGAACTGGGCAGTGACAATGTGATCACACGTAACCTCCCTGACGTGTGGGAGTGCCATGGGATTGTTGTGGACATGTAGTAAAAGCCATATGTGATTCTGAGTTGTACATAGGGGGAATGGAAGTCTGTGTCTGATGTATCTCTTCTCTTGTACCCAGCATGTAGGTGGTGCAAGTACTAATAATGATGGTTATGGCGGCCGGCGTAATATTAATGGGCGGCACGGGTTTCTAGGTACAGATGCACAAACTCCTGCATGAGCTGAATGTATAGCCGCATTAGTATAAGGTAGTGACTCTGAATACAATTACTGTATATATAGCCACTTTGCATGTGACTCAGAATAAGCCCCCTAATATATGTATAGCGTAAGGGAGAGGGGATAAGATGGTGTACTAAGCCATTCCTTAGTAGTCTGTATGAGTTTAGCAATGGTTGTTATTAGTCAGTGACATATGTAATATGCAGAGTATGCCTGGTATATCTATGTGATTAGGGGCCTATTCATCACTGGGGGCCTGGAATCAAGTGATTGTATTACAGTCATTTATGTGTTAAAATATCCACATAGAGCTGATTGTGTAGGCCAGGGATATTCAACTTGTGGCCCTCTAGTGGCTGTAGAACTACACATCCCAGCATGCTCTGCCTCAGTTTTGCTGTTAGGGCATGATAAAGCTGAGCAGGGCATGCTGGTAAGTGTAGTTCCGCAGCTGCTGGAGGGATGCATGTTGAATCCCACTGATGTAGGACAAACAAGTCACAGCATGAAACAGACAGAACAGGAGAGTACAATAAGAAATTCTAATTCTGATATTGATGAGATACATTCTAAGGCGCTTATTTATATTATAGGTGTGGAAAGCCCAATTGTAGAAGAAAATATGATTAATGATGATTGGCAACAAAAACAATTAGAAATAAATAAAGAAAAGATGACAGGGAAAATAATATCCCACCCTGCTAATAATACAACATAGCTCTAACTAAGCACAAATGGTCATAGCATGGTCTACTTACAGCTAATACACGGGTACAAACATGGTTGTGAGGTCCCCCAAAAAGCTGCAACCAGCACCGGTCTATGCCAGGCTTAGATGGTCCCATTATAATAGTGCCATGTTATTAAGCTATATTTTAAAATTAGATTTACTTTAAAATATTCTTACCTTAGACTCTCGTATCAGCAAAAAGCGTTAAAGTAATGAAAAAAATGCGTGTAGATAGCTATACCGATATATAACTAGCACACAACTCACTCTCATCCAATAACTGATTGTCCTGTACCAAGCAGGGCCTTTTTTCCCATACCTGAGTGACATCACAAAGGCAGCCTGTGACATCATCAGCCTCAACCTGCCTGCTTTCCACCACTGCATGTAATGACTCACATGCTTTACTATAATGTTTGTTTACCAGGGATAGCTGGGCTACAAGAAAATGGCCTTTGTTCACCAGCATGCAGATGATGCCAACAATTACATTCTAATTCCCATAACAAAGTGTGTGAGGGCCCCTATGTACCACCCAATGTGGAGAAATGTATATAACACACGTTACTATGACAAGGATGATGCCCCCCCCTCAGCTCTGGGTCACATAGCAGCTGCACCCCTTGCACCCATGGTAGTTACGCCCATGGCCATGCGGCTAATTGTATTGAGCCCTACCACTACTTTATACCATTGTATTATGCAGCATTTTCCAATAGTACACAGAATAAAACAGAGCAGTCATGAAGGGAAAGGGCACCACAGGCCCATGTGCCTATACCAAAACCACCTTCTAACAGTGATTTGTCAGGTGTCACAAGGGAGCAGCGGTCTGAAGATTAGGAATTGGTGCAAACATTTGGACATTTGTGGCTGTATAGTGTTCCTATTTTAGGTGTGGACATTTATAATTCTCTATGGATGTGAAGAAACTGCACACTGGCTATAAAATAAAAAATAATTAGTTAAAAAAAGTTGAAAAGATTTTTTTTTCCGCTGTACCCCAGTTTATTCATATAAGCACTGTGACGCTGTGTGCCATACTCCCCCCCCAGTGTATACATATATAAGCACTGTGATGCTGTGTGCTGTACTCCCCCCAGTGTATACATATATAAGCACTGTGACGCTGTGTGCTGTACTCCCCCCAGTGTATACATATATAAGCACTGTGACGCTGTGTGCCATACTCCCCCCCAGTGTATACATATATAAGCACTGTGACGCTGTGTGCTGTACTCCCCCCAGTGTATACATACTGTATATAAGCACTGTGACGCTGTGTGCTGTACTCCCTCCAGTGTATACATATATAAGTACTGTGACGCTGTGTGCCGTACTCCCCCCAGTGTATACATATATAAGTACTGTGATGCTGTGTGCTGTACTCCCCCCAGTGTATACATATATAAGTACTGTGACGCTGTGTGCCGTACTCCCCCCAGTGTATACATATATAAGTACTGTGACGCTGTGTGCCGTACTCCCCCCAGTGTATACATATGTAAGTACTGTGACGCTGTGTGCCATACTCCCCCCCAGTGTATACATATATAAGCACTGTGACGCTGTGTGCCGTACTCCCCCCCAGTGTATACATATATAAGTACTGTGACGCTGTGTGCCGTACCCCCCCAGTGTATACATATATAAGTACTGTGATGCTGTGTGCCGTACTCCCCCCAGTGTACACATATATAAGCACTGTGACGCTGTGTGCCATACTCCCCCCCAGTGTATACATATATAAGCACTGTGACGCTGTGTGCCATACTCCCCCCCAGTGTATACATATATAAGCACTGTGACGCTGTGTGCCGTACTCCCCCCAGTGTATACATATATAAGTACTGTGACGCTGTGTGCCGTACCCCCTCAGTGTATACATATATAAGTACTGTGATGCTGTGTGCCGTACTCCCCCCCAGTGTATACATATATAAGCACTGTGACGCTGTGTGCTGTACTCCCCCCAGTGTATAAATATATAAGCACTGTGACGCTGTGTGCCGTACTCCCCCCCAGTGTACACATATATACGTACTGTGGTGCTGTGTGCCGTACTCCCCCCCAGTGTATACATATATAAGCAATGTGATGCTGTGTGCCATACTCCCCCCCAGTGTATACATATATAAGCACTGTGACGCTGTGTGCCATATCCCCCAGTGTATACATATATAAGCACTGTGATGCTGTGTGCCGTACTCCCCCCCAGTGTATACATATATAAGCACTGTGACGCTGTGTGCCGTATCCCCCAGTGTATACATATATAAGCACTGTGACGCTGTGTGCCGCACTCCCTTCAGTATATACATATATAAGCACTGTGACTCTGTGTGCTGTACTCCCCCCAGTGTATACATATATAAGCACTGTGATGCTGTGTGCCGTACTTCCCCCCCAGTGTATACATATATAAGCACTGTGACTCTGTGTGCCGTACTACCCCCAGTGTATACATATATAAGCACTGTGACGCTGTGTGCCGTACTCCCCCCCAGTGTATACATATATAAGCACTGTGATGCTGTGTGCCGTACTCCCCCCCAGTGTATACATATATAAGCACTGTGACGCTGTGTGCCGTACTTCCCCCCCAGTGTATACATATATAAGCACTGTGACTCTGTGTGCCGTACTACCCCCAGTGTATACATATATAAGCACTGTGACGCTGTGTGCCGTACTCCCCCCCAGTGTATACATATATAAGCACTGTGATGCTGTGTGCCGTACTCCCCCCCAGTGTATACATATATAAGTACTGTTACGCTGTGTGCTGTACTCCCCCCCAGTGTATACATATATAAGCACTGTGATGCTGTGTGCCGTACTCCCCCCCAGTGTATACATATATAAGCACTGTGATGCTGTGTGCCGTACTCCCCCCAGTGTATACATATATAAGCACTGTGACGCTCTGTGCCGTACTCCCCCCCAGTGTATACATATATAAGCACTGTGACGCTGTGTGCCGTACTCCCCCCCAGTGTATACATATATAAGCACTGTGATGCTGTGTGCCGTACTCCCCCCCAGGGTATACATATATAAGCACTGTGATGCTGTGTGCCGTACTCCCCCCCAGTGTATACATATATAAGCACTGTGATGCTGTGTGCCGTACTCCCCCCCAGTGTATACATATATAAGCACTGTGACGCTGTGTGCCATACTCCCCCCCAGTGTATACATATATAAGCACTGTGACGCTGTGTGCCATACTCCCCCCCAGTGTATACATATATAAGCACTGTGATGCTGTGTGCCGTACTCCCCCCCAGTGTATACATATATAAGCACTGTGACGCTGCTGGCCATACCGCAGTGTAACATTCATACAAGTACTGTGCGTGACGCTGTAGGTGCATCATATGTAGCACTCTGGTGGGTTAGATGCTGTCTGTAATGTACCTGTAATCTTTGGGGCTTCCTAGTGTCACGTTAGAGAGGCAGAGGACTTCCCAAGGCCTAACACAATGAACGACACACAAAATACAACGTATTGCTTTTTATTTCACTGGAACTCTTCTTCTAATTAGGGGATCTTTCTGCATAAGAAATAATTAACAATACGTCATACAATATTCCTCAAATATATATATATATATATATATATATATATATATATATATATATATATATATCACAATAACAAGTAATGGCCTGTTACATGCCTGGAACAAATTGTGTATCTCTTGTCGCTAAGCTATCTTAGGTGAAATGATGTAACTATTTAGGAAGCTAATAATACAATAATGGCAGTAACAGCACAGACAGGTATAAGTACAATCTTAGGTGTAAGTCTCTCTCTCTGTGGATATGTGAGGCTATAAAATGATGTCAGTGTCCGTTTATACTTTCTCTTGTTACAGTGTGCACTGACTCTATCACTATCACTCCTGCACCAGTCTGACTGAGCATAGATTTGTTCTCTTGTTACAGTGTGCACTGACTCTATCACTATCACTCCTGCACCAGTCTGACTGAGCATAGATTTGTTCTCTTGTTACAGTGTGCACTGACTCTATCACTATCACTCCTGCACCAGTCTGACTTAGCATAGATTTGTTCTCTTGTTACAGTGTGCACTGACTCTATCACTATCACTCCTGCACCAGTCTGACTTAGAATAGATTTGTTCTCTTGTTACAGTGCAAACTGACCCTATCACTATCACTCCTGCACCAGTCTGACTGAGCATAGATTTGTTCTCTTGTTACAGTGTGCACTGACTCTATCACTATCACTCCTGCACCAGTCTGACTGAGCATAGATTTGTTCTCTTGTTACCGTCACTCCTGCACCAGTCTGACTGAGCACAGATTTGTTCTCTTGTTACAGTGTGCACTGACTCTATCTCTATCACTCCTGCACCAGTCTGACTGAGCATAGATTTGTTCTCTTGTTACACTGTGCACTGACTCTATCACCATCACTCCTGCACCATTCTGACTGAGCATAGATTTGTTCTCTTGTTACAGTGTGCACTGACTCTATCACTATCACTCCTGCACCAGTCTGACTGAGCATAGATTTGTTCTCTTGTTACCGTCACTCCTGCACCAGTCTGACTGAGCACAGATTTGTTCTCTTGTTACAGTGTGCACTGACTCTATCACTATCACTCCTGCACCAGTCTGACTGAGCATAGCTTTGTTCTCTTGTTACAGTGTGCACTGACTCTATCACCATCACTCCTGCACCATTCTGACTGAGCATAGATTTGTTCTCTTGTTACAGTGTGCACTGACTCTATCACTATCACTCCTGCACCAGTCTGACTGAGCATAGATTTGTTCTCTTGCTCAGTTATGAATAATCAGAAATGTAATAATCCTGTTCCTGAGGGACTTAGCATGAGGTGGCTACTTGTCAAAGCTTAATGGATGATCACAACTATAGTTCTTTCCCTGTTAGCTGACTCCTCACTTAGGGCTCTATTTATTAACATTATTTTTACTAAAATAAAGTGAAAAAGGGTGTTTTCACACCGTTTTCACATTATTTTAGTTTCACTTGTAGTTATTACAGGGCAATTGGAGTAGAATTAGTAAAATTCTACTCCAACCCCCAGTATCACTTATTTTTAGTAAAGCAGATCGCATTTCCCATAATTGTAATGGGAAATGTGATCTGTGTGCAAGTTACTAAAAATAAATTGTAAAAAAATACCGGGGGAAGCCCTGTGATAATAACGCCACCTGGAGGTGGCGTTATCCAGGGTCTCCTCCGGTTACCGGGCTACCACTCTGCTCTAACGGGGAGAGCAGAGGCGGGAGCCGGTACCAGTAATCAGCTATGTGGTCTAATCAGACCGCAAGCTGATTGCTGTAAAAAAAAGAAAAAAATAATTAAATATTTTTTTTTTTACTTACCTGACTCCAGGGACTGGTGATCGGGCCTCCGGTGATGGCTCCTCTCTGGTCAGCTGGTCTCCCACAGTGCACTGGGGCCTGGTCATCAGGTGATCAGGCCCCAGTGCAGTAATGGAGATCACCTGATCGGGAAGCCCAGAGAAGACCACCGGAGGCCAGGAGGATGCAGGTAAGTGTAATGAAGGGAGGGGGGGTCGCGGGGGGGGGGAGGTGGGGTCATGGGGGGCCGTGATCGCGGGGGGCGAGGCTTAGCATCGGGGGGCAGGGCTTAGCATCGGTGGGGGGGTAGTAGCGGTGGTCGGTCGGCGCATGTGCGGGCTATTAGTCGCGGTATTTTTTCCGAAAATACCGCGACTAGAGTGCGGATGGGGTCCGAAGGGACAGAGCTTTATCGCAAGCTCTGTCCCTGCAAGGGATTTGTAGTAAATCCCTGTGATATTGCCTGAATTCGCAATGCGAATTCACTCGGTAATATCACACTACAATCCGCATTCAATATGCGGATTGTAGTAAATAGAGCCCAAAGGGAATGTGCAGTGACAGATTCCTAAGACGGTGGGGTAATAATGCCTGTTGTAGTGATGTGGATGCTGGATAGTGCTATGATCCTTAGCAAGTGACAGTCAGTTGGTTATATGATAACAGATCTTATCCACGTTGATGTGATGCACCTGTAGGCACTCAGATCCTCAGCCAGTCTCTTTGGTACCTCTCTGCACTCATCTTCCCCAGCGCTTCCATCAGCTCAGCTCCGACAGACAGCGCAGGGCAGACACCACTACTCCGCCCCTGGCTCCACCCTCTCCTGGGGAGCTGCACCTCTCCTATCTTCTATCACTGGGGTGGGACGGCTTAAGGTAGTCTGACTCCTCCTCTAGGGGCCGTCTCACAGATGCTGCTAATCTAAGAGGCTGCTGCTCTCTGCTCCGCCTGGTCTCCTCTCTGTCCGCGGCAATGGCTCCCTCCAAACAAATGACCAGCGACGGCAGCACAGCCCTCTTCTCCTCCGGTCCTCTCAGCAACTGCCGCTAATGGCCGGTGAGTCCCACAGTGAAGCCCCCTTTGGTGCCCGGATTGTTCTCCCTCTAACTGTAACTGCAGCACGCGGTGATCAGGGATTTCACCCGCATGGCAGCACGCACTACAGCTGCTCCAGTCCCGGCCACTGTCACCAATAGCGGGGGCACATTTAGGGGGCATTACAAATGTAGCAGGCACATTTAAGGGGTATTACAGAGGGGATTTTGGGTCTATGACCCAGAAGCCCCTCCGGCGTCCTTCTGCGCATGCGCCCATAAATAAAAAGTCTTACACTTCAAATAAAGCTCCCAGAGGTATATGTAATAAAGTGAGAGTTTTTAGAAATAGAGATATTGCCCATAGCAACCAATCAGATTCTACGTAACATGTAACTAGCACCTTCTAGAAGATAAGAGCTAGAATGATTGGTTGCTATGGGCAACATCTCCACTTCTAAAAACTCTCACTTTAGTAAATTTACCCCCTAGTCTTTTGTCCGCTGTTTCTGGTGCGTAGTCGCTCCAACATTCACATTCCAACTTACTATTCCACAGATCTCACAGTGTATCTTTAGCCATTTTGATAGGATGTTTGACACTTAAAGATAAATAAGCACAAAAAATCGCCACAATAGTGTAATCAATTTATTTCCACATTACACTCACATATCATATATAAAAACATGGATATCACCACTTCATCCTGGTTTTTATACCTTTAGGATCCCTGCTGGACCATCCTGCCTCACCTGTCCCCACCGATGGTAATGAGTAGCATGGTCTTGGTAGCGGTAACCGTAATCCACACAAAGGTAGGTGTACGGCGTTCTTCCAGCAGCGTCACCATAGGGAGTCTTTGTCACACGCCTCTGAGGACATGTAATAATACTTCTGTTGAGGGAATATCTTGCCCCACATCATGAAATCTTGTGTTACACGGGTGTGTTATGATGCTGGTTTGTTGGGCTGACGTCTTATAGTCAGACTGATGCAGAACAACAAGAAGAGTAGTCAGGTGCAAGATGGAGTTTATGTACAAACTAATAGCCTGATACAGCCCAGATCACACGGCTGCGTTCTCACACACCTGCTAGCTGCGGGAATTTGCTAACATACCTCCCAACTTTTCAACAGCTGAAGGAGGGACAGGGCGCACGCCGAAGGCGCGCGCGCCCGAAAAGGGGTGTGGCTTCTAAAGGGGGTGGAGCCAACTGAAAACTGGGAGGAGCCTCGCGGCTTCCCCCCGTTTTCATCACTATAGGGGGCGTGCCCAGCACTCTCCGAGATGCTGGACAGCCCCCCAGGCTCTCCCTATGCTAGTGAACAGATGCCGTGCGATGCGCACGGCATCTGTTCACCTTCTGCACACCCGCTGCTCTGCTAGGCAGAGCAGCGGGTGTGCTCTCCCCAACTTCCCCCCCACCGCGGGACTCTGCGGCCCGCGGGCGGGACAGCGGGACAGTCCCAGAAAAACGGGACTGTCCCGCTGGAAGCGGGACAGTTGGGAGGTATGCGCTAATGAGTGCGATCTCACAGCAACCGCAGCGCTATACCAAGACGCCCATCACTTTATAAAGCCGCCCACTTCCCATGACACATCCGCAAGTCAGCGATAACATTAGTAACATCGGAACCAGTCGCACAGATGTGGGTGACCTGACCCTGCCGCACAAGGTGCTAAACTTACTGTCACCATCTAGACCTCTGCCAGCATCTGCAATCGCAGGGCCTTAATTATGCACGCTCCTGTAATGGTGTTCTACACACAGGCACCCCTGCGCTCCGCCGACCACCCCACCTCTCCACCCCCAAACGGTCACTTCATGTCAGTCACTCTGTGAAGGCTCTGCGTGCTCACTGCGATTGATTCCTGATCACAAGGGCCGGTTTGCGCATGCGCACTGTGATGCATGCGCACTATGCAAACATTGGCCGGCTGCGTGCGAACACAGCCGTGTAATCCAACCTGAATGAGACCCTAAGAGAATTACATGCACAATATCAGGAACAGAGTAAGACACAACACACAGGATACGGGAACCAAGATGGATTCTTCCTAAGTTGTATTACTGACATCTCAGTTACAGTCACGGTCAAGGGCTGTTTAAAGTTGCAAACTAAAAGTATTAGTTCCAGGGTATCAGTGGTGTAAATTCATCCCAGTAACACAAAGCTAAGATAGATGTTAGCGCCCCCCTATGCCGACTCATCAACTTTGTAACATTAACGACATGTCTTTAACATCCCTATAAAGATGAATTGTATTGTACGACTTGGTACTCCCCATCCAGTTACAGACCATATCCTGCTAACCTGTTACCTCTCCCGTTCACCTATTGATGCAAATCCATGGACCTTTGGACTGCTAATTCGACACATAATTTGCCATATAATTATTATTATTTATTAGTATTATTATTAGTATTATTATTAGTATTATTCTTATTAGTATCCTTTATTTATATGGCACCACAAGGGTTCCGCTGCGCCTTACAGTTCAGCAGAACAAAAGGACAGTGACTTTCAGTACAAGAAATTGCAGCACAAGTACATGGTATATAAACATTGCTACAACAGCGATCATATGACACAAATAAGTAGCAGGGTGGCAGAAGGCAAGGGTTAGGTGCTGCTGTAAGGAGCGTGGAGTAAATAATAGTATAAGTAACGGAAGGAAAAGCACATGGGGAAGAGGGTCCTGCTCGTCAGAGCTTACATTCTAGGGAGGGGAGGGGCAGACAGACAGGTGTGACATAGATGGAGTACACAGTAAGCATGGGACAGAGGGCCTGATTCAGAGCCGGACGCTATGACCAGAGCGCTCGCTCTGAATCAGGGCCCTCCTACCTAAACTTGGAGCGGCCTCTTGGATGCTCGCATAGCTGTAGGTTACCACCCACAGCTTATGCGAGCGTCCATGATGATGGTCGCGATGGTCAAGACCATCACGACCATCGGGCTTGCGATGAGACCCTGCGGTAGGGTCTCGCTGCCGCAAGCCCTGGAGTGATTTTGGCTCTATCAGAGCCAAAATCACTCCCACTGACATCACTAGTGATGTAATTGGGTCGGACCCAGACGTAGGCGTTCCCATGGGAACGCCTCCGTCTGGCAGCCATGCCCCCGGCACGCCCACCAAAGGGGGCGTGCTGTCACTCACCATCGACAGCACGCCCCCTTTGGTGCGAGACCCCGAGCGACGGCTACCCCGTCGCTCGCCGGGTCTCGCGCATGCGCACGACGGAGTTCCCTCCATCGTGCGCATGTGCATTTGGGTACCATCAACCCGCTTGCGAGCGTCCTGCGCTCGTGAGCAGGTCTGAATGAGACCCAGAGGGTTAGGGTGAGAGATGGCTGGCTTTGATAAAGAAGTGGGTGTTGAGAGACCGTTTGAAGTTTAGTAAAGAGGTGGAGTCTGATAGGGCGAGGTAGAGAATTCCAGGGGTAGGGAGTAGCAAGTGCACAATCTTGGAGGTGGTTATGGGAGGAAGTAGTCAGTTGGCAGGAGAGGCAGCATTAATTTGCAGATGGAAGAGGATGGGCAGGAGTGTGAAGGAAGATAAGGTCAGAGATGTAAATGGGAGAGGAATGGGTGAGGCTTTGTAAGTGAGTGTGAGAAGCTTGAATTGGGTGCTGAAGGGGAGAGGGAGCCAGTGAAGGGCTTGTAGGAGAGGGGAGACAGGTGTAGTATGTTTGGAGAGGAAGATAGACCAGACAGCAGCATTGAGGATAGATTGGAGTGGAGAGAGGTGAGATTTAGCAAGGCCACATAGGAGGAGGTTATAGTAGTCCAATCTGGGGCAGTGACGTGCGGTGAAGTCAATGACTGGGGAGTGACACATGAAGATGGGTCTGAGTGCTGGGAGCCTGTCTCATCCCCTACTCACTGTAACTCTCCCCTCACTACACTAAGCTTCCGTGTCCATTGATTTCCCTACCTGCATCACTGTGTCTTCTCTAGTGCTGCTGCACTGAGCTTTGATCTCTAAACACTGCAATACACTTTCTGGTCACATGACACATCTGAGGTGTCCATGAGTGCTCAAGGCATGCCACCCATGCTCAGAGGCATGCCTCTATTAGCTCTCTTTCTGTACAGCTTACTGCCCATGGTGTGGCCCCACACACAGCTCTGCAAGCAGTGTCTGACTATATAGAAGTGAGGCTGAGCTGTTGCTGCGTCATCTCTCGTCTCCCTGCAGTCCCAGGGAGCTCCACATA
This sequence comes from Taudactylus pleione, assembly GCA_031769625.1. NCBI lineage: Eukaryota > Metazoa > Chordata > Amphibia > Anura > Myobatrachidae > Taudactylus > Taudactylus pleione. The sequence goes on from JAUIMM010001696.1 coordinate 340,461, forward strand.
GTTTGTGAGGGTTAACTATAAAAATGATTACAATAAACAAAGAGGATGTTTATAGGTTAGAAATATCTTAATAATTTTTATATCAAATCTCAGGAGTATGACAGGGGAGGCTCTGACTCCCCTGCCTACTCTGACTGCACGTTCTTGATCTGGGGATGACTGATGAGTGAATGAGGGTCTTAAGCTGTGCACACCCAAGATGATTTTTTTAAATGATTGTCATTTTCTGACAATCACTATGTGCGCTCCCATAGGGTAGTCCGTTGCATCCTCAGACCTACCATACATGCTGCTCATTCTGAGGATCTGACTGATGACTCCATGTATTTGGATGCAGTGTGATGCAGCAGGGAAATGACATATTGTGTGTTTGTTTACCAGATCATGTGGTGTGTACGGAGCACAAGATATGTCGTTTGGCGCATCTGACGTCGGCCGGGTACACGGCTTAAGCTGCATCCAGGGAGAGGAAAGGTCTGATACTGGCAATATTTTTGAGCTGGAAACAGCAGGACTGTGAGAGATACTGAATGTGTGGTTTGAAGGTGTCAAAGATAACTCCAAGACAGCGCACATAGGGGCAAAAGGATTTTATTCTATGAATAGATAATGAAATTGTGGGAAGTGAGGTTAGATGGAGGCAGGGACTTGGAAGGGAAGATGATGAGTTCAGTCTTAGACATGTTAAGTGTAAGAAAGCACTGGGACATCCAGGAAGAGACAGCAGAGAGATAGTTGGAGATGTGTCTGAGGACAGAGGGGGAGAGGTCAGGGGAGGAGAAGGTAGATCTAGAGTATCATCAGCATAAAATATGATATTGGAGGACAAATGAGCTGATGAGCTCAACCTACAGAAGACATATAGAGGCAGAACAGGAGAGGTTGAAGAACAGAGCCTTGGGGGACACCTACTGTAAGTGGAAGTGGGGGGAAGTGGAGTCATGAGAGGAGACAGAGAGAAGGATTGGCCAGAGTGGTACAGTAGGAGGATAGCCAGTCATATACCTATGTATTAAAATTCATAGTGGTTTATTTGATAATATGAAGCCTATGTGAGGTCAAATATATATTGTTTTATATTTATAGTGGGCATGTTGTATATTATATAGAAGGGGGTGCTCACGTATATTTATATATGTAATCTGTGTATGCTCTGACTTTGTGTATGGATTGAGTAGATGTCCCTGCAGGAGTGCGAGCACAAAGGGTAGAGGCTCGTGCTATAGGTGCAGTATAGGTGGGAAAGACAGGGTCTATAGGACTGAAAGAAGGTGGTAGATGGGGCATGAGAGGCTCTGAGGGAGCTCGTGTCACTAACGGGAGAGGAGAGGGTCGCGAGGCAGGTAGGGGCTATATACAGGGGGAACAGTGGCGGTTAAGCCAATCTGCCGTTCCCCCCTCCAGTGCTTCCAGTCAGAGAGGCAGAGGCCTGTGTGGAGAAGCCAAGGGAGACTAGTGAGCAGCTCCAGTAGTGAGAGTGGGCGTAGCAGAGGAAGCCGGGGACTGCTAGACGCTGCATACCGGGGGCCTCCTTTATCAACAAGTTTTATCACTCACAACGAGTGATAAAACTCGCTGCATATGAAAAAAGGTGCTCCAGCCAATCAGCTCTCAACTGTCATCTGTTTGAAAAATGACAGTTGGGAGCTGATTGGCTGGAGCACCATTTATCATATGCAGGGAGTTATATCACTCGTGAGTGATAAACTCGTTGATAAATGAGGCACCAAGTGAGTCACCAGCAGCAGCAGTTGTAACAGACAGCGGCTACGAGTATCCCGGCCGGTGATTACATTGGGAGCCAGCTCTCAGCTGGACAATGCGGGTGACATTGCTAGAGGAGGGAAGGCGCCTTGGTAGACAGTGGAGCTGTGCCTGTGAGTAATACCAATTCACCACACCCCACTTACATAGATGCTCCCTAGCCATTTATTCAAATACAGGATTTATGGATCCAAACATAGCAGAGTTATTTAGGATGCAAATTATCTGTGTTCATTATTAAACCTCCTATATTGCAGCTAAAATAATAATAATGGGGAGATGTACTAAGCTCTGGAACGTGATAAATTGGAGAGTGATAAACGACCAGCCACTCAGCTCCTAACTGTCCTGTTACAGGTTGTGTTTGAAAAATGACAGTTAGGTGCTGATTGGCTGGCGAAGCATTCCCGATATTGACCCCATCAGCAAACGCCATCTAAAGATAGCGTTAGCCGCTGTGTCCTATGGGCACTTACCCGCATTTCAGCCGGCGGAGGGATCTTCCAGATCCCTCCGCCGGCAATGGGCGCCGCTCATGTGCAGTCCGCGGGACTGCGCATGCGCAGCAGCCCGGAATGCGCTCCGGCCACATCGCAGGGACGGGCTCTTTTCGGAGCCCGTCTCCCTGCATGTGCCGGGTCATACATTCGGCCGGTATGATCGCATTTTGCAATGCGATCATGGGCGGTACTGCATGCCCTGATCGCATTGCAAAATGCGATCCTTAATAAATGGGCCCCATAGTGTCAACCTGGCCAGAAATGCCTAGCCACAGGCTGTTCAGATTTTTTACCGCTTAGTGCTGATCTAATTGCGGACCTATGTAGTGCCATGCGTTCTTTAAAAGAACGAATGGTCTTGCCTACATAATATAGTCCGCATGGACATTTGATAAAATAGACCACAAAGGAACTAGAACAGGTCAGTGGATACCTAATTGTATATTTATGGCCGGTATAAGGATGATAAAAGAACTTCCCAATTGTCATATGGCTACACGTTATACAACCTATGCACCTGTAGCAACCTCCACTTTTCAGCTGTATGTTGTTAGACAATTTCACCATATCTGTAATGTCAGATTTAACTATATGGTCTCTGAGGTTTTTACCTTTTCTAAGGCATGGTAGAATCCTGGTCTGTTTTAGACACTTAAGGTCCTTATCTTGTTGTATAATAGGCCAAAGACTATGTGTAGTTTGATTAATGATTTTATTGGCAGAAGTAAACCTACGTGGCCAATGTATACAAGTATCAGTTTTTTCTTTAATGCTTTTTTTCAGTAGATCATTTCTATCCAATCGATCTACCCTTTGTCTAGCTTGAGTTAAAATGTGGGGCGCATATCCCCTGACCCTAAACTTGTTACACATTTTGATAAGATCATCTAATTTCTCAGGGTCACTAGTGATCCGCTTGACTCTAACCAATTGGGGAAAAGGTAGGCTTGTTTTGGTGGCCATCGGATGGTGGCTAGATGCAGTAAGTAGTGTATTGCGATCTGTCTGCTTGGTATAAATACTTGTGATAATCTTATTATTATCCCTTTTAAGTGTGACGTCCAAGTAGTTGACCTGCTCAAGGCTGAGATGGAATGTAAATTTTATTGGGCAGTCACGGGCATTAATGTCTTCCATTAAACTAATAAAGTCACTATAATCCCCCTGCCAAAATAAAAGTACGTCGTCTATATAACAACAGTAGAATTTTATTCTATCTCTCACATCTCTGCCAAAAAAGAAGTCCCTCTCAATTGCAAACATATATGTGTTAGCATAAACTGGGGCAACATGCGAGCCCATTGCGCATCTCGTGCGCTGCAAATAGAATTGGCCATTAAAATAAAAATAATTTTTATATAACTCCTGCTCAAGCAATGACAAAAAGAAATTAAGTTCTGGACCCCTATATAAATCATTATTATGCAACAGATCATAGGTAGCCCTAATACCTTCTTGGTGAGGAATATTAGTATAGAGGCTAACTATGTCTAAGGTACACATCCACAAATTAGTGGGTAAGTCGTCAAGTTCCTCTAGTTTGTTTAACAACATAGTTGTATCCTTAAGATACGTTTCCTCAGCCTGCACACAAGGCTGTATAAAAAAATCGAAATATTCAGATACATTGCTTAAGAGAGAGCCCCTGGCCGATATTATCAGACGGCCCGGAGGCCTGTCCAAATTTTTGTGTATCTTCGGGACACTATACAAGAGTGGGGCTTTCAGATGGTCTGTTTTAAGATAATCACCTATCGCTACATCTATTATTTTATTATTAATAGCATTATCGATTATAGAGTCTAGTTCTTCCTTGAATTTTTGTGTCGGATTGTTCTCCAATGTGACATAAACAGCCTCATCCATTAAATGTCTATCCAATTCAGCCTTATACTGATCAAGATCTTGAATGACCAGGCCTCCACCCTTGTCCGCTGGCCAAAAAATGATGTCAATATAGGAGCCTAAATCTTTAATGGCTCTACGTTCTTCCTTAGAGAGGTTATATCTTGTATTCGGTATTTCTGTAATCATATGGTCAGATACTTGTGCATCTAATGCCTTCATGAAACATTGTATCGAAAGGTTATTGGAAATCGGATCAAAATGTGATTTTTTTTTTCAAAATATCTTATCTTGCTTATCAACTGTACTTATCTCAGCTCCAAAAAACTCTTTAAGTTTCAACTGTCGATATAAAATATGCTGCTCCACTTTCCACTCACAGTTGTTGAAAGGGGTGGTGGGCACAAAACTTAGCCCTTTGTTTAGAACCCTCATTTCTGTTTCAGTGAATACTGGAGATGATAAGTTCATTTGTTGCGTGCCCTGCTCTTGCCCTTCTTTGTTGTTGCGGTGGCATTGTCCACCTCTCCGTGTGGTCCTCCTCGTCCACGTCTTGCCCGTGTATTCACCCCTAAAGGGGGTCTACGGATTGCTTGGGCACTCGAGGAGGGAAAATGACTGTCATCTCAGACAGACAGAGATCATCTTGGTTGTGCAACTGCAATTTATATTTATATTTGGATTTATATACTGCAAATATTATAATTGTTTTGTTGGATGATTCTCGGCAATGTGTTTATCATGCTGAAGATTATTTAAGATGTAATTGTATTACAATATGCCGCTTTCCTAACAATAAAATGTTTTTCAAAAAACCAGTGATGTCAGTGAGAGAGCTTCCGGCTCTATTAGAGCCAGAAGCTCTCTGGGGCTTGCGGCCACGAGACCCTACTACAAGGGTCTCGTCGTAAGCCCGATGGTCGCGATGGTCTTGACCATCGCGACCATCATCCTGGCCACTCGCAATAGCTGTGGGTGGTCATCCATGCGAGCGGCCAGGAGGCCGCAACTAAAAAAGCGATCTATGCGAGCGGCCAGGACGCCGCAACTAAAAAAAACAGCTCCTGCCCTGTTTCAGAGCGAGCGCTCGCTTTGTGCGAGCGCCTCTGAATCGGGTCCTCTGGGCACTAGAGTGTGCCCGGAGTCTTCTGCACATTTGCAGAACACCGGAAAAATGGCCGATGCGGCCATTTTCCGGTGTTCTGAGCAGCGCTGACACCCGACACGGGACCACGGACAGATGAGTTTTAAATAATATGGGTGCAGGGTGTGCGGTGCGGGGCCCCCCTGGACCCAGGGGCCCGTGTGCCCTGCACACACTGCACCCATTATAGATACGCCACTGGATGGAGACTATTCCCGAACGCGCGACTCAGCATGCGCAGAGGAACAAACAGAAGCGATTGTTTTCAGAATCCAGGAAAACAATGGCTTCTGTGACATCGCAGGGACATCGTGTTACTGCAACCACTGCCCCTGCTCAAAATATTGCTGAATAGCAGCAATAAATTATCATAATTAATAAAAACTCGTGACGATGTTGCCTGTTAATATTCTGGGTAACATAGTCACTTTTGCTGAATCGACCCCTATATATATGTATAGAGTAATAAATACAGTTTTATCCTAACACTATTGTAGTATTTGTAGATTATTGTATTTTTACCTTGGAAGGCGCTGAGTATTACAGGTCATCTTATATCTCTATGGAAGGCGTGTTCCTGTAAAATAAGGAGATAATATCTTGGCAGTATAGCATTGTGGGCCTAATTCAGACCCGCTCGTGAGCGCTCGCAAGCGGGTCGATGTTGGCCAAGTGCCAAGCTGTCGTTATGGGTCTCGCACCAAAGGGGGTGTGCTGTCGATGGTGAGTGACAGCACGCCCCCTTTGGTGGGCGTGGCTGCCCAGATGGAGGCGTTCCCGTGGGAACGCCTACCGCAGGGTCTCGTCGCAAGCCTGATGGTCGCGATGGTCTTGACCATCGCGACCATCATTTTGGCCGCTCGCTATAGCTGTGGGTGGTCATAGAGAAATCGCAGTTTCAGTTTTGCTTTCCCAGAACAGGAGAAGCCCCCTCCCCTCCAATCCTCCTGTATAAGGCCGGGTGCTGTAGCTCTTGCTGAACGCTGAGACACAGCAGCATCACACTAGCCTGAGGCAGCCGGGTACCCAGCAGACAGGTGAGATGGGAGAAGGTTTATCCCTGATCTTATACCTATGATTCTAGCACTAAAGGACTGAAGAAGAGAATAATGGTCCTCATATAATTGTCAAATACTAATAAGAAAAGAATCAAAATACTTTATTCATTTCTTTACATTTAAGTTGAAAAAATATCCATTGATATAAGTTATATATTATATGTTAAATATTCTGATACATTTTGTGCTAAATATAAATAGAACAATTATATTTGTAATAATATAATAAAATAGGATAATATTCTGAAATACTGCAGTTACCTAGTGTAAAGTTAGGGGAAGTTCTCTCTCTCTCTCTCCTCTCTCTCCATCTCCCCTCTCCCTCCCTCTGTCACTCTCTTTCCTTTTCCCTCTCTCCAGCTCCCTCTTTCTCACTTTCTCCCTCCCCCTTTCTCCCCCTCTCTGGCTCCTCCCCCTTTCTCCCCCTCTCTGGCTCCTCCCCCTTTCTCCCCCTCTCTGGCTCCTCCCCTTTCCCCCCCCCCTCTCTCTCCATCTCCCCTGAGTTGAAGATCACAGCACTGGTCCTCTGAGATTGCTGGGGAAGGTTAGATAGATACAGTACATGGGAAAACTGGTTTCTGTGCTCAGAGACCTTGTACAGTACTTTCAGTTTCGGTTATTATTTCTAGTGTCATTAATGTCCCCTCCTCCTCCTCCATATACCTGTATGTATACTGCAGTGTCACAGTCACACTATGCACCAGCCGGGTGTTCAGAGGCTGAGCCCAGCACACTGGGCAGGTGAATGGCAGAGCTTTATGTGTCCTGGCACTAACTAGCAATGCTCATCTGTAAGGGTTTGTTTCAGGGGCTGGCCTGCACATTTTAGACTGGGAGCAATTAAATATTAAAGGTTAATAAAAGCCCATTTGCTGGTGAATAGACCCGTTCTCTCCAGCATACAGACAGGGTTTGTTTTCAATCCTTAAATAGTTTTTGTCAGGTAAAACCCTGTTGTAGGAAGTCTATCTATGAAGTATTGATTGCGATATTGGCGTTTCTGGTAATGCCATCATCAGATACTGGGCCTCGTTCCGAGATATAGGCAGACCCGATGGTGTGTGTACATCCCCAATGTTAGATGATCATCACATGTGCAGGATCTGTACTGCGTATGCTCCAGTCTTCTGCTGTGAGATCTCTCGCAGTTCCCATTTAGTGGCGTGGAGTGCAGGGAGCCGGCCTGCGTTTCCGGACATGGGGGCGTAGCCCCGTTCCCTATGAGTGCTGGTACCAGGGTCTGTTCCTCCAACACAGACTCCCTGACACCGGCTGAGCAGTTCTGTTGCCCTGTAAGCTTACTCAGAATGACTGCAATGCTGCGTCTTCGGACACGAGACTCGGATCGCAGATGCTGGCAGGAGGCGTCTTTTCTCATCAGAAGCCTCTGCTACATTACCATATGTTAGCATTGCTGCAACGCCAAAAGAAGCATTAGCTATGCTAACGGCGTCCATTTCTGAGGCAGGCCCATTGTTACTGTCAGAGGGCCTGAAGTGCACTGCTGATCGCAGATTCCCGATTATCGGGAATCTGCGCGTGCGCAGGACCCATTCTGTGAGTGTGCACTACCCTCACCCCCCATGGACCGATTCCCCTCTACAGTCTCTGATTGCAATTGGGTCGGATTTGTGATTTGCGGGTGTATGGGGGCGGGCCTAATGATGTGAGGTGCCCGTTCCCATTAGTAACCTGCTGTTACATTAGAAGTTTAAGTAATAAGTGTGTTTGTGTTGTAGCATGCGTATGTTTCTGTCTGTATGTGTTAGTGTGTATGTATGTGTTAGAATGTATATACTATATGTGTATGTATGTTAGTGTCTATATATGTGTATGTATGTGTTAGTGTGTATATATGTGTATGTATGTTAGTGTCTATATATGTGTATGTATGTGTTAGTGTGTGTATATGTGTATGTATGTTAGTGTCTACTATATATGTGTATGTATGTGTTAGTGTGGGTGTATGTATGTTAGTGTGTTATATATGTGTTAGTGTGTGTATACTGTATATATGTTAGTGTATATATGTGTATGCATGTGTTATTGTGTATATATGTGTATGTATGTTAGTGTGTATATATGTGTTAGAGTGTATTTGCTGTATGTGTTAGAGTGTATGTATGTGTATGTATGTGTTAGAGTGTATATATGTGTTAGAGTGTATGTATGTGTTAGTGTGTAATTGGTGTACGTATGTGTTAGTGTGTATGTATGTGTTAGTGTATATATGTGTATGTATGTGTTAGTGTACATATGTGTATGTATGTGATAGAGTGTATATATGTGTATGTATGTGTTAGTGTGTATATATGTGTGTGTATGTATGTGTTAGAGAGTATGTATGTCTTAATGTGCGATCGGCAGCTAAACTTAGACGCCCACCAGCCTGGAGTAAAGACGCCCACTTTCAGACCTCAACTCCAGGAAGTGTATGAAAACATTGACCATCGGGCGATATCGAACCAGTGCGCAGTGCTTGGGTAAACCTTAGGCTACCTCAAGCACTGCGATCACCGCTGTCTGTATTTCACCCGCATGACGCGTATGCTGACGCTGCGTTGTAATTATGCACTCCTTAAAGTGGGTGTAAAGACGCCCAGCCACGCCTGTGCTAGTGCAAGCACTCCCCATTTACACAGACCTGCCCCATCCACCAGCCACCCACGCCCTGTTCTGTCACTCAAACTAGCGCTCTGGCAATATGCAGAGAGCGATCGTCTCCCGATCGCAGTGACTGGTCCGCGCAATGCGAACTGCGACTTATATGCATGCGCAGTTTGCAACAATTGCCCGGCTGCGAGCGAACGCAGCTTAGCGACCGGGTCTGAAGCAGTCCCTCTGTTCAATAATAATGTTTTATCTTCCATTACAGTTGGTGCACGTGACTTCATGAGGTCACGCCACGCTGCTGGAAGGAAGAGGTCAGAGGGGCAGGAGAGCGTGAGGAGAACAAGCCAGAAGGAAGGAGCATTCGTCAAGGAGATAAGGTAAGTCATGACTCATGAGACTTAGCGGTAGCGGAGAAAGGGGGAGGGGGGTCCCTGCCTACTTTGTCAGTCCCGGGCTCCACAATTTCTGATGGCAGCCCTGTATATATAGATTTTTTTTGTTTTCTTACAGAATGCCTAACTACTTGTATGACACATACGAGGAGAAGATCCGTCCATGTATAGATCTCATTGATTCACTGAGGTCCCTGGGGGTGGAGAAGGACCTGGCGCTACCGGCGATCGCAGTCATCGGTGACCAGAGCTCCGGGAAAAGCTCCGTTCTGGAGGCTCTGTCTGGAGTCACTCTCCCCCGAGGCAGCGGTGAGAGGAATCTTTTCATCACTACGAAATGTAGACACAACAGTTACTGCAGTGAGGAAGAGCGATTCAGGTGCAAGGATCCTGATAACATCCATGTTACACATATCATATATCATACTTACCTACTGTACCGGGACCTGCGGGAGGCTCACGATTTTTCGGGTAGCTCCCGCACCCCCAGTACAGTCGGCACTTCTCCCGCATCCTGCCCACATCCTAGTGAAGTGAGCAGGAATAGGGAGAATCTTACCGGAAATCCGAGGTCCGAACGTAGAGGGCAGAGAATATTATCATAGAATCGCGCCCTTTGGCCCTGCCCCCTATTTAAATAAGCGCAATTAACAGGAGTTTTCCATGAGGGGGAGTGGCCTAATGATGCAAATACTCCAATCTGAGTTCCCTTAGGACACAGCACTCTGATCCTGTGTTGCCAGCAGGAGACCTCTAATTACACCAGACACCTCCTGCTGCATTGGCGTATTAGTTGTGCGGTATCGCAGAGCCGATTCCCTACAGCTGTGCAATGCAGACAGCTCTGAATTAGGCCCTGTGGTAACTTTTTCCTAAAATTATTTACAATAATGACAGTGCCTGCGTAAGGGTTTACAATAGCACTGAAACAAAAATGACAAATCTCCGGCATTAATCACAAAAATACAGCTAAGTGACTGGCACCGGACAGACGACCCCCTCAGATACTCGCCGCTGGAGGAGAAGGTCCCCAACAGCTCTACTGACCCACAGGCAGAGCACATGAAACCAGCAGGCCTGCACCTCCGCTCATGCAGTTTAACAGGGGTATTCAATTTGGAGCGAAAAGTCAGTTTCTGCGATGTTTTCGCACCGATGACCTCATTTTCGCTGGTTTTGGTATTACACCGTATTCAATTTCAAAGACTTTTCGCAGGTTCGACAAGTCTTTGAAAAAAAACGGGGATAACTTTTCACCACTGAATATATGGTGAAAAAAAGTGCAGAATTGGGGTTTAGGGGTGCAGGCTTAAAAAAAATAGCCTGCACCCTTCAGAATGACCCCTTGAAACGATCTGTGTCAAAAAAAAAAAAAAAAAAAATCGGGACAGCCCAAAAAAAGAACTTTGAATTTGGGGGCCAAAAAAAAAATGTTGGGGGACAAAGTTTAAAAATAGCGAACTTGACTCTGGGGGGGGTCCCCAAGTATGCCCCAGGTGTTTTTTTCATTGCAGCTGCCTGCGGCAGGTGGGTTTTTCACGATTTTTTCAAGTCACTTTAGCAACTTTAAAATATGCTGACCCCCATTTTCAAGTACCCCAAATTTGCTGGGCATAGTTATTTCTCCCCCCCAAAAAATCTAAATGCTCTTCTGCATCACTTTCTTCAAAGTCGCATTTATGCACTTGCTGCGGCTATTAGAAACCCCGACTTCCTTCAGTAGTTAAAAATGGGGATACCCATAGTGATCCCCCATGTCTAGACATCTTTAGGGGGTCCCTAGAATATTTTCCGAAAATTCCCATTTTTGTTAACCTGTAAAAAAAATTAGTAAAAAATTACAAAAAAAATTACATAAGGTCCCCCCCCCCAAAAGCCAATCCAGCCCCAGGCTTGCAGCCAGTGGTGGTTTCTAAAAATACGGGGAACAAAATGTGTAGGGTTCCTCCGTATTTTAGAAACCAACACCAGGCTGCAGGGACTAGTGCTGGTTTTAAATATAGGGGGCAAAAACGATGTGGGATACCCCCTATATTTAAGACCAGCACCAGACCCAACCGACTGGGGTGTAGTGCCACAGCCCGGAGACCCAGTCACCGGGGCTCCATGTCCAAAGCATTATACCCCAAGTCGGTCAGCACAAGCCGGTGATCTCGGGGGAGTTGGGGACTCCCCAAAAAAGAGTTCCCCCTCTCCCGAGCACCACAGGCTTACGCTGAAGCCTGAGGCTGAGCCCCATACCCCTGGAGCGGTGGGTATGGGGGTAATAGGGGGGCCAAATAATGTTACACTATTGTACTTTACAGTGACAGCATGCCTGCCATTTTGCACTTATGGAACTACAAGTGCCAGCAGACATGCGGCACCTGTAATTTCACTGTAAAATAAATAGTTTAAAAAAGACAAAACACACACACCGTGCCCAGTATAAGTTTATTACACACACCTACCCATTCATACATACTTACCTATACCAGATGATTCTGTCCTCTTCTCCAGTAGAAGTCCTTAAAACATGGCCCTGCAAGGAAGATTTCATACTCACCTATATCCTGGCGCTGGTCTCTGCAGTAATCCACGTACTTGGCAAAAAAAAAAAACGAATACGTGACCCACGAACGAGCTATGAATATGTGTGTTCCCACGCATACTCATAACTCCCGAATGCCAGCTGACGGCACATCCACAGAGCTGCCAGTCCTGAGAGTCAATCAGCGGCCGCGCTGACTGTAGAGCAGTCACTGATAGGCTCCGGCTACTGACAGTTCCCACGTGGGCCAGTCACACCACGTGGGAACTGTCAGTAGCCGGAGCCAATCAGCGGCCACTCTACAGTCAGCGAGGCCGCTGATTGGCTGACGGGACTGCAATGCCCCGTGAAGTGCCGGCAGCGGCCATTCGGGAGCTATCAGCATGTGTGGAAACACACATACACATAGCTAGTAGCGTGGATCGGCTAAACGCGTTTTTTTGTTTTTAAACTGCCATGGATTACTGCTGAGACCAGCGCTGGATGTAGGTGAGTATGAAATCTTTCTTTGCAGGGCCACTCATCATGGATATCTACTGTAGAAGGCCACAGAACATCTGGTATAGGTAAGTATGTGTGAATGGGTAGGTGTGTGTAATAAACTTATACTGGACACGGTGTGTGTGTTTTGTCTTTTTTTAACTATTTATTTTACAGTGAAGTTATGGCACCACTTAAAAAAATGAAAAAAATAACCTAAGAGCTCTTCTGCATCACTTCTTCAATGTTGGGAAAAAAAACACCTACGCGGCTATTTAAAAATCCCGACTTTCTTCTGCAGGCAAAAACGGGGGTACCCATAGTGATCCCCGAGGTCTGGACATCGTTAGGGGGGTCCTAAAATTATTTCCTGCAATTCCCGTTTTTTTTCGCCGATCCAATTTTCGCCGGGCCCTGTTTTAGCTAATTTCAAATTGAATACGGGGAAAAGCGGGAGCGCGCGCGATACTTTTTTGCTGGCAAAACCTCTGATGTGCGGCGAAAACCTCGCTGGCGAGGTTAACGTTTCATATTGAATACCCCTCCAAGGATGTACCACCACATGTAGATGGGGAAGCAGCAGGTCAAACCAGATGGAGCCATGCATCTCTATGAACCACCAGCTCCTTCTATCCACTAAAGGTCCCACAAATCGTCCCATGAACCCCCCCCCAGTACTACCCCACCACCAGAGGTCCTGCAAATCAGAACACCTCATGCATCATACAAAGAGGTATGATAACTGTGGGTTATACAGAATCGGTATGTAGTGCCGGCTGTCGGAAAGCCTAAAGTCAGAATACCGACATCGGCATCCCGAAGGTTGGTATCCCGACAAGGGTCAGGTAGATATACTTACCCTCCCCTCTTCCCCTACTAACCCTCCCCACCCGCCCCCTCCACATTAGTGCCTAACCCTAACCTCCCCCCTTAGTACCTAACCCTAACCCTTCCCCCTTAGTGCCTAACCCTAACCTCCCCCCTTAGTGCCTAACCCTAACCTCCCCCTTAGTGCCTAAGCCTAACCCTCTCCCCTTAGTGCCTAACCTCCCCCCTTAGTACCTAACCCTAACCCTCCCCCCTTAGTACCTAACCCTCCCCCCTTAGTACCTAACCCTCCCCCCTTAGTGCCTAACCCTAACCCTCCCCCTTTAGTGCCTAACCCTAACCTCCCCCCTTAGTGCCTAACCCCAACCTCCCCCCCAGTGGTGCCTAACCCTAACCCTCCCCCCTTAGTACCTAACCCTCCCCCCTTAGTACCTAACCCTCCCCCTTAGTGCCTAACCCTAACCTCCCCCCTTAGTGCCTAACCCCAACCTCCCCCACAGTGGTGCCTAACCCTAACCTCCCCCCTTAGTGCCTAACCCCAACCTCCCCCCCAGTTGTGCCTTCCCCCCCCCAGGGGTGCCTAACCCTAACCCTGCTATGCTCCCTAGAGAGAGATGGAAGGAAGAGGGGTAGAGAGAGATGGGATGTGGGGGAAGAGAGGGAACAATAGCTAGCGCCCAGACGAATGACAGGTCTAATAATAATACATATTAGTACATTCATATAAACGTTTGTATAGAGAGAGACTTTCTGTACATTCTCTGACAGTGGCTGGAACACACCGCAGATAAACTGACCATTTAAAACACCAACATTGTACTTGTTGGTTTCACTCATTAGACCTTCTCCCACTTCCAGCTCCTGCACCACTTCCCCTCTCACCTGCAGGCTGAATAACTTCACTTTCTTATCAGACACGTGACAGTCACAGGACAGGGCAGTGATCAGTGGTGGAGCTCCCGCTGTAGCCTGGGGTGTGGAGGCTATGGAGCCTGGTGCTGATCCATATGATGCTGGGAATGAAGGCCTAGCCCTCGTACATGCCCAGGAGGGCAGAACAGTGGCCTCTGTACATAGAGTTGCCAGCGCACTATCCCGTGATTTGCTATGGAGCTCGGCGAATGGACATCCGTTTTGACTTCACAATCAGCAACACAGTAAATATATTAATTAGTGAAAGAGGGCTCTCAAGTCCAGATAAATCGATATCCTAAAAAATATATATTTTAATCAGTTATAATTCCTTGCAGTCATTTTTTAATTAATTCCATGCTCACGAGGGACATTTTAATAAAGAGGCAAAATAGCAATTTGCCCTGGGCCTACTAGGGCGTGGGGCATATTATCTTCTATATCATCCACCTTGTTGCCTAGGATGACAAGAAACCCTTAGTCCTAAATGTGATCCTACCCCAGTCATTGGCCCTAAGCAGACACCTAATACAAGCCTAAGGCTTAATGTACAATTGTAACTGTGTAATTGTATGTGATAACCATATGAGATATCTGTGACAGATGGCTCCCTCCCCATACGGCTCCTAGATTGTGGTATTGGTTACAGACCAAGCTTCTATGCTACTATAGAGACCTGCACATCTCTTACATCAGACCTGCTGCTCTCCTTATCCCAATGGGTTACTTTCATGTACTTGTAGTTTTCTGTCCCATGCGGTAATGTGATGCCCTTATAAAGGGTGGGATGCATGACGAAAATCACAAAGGGACGTCTCTCTCTCCCTAGGTAAGGGCGGCCCTTTGCGATGGAGGAACCTCCGGGTCTATGACCCAGAAGCCCCTCTGGTGTCCTGCTGTGCATGCCGCGGGGGTGCTGGGGGTGCATCTGTTTGTCTCCCTCTCACAGCACTCTCTGGATAGAAGCCCATAGACTTCTATAGGGTAACGCCATCAGAAGATTATTATTATTATTATCCTTTACTTATAGGGCGCCACAAGGGTTACATAGCACATAAACAAATGAGCACACAAGAAACACAGTTATTAACAGTACAAACAATGAAGGACAAATACAGGATTTATATACATTGCTGCATAACACTTACATAAGCAGCAGGGTGTCAGGGGCTGTTGTAAATTAAAATATAAGTAAGGGAAGGAGAAGCACATGAGGGAAGAGGGCCCTGCTCGTGAGAGCTTACATACTAAAGAAATAGAAGATGAGGTTACCCACCGCATCCAAGCCCCGGAGTGCACCTTGGGGGGTTCTGACCACATTTCTCCCTTTGCTGGATCCCGCCCAATGTGAGAAATCATATTATAGATCTATGATACGTGATCATTACTATCTCTCTTTGCTCTACAGGTATCGTCACCCGATGTTCCCTGGAGCTTAAACTTGTGAAAAATAAAAATGGTTCAGAAAGGAAGGGAAAAATCAGCAATAAAACCACCAGCCAGGAGCTGGAGAACCCCGAGGAGGTGGAGAAGGAAATCATGAAAGGTGAGGAATATAAGCACCTCCCGGATATTATCTGTATGATATAAGCACCTCCCGGATATTATCTGTGTGATATAAGCACCTGCTGGATATTATCTGTGTGATATAAGCACCTCCCGGATATTATCTGTATGATATAAGCACCTGCTGGATATAATCTGTATGATATAAGCACCTCCCGGATATTATCTGTGTGATATAATCACCTCCCGGATATTATCTGTATGATATAAGCACCTCCCGGATATTATCTGTATGATATAAGCACCTCCCGGATATTATCTGAATGATATAAGCACCTCCCGGATATTATCTGTGTGATATAAGCACCTCCCGGATATTATCTGTATGATATAAGCACCTCCCGGATATTATCTGTGTGATATAAGCACCTCCCGGATATTATCTGTATGATATAAGCATCTCCCGGATATTATCTGTATGATATAAGCACCTCCCGGATATTATCTGTATGATATACGCACCTCCCGGATATTATCTTTATGATATAAGCTCCTCCCGGATATTATCTGTATGATATGAGCACCTCCCGGATATTATCTGTATGATATAAGCACCTCCCGGATATTATCTGTATGATATGAGCACCTCCCGGATATTATCTGTGTGATATAAGCACCTCCCGGATATTATCTGTATGATATGAGCACCTCCCGGATATTATCTGTATGATATAAGCACCTGCTGGATATAATCTGTATGATATAAGCACCTCCCGGATATTATCTGTGTGATATAAGCACCTCCCGGATATTATCTGTGTGATATAAGCACCTCCCGGATATTATCTGTATGATATAAGCACCTCCCGGATATTATCTGTGTGATATAAGCACCTCCCGGATATTATCTGTGTGATATAAGCACCTCCCGGATATTATCTGTGTGATATAAGCACCTCCCGGATATTATCTGTGTGATATAAGCACCTCCCGGATATTATCTGTGTGATATAAGCACCTCCCGGATATTATCTGTGTGATATAAGCACCTCCCGGATATTATCTGTGTGATATAAGCACCTCCCGGATATTATCTGTGTGATATAAGCATCTCCCGGATATTATCTGTATGATATAAGCACCTCCCGGATATTATCTGTATGATATAAGCACCTCCCGTATATTATCTTTATGATATAAGCTCCTCCCGGATATTATCTGTATGATATAAGCACCTCCCGGATATTATCTGTATGATATAAGCACCTCCCGGATATTATCTGTATGATATGTGCACCTCCCGGATATTATCTGTATGATATGAGCACCTCCCGGATATTATCTGTGTGATATGAGCACCTCCCGGATATTATCTGTGTGATATAAGCACCTCCCGGATATTATCTGTGGGATATAAGCACCTCCCGGATATTATCTGTATGATATAAGCAGCACCTGTCGGATATTATCTGTATGATATAAGAACCTCCCGGATATTATCTGTATGATATAAGCACCTCCCGGATATTATCTGTATGATATAAGAACCTCCCGGATATTATCTGTATGATATAAGCACCTCCCGGATATTATCTATAAGATATAAGCACCTCCCGGATATTATCTGTATGATATAAGCACCTCCCGGATATTATCTGTGTGATATAAGCACCTCCCGGATATTATCTGTATGATATGAGCACCTCCCGGATATTATCTGTGTGATATAAGCACCTCCCGGATATTATCTGTATGATATAAGCACCTCCCGGATATTATCTGTATGATATAAGCACCTCCCGGATATTATCTTTATGATATAAGCTCCTCCCGGATATTATCTGTATGATATAAGCACCTCCCGGATATTATCTGTATGATATAAGCACCTCCCGGATATTATCTGTATGATATGAGCACCTCCCGGATATTATCTGTGTGATATCAGCACCTGCTGGATATTATCTGTGTGATATAAGCACCTCCCGGATATTATCTGTATGATATAAGCACCTGCTGGATATAATCTGTATGATATAAGCACCTCCCGGATATTATCTGTGTGATATAATCACCTCCCGGATATTATCTGTGTGATATAAGCACCTCCCGGATATTATCTGTATGATATAAGCACCTCCCGGATATTATCTGTATGATATAAGCACCTCCCGGATATTATCTGTGTGATATAAGCACCTCCCGGATATTATCTGTGTGATATAAGCACCTCCCGGATATTATCTGTGTGATATAAGCACCTCCCGGATATTATCTGTGTGATATAAGCACCTCCCGGATATTATCTGTGTGATATAAGCACCTCCCGGATATTATCTGTGTGATATAAGCACCTCCCGGATATTATCTGTGTGATATAAGCACCTCCCGGATATTATCTGTGTGATATAAGCATCTCCCGGATATTATCTGTATGATATAAGCACCTCCCGGATATTATCTGTATGATATAAGAACCTCCCGGATATTATCTGTATGATATAAGCACCTCCCGGATATTATCTGTATGATATAAGAACCTCCCGGATATTATCTGTATGATATAAGCACCTCCCGGATATTATCTATAAGATATAAGCACCTCCCGGATATTATCTGTATGATATAAGCACCTCCCGGATATTATCTGTGTGATATAAGCACCTCCCGGATATTATCTGTATGATATAAGCACCTCCTGGATATTATCTGTATGATATGAGCACCTCCCGGATATTATCTGTCTGATATAAGCACCTCCCGGATATATTCTGTAAGATATAAGCACCTCCCGGATATTGGCCCTCATTCAGAGCCGCTCGTTAGCGGCAGTACGCTCGTTCCGAGCGATGTTTGCACATCTGCGCATGCGTACGCTTTTTAGTACGCATGCGCGAACCAGTCAGTGTGGCCGAAAATCCTCTGTACGCTATATAGCGAGTGCCTGCTATTTTGAGTGACAGAATGAGGCGTATGTAGGTGGTAACAGGGGAAGGTGCTTGAAAATGGGGAGTGGAGATCCGAACGCAGGCGTGCTTAAAGGTCAAAACGGGCGTTTTATGGGTGTGTATATTTAAAACAGCAGCGTCATTGACCACGTCACTGGGTTATTTTAGAGACAGAACTGCTCGCAAATTTGTGGTAGCAAACACCAACCACAAGAATAGCGAGCAGTTCATACGCTGGTCGATGTACTCGATTAATCTAATAAATAGTGGACATGACGTAGGATGCGTGCGGCCAGGGGGCGTTTTTAACAAATAAACGAGCGTATGTTTTGCTCGTTCGTTCAGACTTAGAGGTGTGAACAGACTGCAATGTGCGTACGGATCATTTGAATAGCCACCCCTTGTTTTTAAACGAACGACCGGAAATAGCGAACGGCTCTGAATGAGGGCCATTATCTGTATGATATAAAAACCTCCCGGATATTATCTGTATGATATAAGAACCTCCCGGATATTATCTGTATGATATAAGGACCTCCTTGATATTATCTATATGATATAAGCACCTCCCGGATATTGTCTGTGTGATATAAGAATCTCCCGGATATTATCTGTATGATATAAGGACCTCCTTGATATTATCTATATGATATAAGCACCTCCCGGATATTGTCTGTGTGATATAAGCACCTCCCGGATAGTATCTATATGATATAAGCACCTTCCGGATATTGTCTGTGTGATATAAGCACCTCCCGGATGTTGTCTGTGTGATATAAGCACCTCCCGGATATTATCTGTATGATATAAACACCTCCCGAATATATTCTGTATGATATAAGCACCTCCGGATATTATCTGTATGATATAAGCACCTCCCGGATATTATCTGTATGATATAAGCACCTGTCGGATATTATCTGTATGATATAAGCACCTCCCGGATATTATCTGTGTGATATAAGCACCTCCCGGATATTATCTGTGTGATATAAGCACCTCCCGGATATTGTCTGTGTGATATAAGCACCTCCCGGATATTGTCTGTGTGATATAAGCACCTCCCGGATATTATCTGTGTGATATAAGCACCTCCCGGATATTATCTGTGTGATTTAAGCACCTCCCGGATATTATCTGTGTGATATAAGCACCTCCCGGATATTATCTGTATGATATAAGCACCTCCCGGATATATTCTGTATGATATAAGCACCTCCCGGATATTATCTGTGTGATATAAGCACCTGTCGGATATTATCTGTGTGATATAAGCCCCTCCCGGATATTATCTGTGTGATATAAGCCCCTCCCGGATATTACCTGTGTGATATAAGCACCTCCCAGATATTGTCTGTGTGATATAAGCACCTCCCGGATATTGTCTGTGTGATATAATCACCTCCCGTATATTATCTGTGTGATATAAGCACCTCCCGGATATTATCTGTGTGATATAAGCACCTCCCGGATATTATCTGTGTGATATAAGCACCTCCCGGATATATTCTGTATGATATAAGCACCTCCCGGATATTATCTGTATGATATAAGCACCTGTCGGATATTATCTGTATGATATAAGCAACTCCCGGATTTTATCTGTATGATATAATCAACTCCCGGATATTGGGCCTGATTCAGAGCCGGTCGCTATTTGCGCTCGCTCGTCCAGAAAATAGAGGTGGCTATTCAAATGAACCGTTCGCTGTTTGCGGTCTGTTCACGCCTCTAGGTCTGCACTAGCGAACAAAACTTGCGGTCGTTTTTTGGGAAACTACGCCCCCCGGCCGCTCGCATCCTACGTCATGTCCGCTATTTATTAGATTAATCGAGTACATCGAACAGGGTATGATCTGCTCGCTATTCTTGTGGTTGGTTTTTGCTACCACAATTTTGCCACAATTTCTGGCTTAAAACAACCCAGTGACATGGTCAATGACGCTGCTGTTTTAATTATGCACACCCATAAAACGCCCGTTTTTACCTTTAAGCACGCCTGCGATCGGATCTCCACTCCCCGTCTTCAAGCACCTTCCCTTGTTACCACCCACATACGCCTCATCCTGTCACTCAAATTATCAGGCATTCGCTATTTTGCGAGCACAAGAATTTCGGCCGCACTGACTGGTTTGCGCATGCATATAACGATCTGTGCGCATGCACAGTTGGGCAAACATCGCTCGGAGCGAACGAGCTGCAGCTTATGAGTGGCTCTGAATCAGGCCCATTATCTGTATGATATAAGCACCTCCCGGATATTATCTGTGTGATATAAGCACCTCCCGGATATTATCTGTGTGATATAAGCATCTCCCGGATATTATCTGTATGAAATAAGCACCTCCCGGATATTATCTGTATGATATAAGCACCTCCCGGATATTATCTTTATGATATAAGCTCCTCCCGAATATTATCTGTATGATATAAGCACCTCCCGGATATTATCTGTATGATATAAGCACCTCCCGGATATTATCTGTATGATATGAGCACCTCCCGGATATTATCTGTATGATATGAGCACCTCCCGGATATTATCTGTGTGATATGAGCACCTCCCGGATATTATCTGTGTGATATAAGCACCTCCCGGATATTATCTGTGGGATATAAGCACCTCCCGGATATTATCTGTATGATATAAGCAGCACCTGTCGGATATTATCTGTATGATATAAGAACCTCCCGGATATTATCTGTATGATATAAGCACCTCCCGGATATTATCTGTATGATATAAGAACCTCCCGGATATTATCTGTATGATATAAGCACCTCCCGGATATTATCTATAAGATATAAGCACCTCCCGGATATTGGCCCTCATTCAGAGCCGCTCGTTAGCGGCAGTACGCTCGTTCCGAGCGATGTTTGCACATCTGCGCATGCGTACGCTTTTTAGTACGCATGCGCGAACCAGTCAGTGTGGCCGAAAATCCTCTGTACGCTATATAGCGAGTGCCTGCTATTTTGAGTGACAGAATGAGGCGTATGTAGGTGGTAACAGGGGAAGGTGCTTGAAAATGGGGAGTGGAGATCCGAACGCAGGCGTGCTTAAAGGTCAAAACGGGCGTTTTATGGGTGTGTATATTTAAAACAGCAGCGTCATTGACCACGTCACTGGGTTATTTTAGAGACAGAACTGCTCGCAAATTTGTGGTAGCAAACACCAACCACAAGAATAGCGAGCAGTTCATACGCTGGTCGATGTACTCGATTAATCTAATAAATAGCGGAAATGACGTAGGATGCGTGCGGCCAGGGGGCGTTTTTAACAAATAAACGAGCGTATGTTTTGCTCGTTCGTTCAGACTTAGAGGTGTGAACAGACTGCAATGTGCGTACGGATCATTTGAATAGCCACCCCTTGTTTTTAAACGAACGACCGGAAATAGCGAACGGCTCTGAATGAGGGCCATTATCTGTATGATATAAAAACCTCCCGGATATTATCTGTATGATATAAGAACCTCCCGGATATTATCTGTATGATATAAGGACCTCCTTGATATTATCTATATGATATAAGCACCTCCCGGATATTGTCTGTGTGATATAAGCACCTCCCGGATAGTATCTATATGATATAAGCACCTCCCGGATATTGTCTGTGTGATATAAGCACCTCCCGGATATTGTCTGTGTGATATAAGCACCTCCCGGATATTATCTGTATGATATAAACACCTCCCGGATATATTCTGTATGATATAAGCACCTCCGGATATTGTCTGTATGATATAAGCACCTCCCGGATATTATCTGTATGATATAAGCACCTGTCGGATATTATCTGTATGATATAAGCACCTCCCGGATATTATCTGTGTGATATAAGCACCTCCCGGATATTATCTGTGTGATATAAGCACCTCCCGGATATTGTATGTGTGATATAAGCACCTCCCGGATATTGTCTGTGTGATATAAGCACCTCCCGGATATTATCTGTGTGATATAAGCACCTCCCGGATATTATCTGTGTGATATAAGCACCTCCCGGATATTATCTGTGTGATATAAGCACCTCCCGGATATTATCTGTATGATATAAGCACCTCCCGGATATATTCTGTATGATATAAGCACCTCCCGGATATTATCTGTGTGATATAAGCACCTGTCGGATATTATCTGTGTGATATAAGCCCCTCCCGGATATTATCTGTGTGATATAAGCCCCTCCCGGATATTACCTGTGTGATATAAGCACCTCCCAGATATTGTCTGTGTGATATAAGCACCTCCCGGATATTGTCTGTGTGATATAAGCACCTCCCGTATATTATCTGTGTGATATAAGCACCTCCCGGATATTATCTGTGTGATATAAGCACCTCCCGGATATTATCTGTATGATATAAGCACCTCCCGGATATATTCTGTATGATATAAGCACCTCCCGGATATTATCTGTATGATATAAGCACCTGTCGGATATTATCTGTATGATATAAGCAACTCCCGGATTTTATCTGTATGATATAATCAACTCCCGGATATTGGGCCTGATTCAGAGCCGGTCGCTATTTGCGCTCGCTCGTCCAGAAAATAGAGGTGGCTATTCAAATGAACCGTTCGCTGTTTGCGGTCTGTTCACGCCTCTAGGTCTGCACTAGCGAACAAAACTTGCGGTCGTTTTTTGGGAAACTACGCCCCCCGGCCGCTCGCATCCTACGTCATGTCCGCTATTTATTAGATTAATCGAGTACATCGAACAGGGTATGATCTGCTCGCTATTCTTGTGGTTGGTTTTTGCTACCACAATTTTGCCACAATTTCTGGCTTAAAACAACCCAGTGACATGGTCAATGACGCTGCTGTTTTAATTATGCACACCCATAAAACGCCCGTTTTTACCTTTAAGCACGCCTGCGATCGGATCTCCACTCCCCGTCTTCAAGCACCTTCCCTTGTTACCACCCACATACGCCTCATCCTGTCACTCAAATTATCAGGCATTCGCTATTTTGCGAGCACAAGAATTTCGGCCGCACTGACTGGTTTGCGCATGCATATAACGATCTGTGCGCATGCACAGTTGGGCAAACATCGCTCGGAGCGAACGAGCTGCAGCTTATGAGTGGCTCTGAATCAGGCCCATTATCTGTATGATATAAGCACCTCCCGGATATTATCTGTGTGATATAAGCACCTCCCGGATATTATCTGTGTGATATAAGCATCTCCCGGATATTATCTGTATGAAATAAGCACCTCCCGGATATTATCTGTATGATATAAGCACCTCCCGGATATTATCTTTATGATATAAGCTCCTCCCGGATATTATCTGTATGATATAAGCACCTCCCGGATATTATCTGTATGATAAAAGCACCTCCTGTAAATTATCTGTATGATATGAGCACCTCCCGGATATTATCTGTATGATATGAGCACCTCCCGGATATTATCTGTGTGATATGAGCACCTCCCGGATATTATCTGTGTGATATAAGCACCTCCCGGATATTATCTGTGGGATATAAGCACCTCCCGGATATTATCTGTATGATATAAGCAGCACCTGTCGGATATTATCTGTATGATATAAGAACCTCCCGGATATTATCTGTATGATATAAGCACCTCCCGGATATTATCTGTATGATATAAGAACCTCCCGGATATTATCTGTATGATATAAGCACCTCCCGGATATTATCTATAAGATATAAGCACCTCCCGGATATTATCTGTATGATATAAGCACCTCCCGGATATTATCTGTGTGATATAAGCACCTCCCGGATATTATCTGTATGATATAAGCACCTCCTGGATATTATCTGTATGATATGAGCACCTCCCGGCTATTATCTGTCTGATATAAGCACCTCCCGGATATATTCTGTAAGATATAAGCACCTCCCGGATATTATCTGTATGATATAAAAACCTCCCGGATATTATCTGTATGATATAAGAACCTCCCGGATATTATCTGTATGATATAAGGACCTCCCGGATATTATCTATATGATATAAGCACCTCCCGGATATTGTCTGTGTGATATAAGCACCTCCCGGATAGTATCTATATGATATAAGCACCTCCCGGATATTGTCTGTGTGATATAAGCACCTCCCGGATAGTATCTATATGATATAAGCACCTCCCGGATATTGTCTTTGTGATATAAGCACCTCCCGGATATTATCTGTGTGATATAAGCACCTCCCGGATATTATCTGTGTGATATAAGCACCTCCCGGATATTATCTGTGTGATATAAGCACCTCCCGGATATTATCTATATGATATAAGCACCTCCCGGATATTGTCTGTGTGAGATAAGCACCTCCCGGATAGTATCTATATGATATAAGCACCTCCCGGATATTGTCTGTGTGATATAAGCACCTCCCGGATATTGTCTGTGTGATATAAGCACCTCCCGGATATTATTTGTATTATATAAACACCTCCCGGGTATATTCTGTATGATATAAGCACCTCCGGATATTATCTGTATGATATAAGCACCTCGCGGATATTATCTGTATGATATAAGCACCTGTCGGATATTATCTGTATGATATAAGCACCTCCCGGATATTATCTGTGTGATATAAGCACCTCCCGGATATTATCTGTGTGATATAAGCACCTCCCGGATATTGTCTGTGTGATATAAGCACCTCCCGGATATTGTCTGTGTGATATAAGCACCTCCCGGATATTATCTGTGTGATATAAGCACCTCCCGGATATTATCTGTGTGATATAAGCCCCTCCCGGATATTACCTGTGTGATATAAGCACCTCCCAGATATTGTCTGTGTGATATAAGCACCTCCCGGATATTGTCTGTGTGATATAATCACCTCCCGTATATTATCTGTGTGATATAAGCACCTCCCGGATATTATCTGTGTGATATAAGCACCTCCCGGATATTATCTGTGTGATATAAGCACCTCCCGGATATATTCTGTATGATATAAGCACCTCCCGGATATTATCTGTATGATATAAGCACCTGTCGGATATTATCTGTATGATATAAGCAACTCCCGGATTTTATCTGTATGATATAATCAACTCCCGGATATTGGGCCTGATTCAGAGCCGGTCGCTATTTGCGCTCGCTCGTCCAGAAAATAGAGGTGGCTATTCAAATGAACCGTTCGCTGTTTGCGGTCTGTTCACGCCTCTAGGTCTGCACTAGCGAACAAAACTTGCGGTCGTTTTTTGGGAAACTACGCCCCCCGGCCGCTCGCATCCTACGTCATGTCCGCTATTTATTAGATTAATCGAGTACATCGAACAGGGTATGATCTGCTCGCTATTCTTGTGGTTGGTTTTTGCTACCACAATTTTGCCACAATTTCTGGCTTAAAACAACCCAGTGACGTGGTCAATGACGCTGCTGTTTTAATTATGCACACCCATAAAACGCCCGTTTTTACCTTTAAGCACGCCTGCGATCGGATCTCCACTCCCCGTCTTCAAGCACCTTCCCTTGTTACCACCCACATACGCCTCATCCTGTCACTCAAATTATCAGGCATTCGCTATTTTGCGAGCACAAGAATTTCGGCCGCACTGACTGGTTTGCGCATGCATATAACGATCTGTGCGCATGCACAGTTGGGCAAACATCGCTCGGAGCGAACGAGCTGCAGCTTATGAGTGGCTCTGAATCAGGCCCATTATCTGTATGATATAAGCACCTCCCGGATATTATCTGTGTGATATAAGCACCTCCCGGATATTATCTGTGTGATATAAGCATCTCCCGGATATTATCTGTATGAAATAAGCACCTCCCGGATATTATCTGTATGATATAAGCACCTCCCGGATATTATCTTTATGATATAAGCTCCTCCCGAATATTATCTGTATGATATAAGCACCTCCCGGATATTATCTGTATGATATAAGCACCTCCCGGATATTATCTGTATGATATGAGCACCTCCCGGATATTATCTGTATGATATGAGCACCTCCCGGATATTATCTGTGTGATATGAGCACCTCCCGGATATTATCTGTGTGATATAAGCACCTCCCGGATATTATCTGTGGGATATAAGCACCTCCCGGATATTATCTGTATGATATAAGCAGCACCTGTCGGATATTATCTGTATGATATAAGAACCTCCCGGATATTATCTGTATGATATAAGCACCTCCCGGATATTATCTGTATGATATAAGAACCTCCCGGATATTATCTGTATGATATAAGCACCTCCCGGATATTATCTATAAGATATAAGCACCTCCCGGATATTGGCCCTCATTCAGAGCCGCTCGTTAGCGGCAGTACGCTCGTTCCGAGCGATGTTTGCACATCTGCGCATGCGTACGCTTTTTAGTACGCATGCGCGAACCAGTCAGTGTGGCCGAAAATCCTCTGTACGCTATATAGCGAGTGCCTGCTATTTTGAGTGACAGAATGAGGCGTATGTAGGTGGTAACAGGGGAAGGTGCTTGAAAATGGGGAGTGGAGATCCGAACGCAGGCGTGCTTAAAGGTCAAAACGGGCGTTTTATGGGTGTGTATATTTAAAACAGCAGCGTCATTGACCACGTCACTGGGTTATTTTAGAGACAGAACTGCTCGCAAATTTGTGGTAGCAAACACCAACCACAAGAATAGCGAGCAGTTCATACGCTGGTCGATGTACTCGATTAATCTAATAAATAGCGGAAATGACGTAGGATGCGTGCGGCCAGGGGGCGTTTTTAACAAATAAACGAGCGTATGTTTTGCTCGTTCGTTCAGACTTAGAGGTGTGAACAGACTGCAATGTGCGTACGGATCATTTGAATAGCCACCCCTTGTTTTTAAACGAACGACCGGAAATAGCGAACGGCTCTGAATGAGGGCCATTATCTGTATGATATAAAAACCTCCCGGATATTATCTGTATGATATAAGAACCTCCCGGATATTATCTGTATGATATAAGGACCTCCTTGATATTATCTATATGATATAAGCACCTCCCGGATATTGTCTGTGTGATATAAGCACCTCCCGGATAGTATCTATATGATATAAGCACCTCCCGGATATTGTCTGTGTGATATAAGCACCTCCCGGATATTGTCTGTGTGATATAAGCACCTCCCGGATATTATCTGTATGATATAAACACCTCCCGGATATATTCTGTATGATATAAGCACCTCCGGATATTGTCTGTATGATATAAGCACCTCCCGGATATTATCTGTATGATATAAGCACCTGTCGGATATTATCTGTATGATATAAGCACCTCCCGGATATTATCTGTGTGATATAAGCACCTCCCGGATATTATCTGTGTGATATAAGCACCTCCCGGATATTGTATGTGTGATATAAGCACCTCCCGGATATTGTCTGTGTGATATAAGCACCTCCCGGATATTATCTGTGTGATATAAGCACCTCCCGGATATTATCTGTGTGATATAAGCACCTCCCGGATATTATCTGTGTGATATAAGCACCTCCCGGATATTATCTGTATGATATAAGCACCTCCCGGATATATTCTGTATGATATAAGCACCTCCCGGATATTATCTGTGTGATATAAGCACCTGTCGGATATTATCTGTGTGATATAAGCCCCTCCCGGATATTATCTGTGTGATATAAGCCCCTCCCGGATATTACCTGTGTGATATAAGCACCTCCCAGATATTGTCTGTGTGATATAAGCACCTCCCGGATATTGTCTGTGTGATATAAGCACCTCCCGTATATTATCTGTGTGATATAAGCACCTCCCGGATATTATCTGTGTGATATAAGCACCTCCCGGATATTATCTGTATGATATAAGCACCTCCCGGATATATTCTGTATGATATAAGCACCTCCCGGATATTATCTGTATGATATAAGCACCTGTCGGATATTATCTGTATGATATAAGCAACTCCCGGATTTTATCTGTATGATATAATCAACTCCCGGATATTGGGCCTGATTCAGAGCCGGTCGCTATTTGCGCTCGCTCGTCCAGAAAATAGAGGTGGCTATTCAAATGAACCGTTCGCTGTTTGCGGTCTGTTCACGCCTCTAGGTCTGCACTAGCGAACAAAACTTGCGGTCGTTTTTTGGGAAACTACGCCCCCCGGCCGCTCGCATCCTACGTCATGTCCGCTATTTATTAGATTAATCGAGTACATCGAACAGGGTATGATCTGCTCGCTATTCTTGTGGTTGGTTTTTGCTACCACAATTTTGCCACAATTTCTGGCTTAAAACAACCCAGTGACATGGTCAATGACGCTGCTGTTTTAATTATGCACACCCATAAAACGCCCGTTTTTACCTTTAAGCACGCCTGCGATCGGATCTCCACTCCCCGTCTTCAAGCACCTTCCCTTGTTACCACCCACATACGCCTCATCCTGTCACTCAAATTATCAGGCATTCGCTATTTTGCGAGCACAAGAATTTCGGCCGCACTGACTGGTTTGCGCATGCATATAACGATCTGTGCGCATGCACAGTTGGGCAAACATCGCTCGGAGCGAACGAGCTGCAGCTTATGAGTGGCTCTGAATCAGGCCCATTATCTGTATGATATAAGCACCTCCCGGATATTATCTGTGTGATATAAGCACCTCCCGGATATTATCTGTGTGATATAAGCATCTCCCGGATATTATCTGTATGAAATAAGCACCTCCCGGATATTATCTGTATGATATAAGCACCTCCCGGATATTATCTTTATGATATAAGCTCCTCCCGGATATTATCTGTATGATATAAGCACCTCCCGGATATTATCTGTATGATAAAAGCACCTCCTGTAAATTATCTGTATGATATGAGCACCTCCCGGATATTATCTGTATGATATGAGCACCTCCCGGATATTATCTGTGTGATATGAGCACCTCCCGGATATTATCTGTGTGATATAAGCACCTCCCGGATATTATCTGTGGGATATAAGCACCTCCCGGATATTATCTGTATGATATAAGCAGCACCTGTCGGATATTATCTGTATGATATAAGAACCTCCCGGATATTATCTGTATGATATAAGCACCTCCCGGATATTATCTGTATGATATAAGAACCTCCCGGATATTATCTGTATGATATAAGCACCTCCCGGATATTATCTATAAGATATAAGCACCTCCCGGATATTATCTGTATGATATAAGCACCTCCCGGATATTATCTGTGTGATATAAGCACCTCCCGGATATTATCTGTATGATATAAGCACCTCCTGGATATTATCTGTATGATATGAGCACCTCCCGGCTATTATCTGTCTGATATAAGCACCTCCCGGATATATTCTGTAAGATATAAGCACCTCCCGGATATTATCTGTATGATATAAAAACCTCCCGGATATTATCTGTATGATATAAGAACCTCCCGGATATTATCTGTATGATATAAGGACCTCCCGGATATTATCTATATGATATAAGCACCTCCCGGATATTGTCTGTGTGATATAAGCACCTCCCGGATAGTATCTATATGATATAAGCACCTCCCGGATATTGTCTGTGTGATATAAGCACCTCCCGGATAGTATCTATATGATATAAGCACCTCCCGGATATTGTCTTTGTGATATAAGCACCTCCCGGATATTATCTGTGTGATATAAGCACCTCCCGGATATTATCTGTGTGATATAAGCACCTCCCGGATATTATCTGTGTGATATAAGCACCTCCCGGATATTATCTATATGATATAAGCACCTCCCGGATATTGTCTGTGTGAGATAAGCACCTCCCGGATAGTATCTATATGATATAAGCACCTCCCGGATATTGTCTGTGTGATATAAGCACCTCCCGGATATTGTCTGTGTGATATAAGCACCTCCCGGATATTATTTGTATTATATAAACACCTCCCGGGTATATTCTGTATGATATAAGCACCTCCGGATATTATCTGTATGATATAAGCACCTCGCGGATATTATCTGTATGATATAAGCACCTGTCGGATATTATCTGTATGATATAAGCACCTCCCGGATATTATCTGTGTGATATAAGCACCTCCCGGATATTATCTGTGTGATATAAGCACCTCCCGGATATTGTCTGTGTGATATAAGCACCTCCCGGATATTGTCTGTGTGATATAAGCACCTCCCGGATATTATCTGTGTGATATAAGCACCTCCCGGATATTATCTGTGTGATATAAGCACCTCCCGGATATTATCTGTGTGATATAAGCACCTCCCGGATATTATCTGTGTGATATAAGCACCTCCCGGATATATTCTGTATGATATAAGCACCTCCCGGATATTATCTGTGTGATATAAGCACCTGTCGGATATTATCTGTGTGATATAAGCACCTCTCGGATATTATCTGTGTGATATAAGCCCCTCCCGGATATTATCTGTGTGATATAAGCACCTCCCGGATATTGTCTGTGTGATATAAGCACCTCCCGGATATTGTCTGTGTGATATAAGCACCTCCCGTATATTATCTGTGTGATATAAGCACCTCCCGGATATTATCTGTGTGATATAAGCACCTCCCGGATATTATCTGTATGATATAAGCACCTC
This sequence comes from Taudactylus pleione, assembly GCA_031769625.1. Taxonomy (NCBI): domain Eukaryota; kingdom Metazoa; phylum Chordata; class Amphibia; order Anura; family Myobatrachidae; genus Taudactylus; species Taudactylus pleione. The sequence continues at coordinate 371,535 of JAUIMM010001696.1, forward strand.
CCGGATATTATCTGTATGATATAAGCACCTGTCGGATATTATCTGTATGATATAAGCAACTCCCGGATTTTATCTGTATGATATAATCAACTCCCGGATATTGGGCCTGATTCAGAGCCGGTCGCTATTTGCGCTCGCTCGTCCAGAAAATAGAGGTGGCTATTCAAATGAACCGTTCGCTGTTTGCGGTCTGTTCACGCCTCTAGGTCTGCACTAGCGAACAAAACTTGCGGTCGTTTTTTGGGAAACTACGCCCCCTGGCCGCTCGCATCCTACGTCATGTCCGCTATTTATTAGATTAATCGAGTACATCGAACAGGGTATGATCTGCTCGCTATTCTTGTGGTTGGTTTTTGCTACCACAATTTTGCCACAATTTCTGGCTTAAAACAACCCAGTGACATGGTCAATGACGCTGCTGTTTTAATTATGCACACCCATAAAACGCCCGTTTTTACCTTTAAGCACGCCTGCGATCGGATCTCCACTCCCCGTCTTCAAGCACCTTCCCTTGTTACCACCCACATACGCCTCATCCTGTCACTCAAATTATCAGGCATTCGCTATTTTGCGAGCACAAGAATTTCGGCCGCACTGACTGGTTTGCGCATGCATATAACGATCCGTGCGCATGCACAGTTGGGCAAACATCGCTCGGAGCGAACGAGCTGCAGCTTATGAGTGGCTCTGAATCAGGCCCATTATCTGTATGATATAAGCACCTCCCGGATATTATCTGTCTGATATAAGCACCTCCCGGATATATTCTGTATGATATAAGCACCTCCCGGATATTATCTGTATGATAGAAGAACCTCCCGGATATTATCTGTATGATATAAGAACCTCCCGGATATTATCTGTATGATATAAGGACCTCCCGGATATTATCTATATGATATAAGCACCTCCCGGATATTGTCTCTGTGATATAAGCACCTCCCGGATATTATTTATATGATATAAGCACCTCACGGATATTGTCTGTGTGATATAAGCACCTCCCGGATATTGTCTGTGTGATATAAGCACCTCCCGGATATTATCTGTATGATATAAGCACCTCCTGGATATATTCTGTATGATATAAGCACCTCCCGGAAATTATCTGTATGACATAAGCGCCTCCCGGATATATATTCTGTATGATATAAGCACCTCCCGGATATTATCTGTATGATATAAGCACCTGTCGGATATTATCTGTATGATATAAGCACCTCCCGGATATTATCTGTGTGATATAACCCCCTCCCTATATTATCTGTGTGATATAAGCACCTCCCCGGATATTATCTGTATGATATAAGCACCTCCCGGATATATTCTGTATGATATAACCACCTCCCGGATATTATCTGTATGATATAAGCACCTGTCGGATATTATCTGTTTGATATAAGTACCTCCCGGATATTATCTGTATGATATAATCACCTCCCGGATACTATCTGTATGATATAACCACCTCCAGGATATTATCTGTATGATATAAGCACCTCCCGGATATTATCTGTGTGATATAAGCCCCTCCCGGATATTATCTGTGTGATATAAGCCCCTCCCGTATATTATCTGTGTGATATGAGCACCTCCCGGATATTATCTGTGTGATATGAGCACCTCCCGGATATTATCTGTGTGATATGAGCACCTCCCGGATATTATCTGTGTGATATGAGCACCTCCTGGATATTATCTGTGTGATATAAGCCCCTCCCGGATATTATCTGTGTGATATAAGCACCTCACTCCCGGATATTATCTGTATGATATAAGCACCTCCCGGATATTATCTGTGTGATATAAGCACCTCCCGGATATTATCTGTGTGATATAAGCCCCTCCCGGATATTATCTGTGTGATATAAGCCCCTCCCGGATATTATCTGTCTGATATAAGCACCTCCCGGATATATTCTGTATGATATAAGCACCTCCCGGATATTATCTATATGACATAAACACCTCCCGGATATTGTCTGTGTGATATAAGCACCTCCCGGATATTGTCTGTGTGATATAAGCACCTCCCGGATATTATCTGTGTGATATAAGCACCTCCCGGATATATTCTGTGTCATATAAGCACCTACCGGATATTATCTGTATGATATAAGCACCTCCCGGATATATACTGTATGATATAAGCACCTCCCGGATATTATCTGTATGATATAAGCACGTCCCGGATATTATCTGTATGATATAAGCACCTCCCGGATATTATCTGTGTGATATAAGCCCCTCCCGGATATTATCTGTGTGATATAAGCACCTCCCGGATATTGTCTGTGTGATATAAGCACCTCCCGGATATTATCTGTGTGATATAAGCACCTCCCGTATATTATCTGTGTGATATAAGCACCTCCCGGATATTATCTGTGTGATATAAGCACCTGTCGGATATTATCTGTGTGATATAAGCACCTTCCGGATATTATCTGTGTGATATAAGTACCTCCCGGATATTATCTGTGTGATATAAGCACCTCCCGGATATATTCTGTATGAAATCTGCACCTCCCGGATATTATCTGTATGATATAAGCACCTGTCGGATATTATCTGTATGATATAAGCACCTACCGGATATTATCTGTGTGATATAAGCACCTCCCGGATATTATCTGTGTGATATAAGCACCTCCCGGATATTATCTGTGTGATATAAGCACCTCCCGGATATTATCTGTATGATATAAGCACCTCCCGGATATTATCTGTATGATATAAGCACCTCCCGGATATACACTGTATGATATAAGCACGTCCCCGATAATATCTGTATGATATAAGCCCCTCCCGGATATTATCTATGTGATATAAGCCCCTCCCGGATATTATCTGTGTGATATAAGCACCTCCCGGATATTATCTGTGTGATATAAGCCCCTCCCGGATATTATCTGTGTGACATAAGCACCTCCCGGATATTATCTGTGTGACATATGCACCTCCCGGATATTATCTGTGTGATATAAGCACCTCCCGGATATTATCTGTGTGATATAAGCACCTCCCGGATATTGTCTGTGTGATATAAGCACCTCCCGGATATTGTCTGTGTGATATAAGCACCTCCCGGATATTGTCTGTGTGATATAAGCACCTCCCGGATATATACTGTATGATATAAGCACCTCCCGGATATTATCTGTATGATATAAGCACCTCCCGGATATTATCTGTATGATATAAGCACGTCCCCGATATTATCTGTATGATATAAGCCCCTCCCGGATATTATCTGTGTGATATAAGCCCCTCCCGGATATTATCTGTGTGATATAAGCACCTCCCGGATATTATCTGTGTGATATAAGCACCTCCCGGATATTATCTGTGTGATATAAGCACCTCCTGGATATATTCTGTGTGATATAAGCACCTGTCGGATATTATCTGTATGATATAAGTACCTCCCGGATATTATCTGTATGATATAATCACCTCCCGGATATTATCTGTATGATATAAGCACCTCCAGGATATTATCTGTATGATATAAGCCCCTCCCGGATATTATCTGTGTGATATAAGCCCCTCCCGGATATTATCTGTGTGATATAAGCCCATCCCGGATATTATCTGTGTGATATGAGCACCTCCCGGATATTATCTGTGTGATATGAGCCCCTCCCGGATATTATCTGTGTGATATGAGCCCCTCCCGGATATTATCTGTGTGATATAAGCACCTCCCTCCCGGATATTATCTATGTGATATAAGCTCCTCCCGGATATTATCTGTGTGATATAAGCACCTCCCGGATATTATCTGTGTGATATAAGCACCTCCCGGATATTATCTGTGTGATATAAGCACCTCCCGGATATATTCTGTGTGATATCTGCACCTCCCGGATATTATCTGTGTGATATAAGCACCTGTCGGATATTATCTGTATGATATAAGTACCTCCCGGATATTATCTGTATGATATAATCACCTCCCGGATATTATCTGTATGATATAAGCACCTCCAGGATATTATCTGTATGATATAAGCCCCTCCCGGATATTATCTGTGTGATATAAGCCCCTCCCGGATATTATCTGTGTGATATAAGCCCATCCCGGATATTATCTGTGTGATATGAGCACCTCCCGGATATTATCTGTGTGATATGAGCACCTCCCGGATATTATCTGTGTGATATGAGCCCCTCCCGGATATTATCTGTGTGAAATAAGCACCTCCCTCCCGGATATTATTTGTATGATATAAGCTCCTCCCGGATATTATCTGTGTGATATAAGCACCTCCCGGATATTATCTGTGTGATATAAGCACCTCCCGGATATTATCTGTGTGATATAAGCACCTCCCGGTTATATTCTGTGTGATATAAGCACCTCCCGGATATTATCTGTGTGATATAAGCACCTCCCGGATATTATCTGTGTGATATAAGCACCTCCCGCACATATTCTGTGTGATATAAGCACCTCCCGGATATTATCTGTATGATATAAGCACCACCCGGATATATACTGTATGATATAAGCACCTCCCGGATATTATCTGTATGATATAAGCACCTGTCGGATATTATCTGTATGATATAAGCACCTCCCGGATATTATCTGTGTGATATAAGCCCCTCCCGGATATTATCTGTGTGATATAAGCACCTCCCGGATATATTCTGTATGATATAAGCACCTCCCGGATATTATCTATATGATATAAGCACCTCCCGGATATTGTCTGTGTGATATAAGCACCTCCCGGATATTATCTGTGTGATATAAGCACCTCCCGGATATATTTTGTATCATATAAGCACCTCCCGGATATTATCTGTATGATATAAGCACCTCCCGGATATACACTGTATGATATAAGCACCTCCCGGATATTATCTGTATGATATAAGCATGTCCCGGATATTATCTGTATGATATAAGCCCCTCCCGGATATTATCTGTGTGATATAAGCCCCTCCCGGATATTATCTGTGTGATATAAGCCCCTCCCTGATATTATCTGTGTGATATAAGCACCTCCCGGATATTATCTGTGTGATATAAGCACCTCCCGGATATTATCTGTGTGATATAAGCACCTCCCGGATATTGTCTGTGTGATATAAGCACCTCCCGGATATTGTCTGTGTGATATAAGCACCTCCCGGATATTGTCTGTGTGATATAAGCACCTCCCGGATATATACTGTGTGATATAAGCACCTCCCGGATATATACTGTATGATATAAGCACCTCCCGGATATTATCTGAATGATATAAGCACGTCCCGGATATTATCTGTATGATATAAGCACCTCCCGGATATTATCTGTATGATATAAGCCCCTCCCGGATATTATCTGTGTGATATAAGCCCCTCCCGGATATTATCTGTGTGATATAAGCCCCTCCCGGATATTATCTGTGTGATATAAGCCCCTCCCGGATATTATCTGTGTGATATAAGCCCCTCCCGGATATTATCTGTGTGATATAAGCCCCTCCCGGATATTATCTGTGTGATATAAGCCCCTCCCGGATATTATCTGTGTGATATAAGCCCCTCCCGGATATTATCTGTGTGATATAAGCACCTCCCGGATATTATCTGTGTGATATAAGCACCTCCCGGATATTATCTGTGTGATATAAGCCCCTCCCGGATATTATCTGTGTGATATAAGCCCCTCCCGGATATTGTCTGTGTGATATAAGCCCCTCCCGGATATTGTCTGTGTGATATAAGCACCTCCCGGATATTGTCTGTGTGATATAAGCACCTCCCGGATATATACTGTATGATATAAGCACCTCCCGGATATTATCTGTATGATATAAGCACCTCCCGGATATTATCTGTATGATATAAGCACGTCCCGGATATTATCTGTATGATATAAGCACCTCCCGGATATTATCTGTGTGATAAAAGCCCCTCCCGGATATTATCTGTGTGATATAAGCCCCTCCCGGATATTATCTGTGTGATATAAGCCCCTCCCGGATATTATCTGTGTGATATAAGCACCTCCCGGATATTATCTGTGTGATATAAGCACCTCCCAAATATATTCTGTGTGATATCTGCACCTCCCGGATATTATCTGTGTGATATAAGCACCTGTCGGATATTATCTGTATGATATAAGTACCTCCCGGATAATATCTGTATGATATAATCACCTCCCGGATATTATCTGTATGATATAAGCACCTCCAGGATATTATCTGTATGATATAAGCCCCTCCCGGATATTATCTGTGTGATATAAGCCCCTCCCGGATATTATCTGTGTGATATAAGCCCATCCCGGATATTATCTGTGTGATATGAGCACCTCCCGGATATTATCTGTGTGATATGAGCCCCTCCCGGATATTATCTGTGTGATATGAGCCCCTCCCGGAAATTATCTGTGTGATATGAGCCCCTCCCGGATATTATCTGTGTGATATAAGCACCTCCCTCCCGGATATTATCTATATGATATAAGCTCCTCCCGGATATTATCTGTGTGATATAAGCACCTCCCGGATATTATCTGTGTGATATAAGCACCTCCCGGATATTATCTGTGTGATATAAGTACCTCCCGGATATATTCTGTATGATATCTGCACCTCCCGGATATTATCTGTATGATATAAGCACCTGTCGGATATTATCTGTATGATATAAGTACCTCCCCGATATTATCTGTATGATATAATCACCTCCCGGATATTATCTGTATGATATAAGCCCCTCCAGGATAATATCTGTATGATATAAGCCCCTCCCGGATATTATCTGTGTGATATAAGCCCCTCCCGGATATTATCTGTGTGATATAAGCCCATCCCGGATATTATCTGTGTGATATGAGCACCTCCCGGATATTATCTGTGTGATATGAGCACCTCCCGGATATTATCTGTGTGATATGAGCCCCTCCCTGATATTATCTGTGTGAAATAAGCACCTCCCTCCCGGATTTTATCTGTATGATATAAGCTCCTCCCGGATATTATCTGTGTGATATAAGCACCTCCCGGATATTATCTATGTGATATAAGCACCTCCCGGATATTATCTGTGTGATATAAGCACCTCCCGGTTATATTCTGTGTGATATAAGCACCTCCCGGATATTATCTGTGTGATATAAGCACCTCCCGGATATATTCTGTGTGATATAAGCACCTCCCGGATATTATCTGTATGATATAAGCACCACCCGGATATAAGCACCTCCCGGTTATATTCTGTATGATATAAGCACCTCCTGGATATTATCTATATGATATAAGCACCTCCCGGATATTGTCTGTGTGATATAAGCACCTCCCGGATATTATCTGTGTGATATAAGCACCTCCCGGATATATTCTGTATCATATAAGCACCTCCCGGATATTATCTGTATGATATAAGCACCTCCCGGATATACACTGTATGATATAAGCACCTCCCGGATATTATCTGTATGATATAAGCATGTCCCGGATATTATCTGTATGATATAAGCCCCTCCCGGATATTATCTGTGTGATATAAGCCCCTCCCGGATATTATCTGTGTGATATAAACCCCTCCCGGATATTATCTGTGTGATATAAGCCCCTCCCGGATATTATCTGTGTGATATAAGCCCCTCCCGGATATTGACTGTGTGATATAAGCACCTCCCGGATATTATCTGTGTGATATAAGCACCTCCCGGATATTATCTGTGTGATATAAGCACCTCCCGGATATTGTCTTTGTGATATAAGCACCTCCCGGATATTGTCTGTGTGATATAAATACCTCCCGGATATTGTCTGTGTGATATAAGCACCTCCCGGATATATACTGTATGATATAAGCACCTCCCGGATATATACTGTATGATATAAGCTCCTCCCGGATATTATCTGAATGATATAAGCACGTCCCGGATATTATCTGTATGATATAAGCACCTCCCGGATATTATCTGTATGATATAAGCCCCTCCCGGATATTATCTGTGTGATATAAGCCCCTCACGGATATTATCTGTGTGATATAAGCCCCTCCCGGATATTATCTGTGTGATATAAGCCCCTATCGGATATTATCTGTGTGATATAAGCACCTCCCGGATATTATCTGTGTGATATAAGCACCTCCCGGATATTATCTGTGTGATATAAGCACCTCCCGGATATATTCTGTGTGATATCTGCACCTCCCGGATATTATCTGTGTGATATAAGCACCTGTCGGATATTATCTGTGTGATATAAGTACCTCCCGGATATTATCTGTATGATATAATCACCTCCCGGATAGTATCTGTATGATATAAGCACCTCCAGGATAGTATCTGTATGATATAAGCCCCTCCCGGATATTATCTGTGTGATATAAGCCCCTCCCGGATATTATCGGTGTGATATAAGCCCATCCCGGATATTATCTGTGTGATATGAGCACCTCCCGGATATTATCTGTGTGATATGAGCACCTCCCGGATATTATCTGTGTGATATGAGCCCCTCCCGGATATTATCTGTGTGATATAAGCACCTCCCGGATATTATCTGTGTGATATAAGCACCTCCCGGATATTATCTGTGTGATATAAGCACCTCCTGGATATATTCAGTGTGATATAAGCACCTGTCGGATATTATCTGTATGATATAAGTAACTCCCGGATATTATCTGTATGATATAATCACCTCCCGGATATTATCTGTATGATATAAGCACCTCCAGGATATTATCTGTATGATATAAGCCCCTCCCGGATATTATCTGTGTGATATAAGCCCCTCCCGGATATTATCTGTGTGATATAAGCCCATCCCGGATATTATCTGTGTGATATGAGCACCTCCCGGATATTATCTGTGTGATATGAGCCCCTCCCGGATATTATCTGTGTGATATGAGCCCCTCCCGGATATTATCTGTGTGATATGAGCCCCTCCCGGATATTATCTGTGTGATATAAGCACCTCCCTCCCGGATATTATCTATGTGATATAAGCTCCTCCCGGATATTATCTGTGTGATATAAGCACCTCCCAGATATTATCTGTGTGATATAAGCACCTGTCGGATATTATCTGTATGATATAAGTACCTCCCGGATATTATCTGTATGATATAATCACCTCCCGGATATTATCTGTATGATATAAGCACCTCCAGGATATTATCTGTATGATATAAGCCCCTCCCGGATATTATCTGTGTGATATAAGCCCCTCCCGGATATTATCTGTGTGATATAAGCCCATCCCGGATATTATCTGTGTGATATGAGCACCTCCCGGATATTATCTGTGTGATATGAGCACCTCCCGGATATTATCTGTGTGATATGAGCCCCTCCCGGATATTATCTGTGTGAAATAAGCACCTCCCTCCCGGATATTATCTGTATTATATAAGCTCCTCCCGGATATTATCTGTGTGATATAAGCACCTCCCGGATATTATCTGTGTGATATAAGCACCTCCCGGTTATATTCTGTGTGATATAAGCACCTCCCGGATATTATCTGTATGATATAAGCACCTCCAGGATATATTCTGTATGATATAAGCACCTCCCGGATATTATCTGTGTGATATAAGCCCCTCCCGGATATTATCTGTGTGATATAAGCCCCTCCCGGATATTATCTGTGTGATATAAGCCCCTCCCGGATATTATCTGTGTTATATAAGCACCTCCCGGATATTATCTGTGTGATATAAGCACCTCCCGGATATTATCTGTGTGATATAAGCCCCTCCCGGATATTATCTGTGTGATATAAGCCCCTCCCGGATATTGTCTGTGTGATATAAGCCCCTCCCGGATATTGTCTGTGTGATATAAGCACCTCCCGGATATTGTCTGTGTGATATAAGCACCTCCCGGATATTGTCTGTGTGATATAAGCACCTCCCGGATATATACTGTGTGATATAAGCACCTCCCGGATATATACTGTATGATATAAGCACCTCCCGGATATTATCTGAATGATATAAGCACGTCCCGGATATTATCTGTATGATATAAGCACCTCCCGGATATTATCTGTATGATATAAGCCCCTCCCGGATATTATCTGTGTGATATAAGCCCCTCCCGGATATTATCTGTGTGATATAAGCCCCTCCCGGATATTATCTGTGTGATATAAGCCCCTCCCGGATATTATCTGTGTGATATAAGCCCCTCCCGGATATTATCTGTGTGATATAAGCCCCTCCCGGATATTTTCTGTGTGATATAAGCCCCTCCCGGATATTATCTGTGTGATATAAGCCCCTCCCGGATATTATCTGTGTGATATAAGCACCTCCCGGATATTATCTGTGTGATATAAGCCCCTCCCGGATATTATCTGTGTGATATAAGCCCCTCCCGGATATTATCTGTGTGATATAAGCCCCTCCCGGATATTGTCTGTGTGATATAAGCCCCTCCCGGATATTGTCTGTGTGATATAAGCCCCTCCCGGATATTGTCTGTGTGATATAAGCACCTCCCGGATATATACTGTATGATATAAGCACCTCCCGGATATTATCTGTATGATATAAGCACCTCCCGGATATTATCTGTATGATATAAGCACGTCCCGGATATTATCTGTATGATATAAGCACCTCCCGGATATTATCTGTGTGATAAAAGCCCCTCCCGGATATTATCTGTGTGATATAAGCCCCTCCCGGATATTATCTGTGTGATATAAGCCCCTCCCGGATATTATCTGTGTGATATAAGCACCTCCCGGATATTATCTGTGTGATATAAGCACCTCCCAAATATATTCTGTGTGATATCTGCACCTCCCGGATATTATCTGTGTGATATAAGCACCTGTCGGATATTATCTGTATGATATAAGTACCTCCCGGATAATATCTGTATGATATAATCACCTCCCGGATATTATCTGTATGATATAAGCACCTCCAGGATAGTATCTGTATGATATAAGCCCCTCCCGGATATTATCTGTGTGATATAAGCCCCTCCCGGATATTATCTGTGTGATATAAGCCCATCCCGGATATTATCTGTGTGATATGAGCACCTCCCGGATATTATCTGTGTGATATGAGCCCCTCCCGGATATTATCTGTGTGATATGAGCCCCTCCCGGATATTATCTGTGTGATATGAGCCCCTCCCGGATATTATCTGTGTGATATAAGCACCTCCCTCCCGGATATTATCTATATGATATAAGCTCCTCCCGGATATTATCTGTGTGATATAAGCACCTCCCGGATATTATCTGTGTGATATAAGCACCTCCCGGATATTATCTGTGTGATATAAGCACCTCCCGGATATATTCTGTATGATATCTGCACCTCCCGGATATTATCTGTATGATATAAGCACCTGTCGGATATTATCTGTATGATATAAGTACCTCCCCGATATTATCTGTATGATATAATCACCTCCCGGATATTATCTGTATGATATAAGCCCCTCCCGGATAATATCTGTATGATATAAGCCCCTCCCGGATATTATCTGTGTGATATAAGCCCCTCCCGGATATTATCTGTGTGATATAAGCCCATCCCGGATATTATCTGTGTGATATGAGCACCTCCCGGATATTATCTGTGTGATATGAGCACCTCCCGGATATTATCTGTGTGATATGAGCCCCTCCCTGATATTATCTGTGTGAAATAAGCACCTCCCTCCCGGATTTTATCTGTATGATATAAGCTCCTCCCGGATATTATCTGTGTGATATAAGCACCTCCCGGATATTATCTATGTGATATAAGCACCTCCCGGATATTATCTGTGTGATATAAGCACCTCCCGGTTATATTCTGTGTGATATAAGCACCCGGATATTATCTGTGTGATATAAGCACCTCCCGGATATATTCTGTGTGATATAAGCACCTCCCGGATATTATCTGTATGATATAAGCACCACCCGGATATAAGCACCTCCCGGTTATATTCTGTATGATATAAGCACCTCCTGGATATTATCTATATGATATAAGCACCTCCCGGATATTGTCTGTGTGATATAAGCACCTCCCGGATATTATCTGTGTGATATAAGCACCTCCCGGATATATTCTGTATCATATAAGCACCTCCCGGATATTATCTGTATGATATAAGCACCTCCCGGATATACACTGTATGATATAAGCACCTCCCGGATATTATCTGTATGATATAAGCATGTCCCGGATATTATCTGTATGATATAAGCCCCTCCCGGATATTATCTGTGTGATATAAGCCCCTCCCGGATATTATCTGTGTGATATAAACCCCTCCCGGATATTATCTGTGTGATATAAGCCCCTCCCGGATATTATCTGTGTGATATAAGCCCCTCCCGGATATTGACTGTGTGATATAAGCACCTCCCGGATATTATCTGTGTGATATAAGCACCTCCCGGATATTATCTGTGTGATATAAGCACCTCCCGGATATTGTCTTTGTGATATAAGCACCTCCCGGATATTGTCTGTGTGATATAAATACCTCCCGGATATTGTCTGTGTGATATAAGCACCTCCCGGATATATACTGTATGATATAAGCACCTCCCGGATATATACTGTATGATATAAGCTCCTCCCGGATATTATCTGAATGATATAAGCACGTCCCGGATATTATCTGTATGATATAAGCACCTCCCGGATATTATCTGTATGATATAAGCCCCTCCCGGATATTATCTGTGTGATATAAGCCCCTCCCGGATATTATCTGTGTGATATAAGCCCCTCCCGGATATTATCTGTGTGATATAAGCCCCTATCGGATATTATCTGTGTGATATAAGCACCTCCCGGATATTATCTGTGTGATATAAGCACCTCCCGGATATTATCTGTGTGATATAAGCACCTCCCGGATATATTCTGTGTGATATCTGCACCTCCCGGATATTATCTGTGTGATATAAGCACCTGTCGGATATTATCTGTGTGATATAAGTACCTCCCGGATATTATCTGTATGATATAATCACCTCCCGGATAGTATCTGTATGATATAAGCACCTCCAGGATAGTATCTGTATGATATAAGCCCCTCCCGGATATTATCTGTGTGATATAAGCCCCTCCCGGATATTATCGGTGTGATATAAGCCCATCCCGGATATTATCTGTGTGATATGAGCACCTCCCGGATATTATCTGTGTGATATGAGCACCTCCCGGATATTATCTGTGTGATATGAGCCCCTCCCGGATATTATCTGTGTGATATAAGCACCTCCCGGATATTATCTGTGTGATATAAGCACCTCCCGGATATTATCTGTGTGATATAAGCACCTCCTGGATATATTCAGTGTGATATAAGCACCTGTCGGATATTATCTGTATGATATAAGTAACTCCCGGATATTATCTGTATGATATAATCACCTCCCGGATATTATCTGTATGATATAAGCACCTCCAGGATATTATCTGTATGATATAAGCCCCTCCCGGATATTATCTGTGTGATATAAGCCCCTCCCGGATATTATCTGTGTGATATAAGCCCATCCCGGATATTATCTGTGTGATATGAGCACCTCCCGGATATTATCTGTGTGATATGAGCCCCTCCCGGATATTATCTGTGTGATATGAGCCCCTCCCGGATATTATCTGTGTGATATAAGCACCTCCCTCCCGGATATTATCTATGTGATATAAGCTCCTCCCGGATATTATCTGTGTGATATAAGCACCTCCCAGATATTATCTGTGTGATATAAGCACCTCCCGGATATTATCTGTGTGATATAAGCACCTCCCGGATATATTCTGTGTGATATCTGCACCTCCCGGATATTATCTGTGTGATATAAGCACCTGTCGGATATTATCTGTATGATATAAGTACCTCCCGGATATTATCTGTATGATATAATCACCTCCCGGATATTATCTGTATGATATAAGCACCTCCAGGATATTATCTGTATGATATAAGCCCCTCCCGGATATTATCTGTGTGATATAAGCCCCTCCCGGATATTATCTGTGTGATATAAGCCCATCCCGGATATTATCTGTGTGATATGAGCACCTCCCGGATATTATCTGTGTGATATGAGCACCTCCCGGATATTATCTGTGTGATATGAGCCCCTCCCGGATATTATCTGTGTGAAATAAGCACCTCCCTCCCGGATATTATCTGTATGATATAAGCTCCTCCCGGATATTATCTGTGTGATATAAGCACCTCCCGGATATTATCTGTGTGATATAAGCACCTCCCGGATATTATCTGTGTGATATAAGCACCTCCCGGTTATATTCTGTGTGATATAAGCACCTCCCGGATATTATCTGTATGATATAAGCACCTCCAGGATATATTCTGTATGATATAAGCACCTCCCGGATATTATCTGTGTGATATAAGCCCCTCCCGGATATTATCTGTGTGATATAAGCCCCTCCCGGATATTATCTGTGTGATATAAGCCCCTCCCGGATATTATCTGTGTTATATAAGCACCTCCCGGATATTATCTGTGTGATATAAGCACCTCCCGGATATTATCTGTGTGATATAAGCCCCTCCCGGATATTATCTGTGTGATATAAGCCCCTCCCGGATATTGTCTGTGTGATATAAGCCCCTCCCGGATATTGTCTGTGTGATATAAGCACCTCCCGGATATTGTCTGTGTGATATAAGCACCTCCCGGATATATACTGTATGATATAAGCACCTCCCGGATATTATCTGTATGATATAAGCACCTCCCGGATATTATCTGTATGATATAAGCACGTCCCGGATATTATCTGTATGATATAAGCACCTCCCGGATATTATCTGTGTGATAAAAGCCCCTCCCGGATATTATCTGTGTGATATAAGCCCCTCCCGGATATTATCTGTGTGATATAAGCCCCTCCCGGATATTATCTGTGTGATATAAGCACCTCCCGGATATTATCTGTGTGATATAAGCACCTCCCAAATATATTCTGTGTGATATCTGCACCTCCCGGATATTATCTGTGTGATATAAGCACCTGTCGGATATTATCTGTATGATATAAGTACCTCCCGGATAATATCTGTATGATATAATCACCTCCCGGATATTATCTGTATGATATAAGCACCTCCAGGATATTATCTGCATGATATAAGCCCCTCCCGGATATTATCTGTGTGATATAAGCCCCTCCCGGATATTATCTTTGTGATATAAGCCCATCCCGGATATTATCTGTGTGATATGAGCACCTCCCGGATATTATCTGTGTGATATGAGCCCCTCCCGGATATTATCTGTGTGATATGAGCCCCTCCCGGATATTATCTGTGTGATATGAGCCCCTCCCGGATATTATCTGTGTGATATAAGCACCTCCCTCCCGGATATTTTCTATATGATATAAGCTCCTCCCGGATATTATCTGTGTGATATAAGCACCTCCCGGATATTATCTGTGTGATATAAGCACCTCCCGGATATTATCTGTGTGATATAAGCACCTCCCGGATATATTCTGTATGATATCTGCACCTCCCGGATATTATCTGTGTGATATAAGCACCTCCCGGATATTGTCTTTGTGATATAAGCACCTCCCGGATATTGTCTGTGTGATATAAATACCTCCCGGATATTGTCTGTGTGATATAAGCACCTCCCGGATATATACTGTATGATATAAGCACCTCCCGGATATATACTGTATGATATAAGCTCCTCCCGGATATTATCTGAATGATATAAGCACGTCCCGGATATTATCTGTATGATATAAGCACCTCCCGGATATTATCTGTATGATATAAGCCCCTCCCGGATATTATCTGTGTGATATAAGCCCCTCCCGGATATTATCTGTGTGATATAAGCCCCTCCCGGATATTATCTGTGTGATATAAGCCCCTATCGGATATTATCTGTGTGATATAAGCACCTCCCGGATATTATCTGTGTGATATAAGCACCTCCCGGATATTATCTGTGTGATATAAGCACCTCCCGGATATATTCTGTGTGATATCTGCACCTCCCGGATATTATCTGTGTGATATAAGCACCTGTCGGATATTATCTGTGTGATATAAGTACCTCCCGGATATTATCTGTATGATATAATCACCTCCCGGATATTATCTGTATGATATAATCACCTCCCGGATAGTATCTGTATGATATAAGCACCTCCAGGATAGTATCTGTATGATATAAGCCTCTCCCGGATATTATCTGTGTGATATAAGCCCCTCCCGGATATTATCGGTGTGATATAAGCCCATCCCGGATATTATCTGTGTGATATGAGCACCTCCCGGATATTATCTGTGTGATATGAGCACCTCCGGATATTATCTGTGTGATATGAGCCCCTCCCGGATATTATCTGTGTGATATAAGCACCTCCCGGATATTATCTGTGTGATATAAGCACCTCCCGGATATTATCTGTGTGATATAAGCACCTCCTGGATATATTCAGTGTGATATAAGCACCTGTCGGATATTATCTGTATGATATAAGTAACTCC